>CM076571.1:513229748-513829748 GCA_034641835.2 Pinus albicaulis
CTACAAGAAGGGTCTATATATTCATTTATGAGTTAGAAGAACCTCTTCATGGGTTGGTTAAGGCTACCAAGACCACTACCCTTCAAGATGCCATTGAAAGTGCTAGAGATATATAAGATGCCTTGCCAAAATAAAAGGCAACATTTTAGAAAAGCCCTCTTTTCCATCAAAGGGAAAATATGAGAAGGATCCTTTTTCAAAAGAGATCCAAAATAAAAAACCTCTTAGTGATGATGTTCGAAGAGATTTGAGGAGGATGAATATTTTATTCACATGCTAAGAATCATGGGCACTCAGACATAGATGTGCAGAAGGAAAGGCACACTACATAGAGGTATTCTGAGATGATGAGGGGGAAGAAGAAGAGGAACCAGAAAGAGGTCACAGTGCTGACACAGCAGGAGATTATCCATCACCATCAGGAGATGGGAATGGGGCATTTTCTCCAATTGGAGGGGCTCTTGCATCATTGAAAGGAGTACCAAATTACTTGAACTTGAGGGTTCGAAGTTCCATATTAGATCAAAGGGTTTCTTTTTTGATTGAGAATGGGGCTACCCACAATTTTTTTGATGCCCAACTAGTGCAGAGGAGGGCAATACCCACTAATGATTTTGAGGGATTTTTTGATTTGGTACCAGGAGATAGAACTATGCAGTGCATGCATTATGTTCCATCTTTATCTGTCACCATGGGGACATATACATTTCCTGATCACTTCTTTGTGGTTGACATACCTGACACCAATGTGATATTGAGTGTGTAGTGGTTGATTACTTTGGGGAAGGTCACCACAAATTGGGAGACTTTGCAGATGGAATGGGTGGATAGAAGAGTGGTAGAACTCAGATGATTAAGGGCATGCACACATATCCCTCACATACAACTTCCACATAGAAAAAAAATATGGATTTGCATAATGGAAGCAAGGACCTAACAATCCCATATATTATGCACATGACTTTGGCCCATGGGACATTATTGTTTTGTGGCAAACCACCTGGGAGGCCACCTAATCCAGATTTGGTGAGGCATGTCTCAAATCATGATTCGACATTCATTGATCCAGGAGTCATGGGAGCATTAGGAGGTCATGATACAGAGCTGAGAGTCTTGGGTATACTCAAGGAGGAGGGAGACATTCTCTTAATATCATCGTACCCACTCTCATTTCAGATTCTACGTTGTGGAAGGAGCAACATGACAACCTTCCAACATATGAATTTGGCATGGGAGATGTCAAAGAGGAGGGCAACCATATGACAAATTTTCTTTGTGATAGATCATTAGCACTGTCACTATGGGAGATAGATCCATATTGGAAATCCCAACTGTTGGTGGATTATTCCAAAGATATCTTTACATGCATGATACTTGATGACCAGCTTCAATAGGAGGGATATTCAATCCAAGATAAATTCATCTACTATCATGGTAGGATCTTCTTATCTATAGATTCCAAGCTCAAGTAGAAGTTACTACAAAAAGCACATGAATATTTTCTCTTCAACCATACTTATTCTCTGAGGGCCTACAACACTATCATGGAGGGCTACACTTAGGAAGGCTTTGAAGAGGAGATATATCAGAATTTGAAGAGATGCATGGAACATGTGGAGATGCGAGAGATACATAACTCTATAGAGGAGTTATCACATCCTAACTCTTTCCTCTTTTGGAATGAGAGGGGATCTATATATGGACCACTCCATTTGTATGAGCAAAAATTATGGTAAGGAACATGTTTATATGCATGATGTTTCACTTGATGATTATTTGCATTCATTTACCATGTATATGTAGGCCATTTCTCCAAGGAGGAGCATTCTTCCATATAAAATTCATGGCCAACTTTGGGCCATAAACATTTCTGAACATGGCCACTCCCTACGAGGATATAGGGAGATTTTGTATCACTCTAGGTGTACTTGAAAGGCACCAAACATTTCTCACCTTTTCAAAACATGTGAAAAAAATTGGACAACAAGTAAGTGGCAGGAAAAACGCTTAAAATATCACTATTTGATGCATTTAGGATATTTACTGTGCTGGTTCCACATGTGGGACTATGACCCACCTCCATTTTTGCATATTGTTGTTTGCATGTACTTGGTTTTGATCCCATACATTGATGATGTACTTATTCTTTTTATGGGAATGATTGGAGGGAGGATGGGAGGAATGGAAGTGCCCTTTGAGAGAGAGATTCTCCATGTTCATTATGCTACATGGTTCAAGGAGGAAATTGGGAAAACCATGATTGTTTCATTGGATCTATTGCTTCCTTGTGGGATGAGTCATTTTCATCTCATGAGAACTTGGGAGGAGCATTTCATGGAGGGATGGATTTGGAGAGACTTAACTTAAGATGGAATATTATCACATGGAGGTGTCACCAATGATGGAGGAGAAGAGTTGCAGCACTCACCTTGTCAGTTGCTTGAGGACAAGCAACATTTGGGAGGGGAGGATTGTAATATTCCCAATTAGCCATGAGCTAGTTGGAATATTAATTTTTGTTTTTATTTCTTGTTCAAAGAATAAGAGGATAATGGAGATCCCTAAATATCATTAATAATGAATAAAATCAATGCCAATGTTAAAAGAATACATCTTGGTAGCTTAATTGAGCACCCTTAGGTATGAAAAGGGGTTGGAACACCTTGACTGGGTCAACTTTGACCAAATCAACAACGTTGTCATGGATTAATGGCATTCAATGAGGGACAATGCAGTTTTAGATGGAGATTCTTTGTATGGAATTAGTGTCATTAATGGATGGGCCTTAGGGTTAAAAAGCTCATTTCCTATATAAGGAAGAGGATGGAAGCCATATTAGATATGTTGAAATATGTTTATGTTTGATATATGGTATGTTTATACATATAGCTTTCTTTGGATGTTTAGCTAAAATTGCAGTGTTGTTTAGCACAGGGTGTCCCTAGTTGGAAATCCCCCCTCTTCCCTTGAGAGGCCTCTTGGAAGAGTTTTCACTACATTCCACTACCAGGATTTTGGCCAAATCTTCAGTCTTAATGTACAACGCAGTTCCTGTTGAGGATTTGTGTTTGTGTTGCAAGGCAGAAGTTGTGGAGGCTTGATTTGGGAGATTTCTAAGCTAGATCTCATTGGAGGGAGGTTAATTTGTCTTTGGAGGCTAGTACAGAAGTCCTTGGAGATTTATTGACACATTTGGCATCAGGCCATAGTATATTTATCCCCTACAGCACAGTATCAGTATGTATCTGTGTTATTTTAGGGAGGAGTTGCAAGGGTTTCTGCAGTAGGTGATTTGGGAGGTGATTTCCTCAGTGAAAGCGTCAGCCTTTCATCCAGAGGACTAATTGTAGGAGAGCACGTTCATTCTTATATCAGTTTCAGCCATTTACTCCTTAGTCATTTGTTGCAGCATACTTTCAGCAATAGGGTTGCAGATCACAGTGTATTATTGGGTGTTTTTCCCGGAGACCCTTTTGGGTTCTTTTCAAGAGGTTGTATAGAGCCCATATCTTTATTTTTACATCTATTGTGACATATATTAGCCCCATATATTTTTTGTACTCATTTGATGTAGTAGTACTTTTAAAATTGTGTTGTAGCAGTCTTCCAGCATCTTGATATATATTAGCAGCACCTCTTGTAGAGGGTTTTGTCCATTGGAGGCTTGTTATATCTTGTTGTACATTTTGTGGCCCATTATTTTACATATATATTCTGTTTTTATGATGAATGGAAGGAATCCAAATTGGCATCTTGCTTTTATATGTGTTTTACACTGCTATTCCAACATTTTTCACTATATTCATGCTTTTCCCATTTGGGAATATTACAACCACTATCCAAATACCACATCGATGCCATTGCACCTGACACCATGAATGCAATAAAGGAGAAATAAAGATCAAATTGTGAGGCAATGGCCTCACCAGCTGCAGATCCAACATCCTTCTTGCTCTTCTTCTTTTGTGGACAGTTAGTAGCAAAATTTCCATTTTTGTGACAGTGAAAACACTTCACCTTAGACATGTCCTGCTTCTTGCCTTTAGACTTGGATTTAGAATGGAATTTCTCCCCCTTCCCCTTCTTCACCTTGGAAGCCAAAAAAAAATCCTCTTCATCACCATGCTTTGATGAAGAGCCATTTCTAGTGTTCCATCTAAACTCGTCCTGCACCAAATCTGACCACAGTTGTTCCCAATATGGAAATTTTTCCCGTTCGTTGACAGATTCTTCAGAACCATGCCAACTCTTAGGAAGTCCTAGGAGAGCCAAAATTACCAAATCATCATCAACGACTGTTATTCCCACACTCCCCAAATTATCCCGACATTGGACAAACTTTGTTAGACACTTTGGAATGGTGTTGTCCTTTTCCATCTTGATCTTCCTGAGTTTATCTTTGAGCATCGATTTCCTATGGTCGTTGCTACTTTGGAATAGATTAGTCAAATCCTTCCACATAGAATATGTTGTGGCTTTCCCATGAATTATTGATACTATGTGGTCTCGTACTCCATCCAACAAGATCCTCCATTCCTTTGCCACTTTCTTTTGCCATGCATCAAGATTGGCAGCATCTATAGCATCTGGATTAGGAACATATTTTTTAATGAATTCCTTAAAGCCATTGTCTTCGAGTATTTCCTCCATAATGTTCTTCCAAAAAATTTAGTTTGAGCTACCCTCAAGTACTTACTCTAACCTCAAGCCATTGAAAGTCATTTTGATCTTGAATACACTGTATCACCAAGAAAGTGTTTCTGAAAATTTGAATTATATCTAGTCACAAACTAAGGTTCTGCTTCACTTTTGCAATTTCATGTGCTCTCTTACCATGTAGGAATTATACAACATGCATGTATATCTTGGATTCCTGATATAACAATGTAATAAAGTTAAATATTGAATCACTTCTACAAATATTTTGCGGAATTAGAAACACAATCGCTAATCACATGAACATGAAGAAAGATCAATCACACACAACACAGATAATTTCTCAGGGAAAGCTTATAGCTAAAAACCCCACTATATTATATTGTATATTATATCATGGATCATGAAACAATTACATACAAAACTCTTCTCATAAGAGCCGTCAGTACATCAGTTAATTGTCTCACACTGTCATATAAAAATTGGCAAATCCCTTAGCCAATTTACTGCCTCTAGACAACCTACCTTCACTGTGCAATCACTGCTGAATGCAATCCTTGAATTGATGCAATGTTTCATACCTTGACTACGCAAGTATCATGGGAACATCCAATGTGCTTTTACTTGCATGTGTGCAAGAAGATAATGTCACAACTGATAGTCCCTTTCACCTAGAACTCAACTGGGTCTCCACTGGATCTGACATGCATGCAACTAATAATAGTAAATCCTTAGTTGCATGTGAGATCACTGATTGTGAATTAATTAATATTTAATTCACTATATATCTCACTAGTGTATCTTCAATTACAACTAGCACAACTAATTTTAACTCACTTAACTAATTTAAGCTGATTTACAACTTGCACCAACTCATGCACCACTGCACTTCGAACTCTGGTACAGCTAGAATTACTCTACACGTCCCACCAACCAACCTCTAACTCGAAATTCACTAGCTAACTAAATTTTCCACTTCAATTAACTTTTTCAAGTCCACATTGAGAATATATTACAGTTTAATGTCCATCTAAATTAGGGGATAATAAAAATGGACATGCACCCAAAAATAGCCCTGTGGGCCCCACTCTAGTGTAGGTTCTTAATGCAACCAGGTGCTTAATACACTAGTGTGGGTGCTAAATCTTCTTGTTGAATCTAAACACCCTATTAGGAATTCCACCTACTTTGGGGGCATTTGCTGCAGGACTTAACAGTTGGAAGGAAGCTCCTAACTTTAGAGAACTATGGAATTCTCAAAGTCAAGAAGAATTAATGATATCATTAGCTGCCAATTATGAAGGAGTATCAAATACCTACATTTCTCAACATAACATAAATAAATCTTAAGGAAAAAGGAAGAAACTTGAAATGTCTAAGGTAGAATGTTATTAATTCCATAAGAAGTGTCACTATATGAGTGACTATCTCGACAATCCGAGAAACAAGAAGAGAGAAAGAGATCAAGCCAACATTGCTGAACAAGGAGACCCAAAGAAAGTCAAGTTGAAGAATTTGGCATTAGGGACTTACACTAATAAGTCCTTTTCTTGTAGACTTAGATATATTATTTTATATGTTTTAGAATTTATAAGTTTTTAACATATTTTTGGAAAAGACATTTTTTTGTTTTTATAAGTTTATATGTATCCCTCAAGCCTTGGAGGGAGCCTTCAACAACTCCCAAAGATAAGTATCTCATTTCCTTTCAGTTTTTGGTGTCATGTACTTATTTAAGTTTTTATTATATTAATAATAAGAAACTTTCTCCCTCTATTGTCTTGGTTAGGAAAAACATCTTCTATATTCTCAAGAAGTATGAAGGAGGACCTCTCAAGACAAGGTTTTTCAAGAAAAAAAGGTATGCTTTAAAACATTGATTTCTTTATATTAAATCTTTATTCATTTGACAGTATATTACTAACATTGTTATCTCTGGCTATATTAGATCATAATGATTCTTTTTCTGGGTGATTCGTCACTTGATAAATATACCCACCGCACTCATATTCGTAATTGTTTTTATAGAACCCTAGACAGGTTCTGGAAAAACCTAGTCGAAGGGTATGCCAATGTGAATGTCTCAAACCCTAAAAACACTTAGGGATGTTGTAAAATTCTATTTGAATTTTTATTGATGATGTCATATTTGGGATTTTGGTATTATCAGGAAAGATAACTTATTAGGGTTTAATGATAAGGTCTAAAATCCTGAACCTTTGAAATGTTGGTAATCTTGGGTTTTCTATGTTCCTATATTGAAATCCTAACTCATTAGAGTTTGGTATAATGTGTAAGAAAGACCATTATAGTGTATTAGAAATGATTTCCTTTGTATGTGTGTGTTTGTCTAATCAAACCCTAGTCTAATCAAATTTGTTATTGATATATTTTGAAGTCGGGTTTGAATATGATATGAAATACCTTTGCATGCCCTATTTATATGAATATATGTCCTTTTTGGTTGAAACCATAGATTGTTCTAGGTCAATGTATGTCTAATGTATTAATTTTTCCAGACATATGACATGCTTATGAATGATTATGAATTCCTAGATATGTGTATTGACCTAGTTATTGATGGTCATAAGTCTTAGGATTTAATATAAATCCTCATCTGAGATTCTAGGAGAATGATATTTGGAAATATAGGTTTTTGTAGGAAGTAAATTCTCTAGTATGTGTGATATAACAATCTAAGATCTATTTATATAAATATTATTGAAATAAAATTCTAGGGTTTTGGAGTTGATACTTAGTAGAAGTGAAAATATCTTATGAATAATTACAATATGATGATTTGAGATTTGTGAAATATGATTTTTGACTGGATTTAATGGTTGATTGAAAATCTAGGGTTTACAAAGAACTCTAGTGAAAGCTGGTCATATTAATGACTAAGCTATGATTGACTTTGATTGATTCTCTTGTATGAAATCTAGGATTTGTATAAAAACTAGTGGGAAGTATAACATATATGACTTCTAAAAGTTATTAGATATTTATCTTTTCTTTTGACTTAATTTTAGGGATCACTATATGAAAAAAATAATCTTTTGTCATCTTTATTTTTGGAAGTTGTTAAATATATTTTTGTTTCTAGGGTTTGCTATATGTTGTAATAGGGTATGTCACACCTTCGAAAGAAACATTGAAACCCTAGATAGAATGAAAGTTGTTATGAAGTAGTTTAGGGTTTATGAAAAAGTCCCTAGAAAATTTTTGAAGAGTGTATGTCTCTTGTTTTGGTATATGATAAGTATAAAGTTGAAATGCTTCCATGATTCTGATATGGATAAATTCAAGCTTATATATATTTGGTTGTAATTTCTACCTAAGTTGTGTAGGTACATAATCTTAAATATGGTGAAGATGCTCGTTGATGTTATAAGCATGATAAGTATGATAATAACTCTGATGAGATGGTTACAAGCCACAAAATATTCTCCAATGATGAAAAGAAGAAGTTGATATCCCAGAGGAAGCTTGAATATTAGAGATCTCCTAATATTAAGAGGCAGAATGATTTGTGCAGTGAGAGCAAGGAAAAAGCAATCCACTCATATATGCAGTCTACTCTTGATATTGATGTCTCTTTGCATGGAGGCATTCCACCTGGGAGGCCACCAGATCAGGAGATGATGAGGCATGTCTCACATCATGATGCACAATTCATAGATACAGGAGGAATGGGAGCATTGGGAGTTCATGGTACAACGTTGAGAGTCTTGGGTGGACTCAAGGATAAGGGAGACATTCTCCCGACATCATCATTACCCACTATCATCTCAGATATTACACTGAGAAAGGAACAACAAGGAAAATATGGCAATGTCCCAGTGTATGACTTTGGCATAGGAGATGTGAAAGAAGAGAGCATAAACATGAAAGGTGCTTCACATGATAGATTAGAAGTGTTTCCATTATTGAGTATTGACCCTTATTGGAGATCCTAGCTATTAGTGGAATACTCCAAGGATCTCTTTTCATGCAGGGTTCTTGATGACCAGCTATCTAATGGGAGATATGAAGTGGTAGATGGGATCATCTATTTTCATAGTAGAGTCTTCTTGACTAAAGCCTCTAAGCTCAAGGAGAAGATACTAGATGCAGCATATGAATGGTTTCTCTCCAAACCCACTAGTTTTATAAGAGCATATCGTACTATCCTGGAGGGATTCATTTGGGAAGGCTTCAAAGAGGAGATGCATGGATTATTTGGAAGATGAGGAGAGACATGGATCTAGTAGAGTTATCACAAACACTTCCTTTCTCATTAGGAGTGAGAGGCGGCCCATCTATGAGCTACCATACTAGCTTGAACCAAGTATATGGTAAAGATTGTATTTCTGTACGTCAGGATTCATTTACTATGTATTTGAATTTCCTTATCATACATGTACATGGCATTGCTCCAAGAGGGGGCACTCTTCCTTCTAGACTCCATGGTATACTTGAGGCCATAATTAGCATTGATGATGGCCACTCCCTAGGAGAACTTGGGTAGATGATATCTTATGTAGGGTATTCTCAATTTGCACCATACACCATACACCTTCTCCAAGCTTGTGAGGAGATTTGGGCAGCAAACAAGTGGTTGAGGAACCACTCACCATGCCATATTCTAATGCAGTTAGGAGTAAAACTACGATGGTTGCACTTGAGGGACCATTATCCCTCTCCATTACTACACATGGAAGCTAGCATGACTTTGATTGTGATCCCATATGTTGATGATGTTCTTATTATTATTGAGGACATGATTGGAGGGATGACACATTGGTTGGATGTGTCCATGGGGAATGAAACTTCCCACACTTCTTCAAGCTTCAAGGGGAGCATGTGACATTGTATGGCTGCTGCATTATATCACTTGTTTCCTTATGCAGGGAGCCATATGATTGACTTATGTCTTTGGGAGGAGCCTCTCATGTGGGAGGAGTTTTTATATGAATTACCATCCTGGAGGGTGATTCATTTTATATGGATGATAGCTTGGAGGATGGAGCTTCACCTAGGAATGAAGAATCCTTGCATTTTTTTAGATCTATCCTTTCAGTTGCTTGAGGAAAAGAGACATTTGGGAGGGGAGGATTGTAATATTCCAAAATTAGCATGCAGATAATTGGAATATTAAAATCTAATTTTGCTTCTTAGTTAGGAGAATAAGAGGGTAGGGAGACCCATAAATCTCTTTATGTAGAATACGACCACTTCCCATGTGAAAGTGGATCATCTTTTCAGATTAATAAAGCACCCTAAGGTGTGAACAGGGGCTAGAGCATGTGAATTGGGTCAAATTTTGACCAAATCAACAACGTTGTCATGGAGGAGTGGATATTTATGGAGAGAAAGCGTGTTTTGGAGGGAGATATCCTGCATGGAGATAGTGCATTTAATGAGTGGGGTTTAAGGTTATAAATATAATCACTTATATAAGGAAGAGGATGGAAACCATATGGAGGCAGGTTGTGTTTATGTATTTTGATACTTGATTATATGGTCTGTTTAGACATATAAGCTTTCTTCAGTTGTTTAGCTAAGATTGCAGTGTTGTTTAGCATAGGGTCTTCCTGATTGGGAATCCCACCTCTATCCTTGAGAAGCCTCATAGGAAGAGCTTTGCACTACATTCCAACATTCAGGCTTTAGGCCAAGCTTCATCTTACATCTACAGTGTAGACCCTGTTGAGGATTTTGTGTTGTGTTGCAGGGTAGAAGTGTGGAGGTTTGATTTGGGAGTTTTCTGAGCTAGTTGAGGAAGGTTTCCTTCCATTGGGAGGCCAGTAAAGGAGCCCCTTGGGCTTATTTTACATGTTTGGCATCAGGCCAAGCTGATTTAATTCCCTACAAGACAGTTCCAGTCAAGATCAGTGTTATTTTATTGAGTTGTTGCAGGGGTAAGTTCAGTGCTCCATTTGGAGTGTTTTTGCTTTCCATCGAAGGGATCAACCCTTCATTGAGAGAGTCTTTTGGAGGATTTATTTCAGATACACATAAGATTTAGCCACCTCCTTTTATGTGCTTCAGTTTCAGTGAATCTTCATCCCTAGGGCTTTAGATCCACCATTCATATTTTGTTTATTTCCGGAAACCCTTCCTAGGTTATCTAGAAAAAGTGTATGGGAGCATAGATCTCCATTTTTGGCAGTTTATGAGCATCAAATTATCAGATCCATTTATATATGTTTTCCAACTGTAGCATTAGACATTAAAACTACAGTATGATTTTTTAGTACTTTTTGTAGCAGTATATGTCATGTTTGGGTTCATTTTTGGCATTGGAGGCTTCTTTTTCCTATCTTGAGGGGCTTGATCCCCAAGACCTTATACTTACTTATTGCTATTATACATAATACCATGGATCTATCATTTGGCTCATATATAATGAGTTAACATTTGCTACTATTTCCATATTCATGCACTAAATTCCTGCTTTTCCCATTTGGGAATATTACATATATACATTGTATATTCATTTTCTAATCAAAACATGGTGAGAACCATACATAAAGTTTGTCATAAAACATACTCATAACTAGCATGTAACCAACATAAGTAAAAAGGATATAATAACCATAAAATCCACATATAAACTAGTATATTTACACATAAAATAACAAGGAGAAGAATCTCTTATTAATGAAAGAAAAATCCAACCAGGTTTGGGACTTCCACGAACCACCTGACCATATATTGGCTCGATCAAATATTTATTTTAAAAAATCACCCCCGTGCCATATTCCAAGCTTGAATGTAGGAATCAAAACCAAACCAAACAAAGTTTCCTCAAGCTTTATCACAATCCCTACTAGATCAATAGACCCTAAACAAACATGGATGCCACCGTATTTCCCCACCTACACTGTGAGGAATTTTCCTACCTCCTAGTCTCTAGGCTTGAACATATATCCCTCCATTCACTGGTCAATGATTCCTAGGCTTCATCGAGATTCCGCCCTCCAGGATTTACTATGTATCCCACCATACACCGATCAAGAATTCATACGCCTCATCGTGGGCACAAACATCTATGATTTATAGTATATCCCACCATTTGTCGATCGAGGATTCCTAGGTCTACCGAGGCACACAAATTATGAATTTACGGAAATCACAGTCTGGTTCAAGGATTTCTAGGCCATGTGTTATTTCTTTTAGAGATCACCTCACTTAGTTTTGAAACCATCTAGAAATATAGCTTAACCAAATACAAGAGAACCCATCACACCATGTTTATCTAGCAACGAAAAGGCTAGGCTAAAGAACATATGCATCTAAGGCAGCTTGGGTGGAGCAGAATGGGTGATCTGAGGTTGAGATTAGGGTGGAGGTAGTAAGGCAGGTGGTTAATTATTTTGGCGCCTCCACCCTTGTGATGTATTGCTCCACTGAGGTGGTTGAGGAACATAATGTTGGAATGGTTGGTTCACATATTTGGGGTGATATGGAGGGTTGTAAGGCCAATTAGGAGGTGTAGGCCATGATGGAGGAGTGGAAGTGTACCAAGAATGTGTAGGTTCATTCTGATAGGAGTAAGGTTCACCTTCCATACCCTTCTGATATGACCGAGGTGCATGAGGCCATCTCTGATTTATGAAATAGAGTTGCTCTAGTCCTACTTCCACACCTTGATATACAAATTTGAGCCCAAGTAAGGAGGGACACTTATCTGTGGCATGATTCTCTTCGTATACTTAGCAAACCTCAATGAAATTTAGTGGACATCTGTCCTGCATTTTTTTTCTAGTACATCTAGGGAAGAAGATAGGAAAGGCCCTTTTTTATTCCTCTTGCTTCCTCTTGATCTGCATTGTGTCCATTTGCAGAGCAAAGGAGTGCAACATCTCACTTTTGAAGTCCTCCAACATATTTCCAATCTCATGCTTGATGGAGGTGGAAGAGGAAGGGGTTTTGGTCATGCTTTGGCTATATGTACCTTTCTTCCTAGTTTCCCTAGAGTGATTCCTAAAGATAGTTTTGATGTCCTCATAAGGCAACTAGTAGTTATCTCCTCTTGATAGCATTTAAGGATTTCTATCACCTCCTCCCCGATCCCTCAGAGAAGTACCAATTTAAGTGATCCGGGATCAAGGGTGCAGTTGGCTCTTTTGTAGTTTAGTTGGAATCTTTCTTCATAATCCTATAGGGATTCATCAATTCCTAGAGTCATCCTAAATATTTCCTCCTTAGTTTGATTGGATCTAAAATAGTCCTTATATTTGTTTTTAAAGGACTCTTTCATTTGTGCCCAGGTAGTGATGTTGTTTCCAGGAAAACCCATGAACTAGCACAAGGCTACATGTTGTGTAACCAGCTCCAAAAAGAGAAGAAAAGAGATATCAACGCCTTAGAAATAAGCCACTTCGAGGGGGAAACCTCCAATACATTACATAAATGAACAATTCTTGGATGATACAATTCACAAAACCTCCTTTCTATATATAGGAGTCCATGGGGCCATAATGTAATCCTAGTGGGCCTCAATGTAATCCTAGCTGACCTAACAATAATAATTTAAGGGCACAATAATAACAAAATGGGGGTTACAAGGGTACAATAATAACAATAAGGGGGTTACACTAACAACAATAAGGGACTATACTAGTAATATAGGGACCTAACACTACATCCTTGAGGGTGGATGGAAACAGTTTCAACTTTTGGTCATCTGAGGCATAGTCATAAGTCCTACAGACCATAGCAAATTCGAACATGAAGGTGTCAAGATCCTTGGAGCTAATTCCATGGAAATTTTAAGGGGTTGAAGGACTGATGTTATTCATCCTAGTTTCCCCATCTGTTTCTCTAATGGGAAAGACTCCTTGGGTCCTAGTCTCAACCATGGCTTGAATTAGTGAAGTGAGTTCCTCGGGTGAAGAAAGTTATTCTTCTTCTCCAATAGGTTCTTCAAAGTTTTCAAGAGACTCACCTATGGTGTGTTCAACCTCATAGTCCCTGAAGAAGAGTGCAGGGTGGCAGTCTGGGGATGTGGGATTTTTTGGTAAAAAATTACCTTGGTTATCCCTACTCCTATGAGGCATGAAATTCAAATTGTTTTTATATTTTTCAATATTTTGGAACTGAATGTAAAAGAAAAGAAGAAAAAAATTCTTAAACAGAATAAAAGCATCTACTTAGACACCTCCCTGGAAATGACACCAAAAAGTGGTGAGCACTGGTATTCCACTAAGAGTTCTGCAACTCCCAGAGGCTACTCTACTTTAATTTATCAACCTAGGGTTCATACACACTTGGAGGTGGCAGTGTTATATAGATCGCAGATGCATTTCACTCATGCCATCCTCTTCGTAGTCCTACAAAGGGGTGCTACTACTAAGGCTACTTCTAGGAGATTAAGTCTGTCACACTTCCAAAGGAAACCTAAGATTGTAAATAACTCAAGACCATTACTCTATTAGCAAGAAAGAAACTAGTCTAAAGCATAAGGACACACCTATTTATTTGTAAGAAAGGAAATTCACAATTAGGCTAAAGCATGAAATATGGTTAAACTAAGTAGCATTCATAAAGTAAATCATTGAATTAAACTTGTAGAAAGGAAAACTGATCTAAGCACACATTGCTGGGAAAAATGAATAATTAACCTCTAACTACTTCATTCTTGACTACTATGTTTTAACAATGCATCTATTCATGAGCCAACTATGCTTGTAAATACTCTATTTTGCAGCAAAAGAAGGAGGCACTGAGGTGGCTTAAGAAGGTCTTGGACTCATGGATTCAGAGTTGAAGGTATATTCGATGTTGTGTCAGGTCTAGGTGAGGTGAGAGATGGTTTCTGGGCTGAAGAAGTGTCTGAATGTCACTACTACAGGATCTGCTACAAGGTTTATTGTAGTGTTGCAAGATGTCTTGAAACGCTACAGGAAACATGTCGAGGGTATTTTGAGGCCAGAAATGATGAGGAAAAAATTATGAAAGGTGGGATGAAGGTGGAATTAGGTGGATGGAAGGTGGTCAAGCTCATAAATTCTTTCAAATCTCGTCTTGAACCTCCAGGGTAACTCTCGGTGTTGTGGTGAAAATCTCAGCAAAAAAAGGGCTGAAGGTGATTTTGTTCAAAGTAGGTTGGTGGAGGGTAGAAAATGAAGCTATGGATGCTGGTGGAGTTCTCCTCTACTTCTCTACTCAAACCTGCAAGAAAACTACCTATTTGTGCAATTAACATTGAAAAATATATGATGAAAATGGTGGAAAAGATGAGTTGAATTTAATAAGAAAACATACCTATGCACTTGAATCGAAAACCTAACTCAACATTCATAACATGTTCACGATAAATGCAACAACCTATCGATCATTTCCAAGAAATCATAAACTGAAAGAAATTTTGGGTCTGTGGTGAAGATCTTCCCTCCTCAAGCTCCAATAAAAGAGTTGAGAGATGGAGGCTTTGACACATAGCTTTGGAGTTTTTTATGATACTGTACAATGATCTACAAGAGCCTAAGTAAAACAACATGAAATGGAAGCAAACTAAACACAAAAAAATGGAATGTAAGAAAACTAACTACAACACATGAAATAAACTAGCTACAATGGCATGGAAAGTATACATAAATACACAAGAGAGACTGAGGCTAGTGGATTGGGCCCTAACGCACAAGCTCAGCTCTCTGAAACTAAATCAGTGAAGGGTAAACTGAATACTCATTTTATTGCAAAAATAATCTTATTACATAGCCATGAAAGTCACAAAATTCTATTACAAGAGCTAAGAGTCTCCTAGATATCTCCAAAATTCGAATCCTAATGATCTATTTCTATGACCTATTTAACCTAAAAGGTAGCTACCAACAAATCCCTAAAAATTAGGTGATTTGTCCCCTTTGACTACAAGAGAAGTAGAGCTTTGGTTCAATTGGTATTCCACTTTCTTGGCTAAATTTGATTTCATGTTGTTGGAGGGAATCTTGAGAATCCTTTGGCTACCTTTATAAGTTAAGGAGGTGGTCAACCCCCCTATAATCTCTCCTTTATATCTACTCCAAGATTTTATTACACAATATTCAACAAAAATGGCATATCTCCGCGATTATTACACAATATTCAACAGAAATGGCATATTAGGCATTTGAAGTATGAAAATCCTTAATCACCATCTACATTAAGCAACATATGACCATAATGTAATTAAATGTGAGAAAGAGAGACTAATAAGGATAAAAAGGTGACAATTAACCCTTCAAAATATACATAATGATGGTTCTCATAAAGAAGCCACCAAGAAATACCATTTCCCTTTGCCTTCATTGACCAAGTCTTGGATGGTTTTGCAGGGAAGAAGTTATTCTCTTTCCTAGATGGATTCAATGGCTACAATCAGATCCAGATCAGCCTTGAGGACCAAGACAAGACCACATTTTCATGTCCTTGGGCCACCTTTTCTTATATATTTCTTCCATTTGGCATATGTAATGCCCCTGCCACTTTTCAGAGAGAAGTCCTAAGAATTTTTGTTGAGCTTTTCCATGATTCTGTGGAAATCTACATGGATGATTTCACTCCATATGGGTATGATTTACAAGAGGCCCTCTCCAATCTAGGTAAAGTACTGAGGAGATGCATTGAAATTCATCTATCTCTGAGTCCTGAGAAGTGTGAATTCTTGAGGAAAGCAAGGATTGTCCTTGGCCACTCCATATCTTAGGTAGGGATACAAGTAGACCCAAAAAAAATTCATTATAAAAAAGGCGTGTATTCCTTAGAAGCAGAGAGATGTGAGGAGTTTCTTAGGCTTGGTTTGTTACTATAGCATATTCATAAAGGTTTTTAGCAAGATTTCTTCACCATTGTTCATATTTTTTTCCAAGGATTTTGAATTTTTTTGGTCAAGTCTTTGTCAAGAGGCCTTTAAAATCATAAAGGAAAAGAGGACCATTCTCCTTATACTTTGAGGTCCCAATTGGGCTTTGCCTTTCCATATGCATATTAATGCATAAAATAAATTTATGGGGTAAGCCTTTTGGGAAATGGATGATAAGTTTCCCTATGCCATTTGTTTCATCATAAAAAATATTTGTAAGGTTGAACTGAACTACATTGTCACTAAAAAGGAGATTTTAGTTGTTGTCCAATCCTTGAATAAATTCAGACATTATATAACCAGGTACCAAACTTTTTTTCATACTGACAATGCAATAATTAAATACTTAATGAAAAAACCTGATGCAAAAGCTAGAATTACTATATGGTTATTATTGTTGCAATAGTTTGATTTGACCATTATTGATAGGCCAAGGAAAAAAAAAATTGTTGCATATTTTTAGTATAGACTCACTTTGCCTACAGATGATGAAGAGATGATTGATGATCAGATTCCAGATTAGAACTTATTTACTATCTCAATACTCTCTCCCTAGTTTTCTGACATAGCCAATTAACTAGTTACTGGTAGGTTTCCTTCAAACCTTTCATCCATGGAGAAGAGAAAAATTGTAAGAGAGAGAACCCCTTTCACTTGGCTTGGTGGCAATATTTTCAAAATGGGACCAGATGAGATCCTCAGGAGATGTGTCAAGGAAGAGGAAGTTTTTGATATCCTCTCATCATGTTATGATCAGCCCTGTGGGGTCATTTTTCTGCTAATAGGATGAGTTTCAAAGCCTCACAAGCTAGCTACTATTGGACTACTCTCCATCAGGATGCTAGGAGATACACCAATAGATGTGATTAGTGTTAGAGGATGGGGAAACCTACACCTAGGGATGAAATGCCTCTACAACCTTAGGTGTCCTTGGATCCATTTGACAAGTGGGGCTTGGACTTCATTGGGACAATTGATCCACCATCCCAAAAGAAGAAATACGTCATAATATGCATTGATTATTTGACCAAGTCGGCTAAGACAAAGGTTGTCAAGGCAACAAAAGAAGAAAAGGTGGCTGAATTTTTGAGAGAGAATGTGTTCTATAGATTTTTATATTCCAAGGAGATAGCCACCGATTAGGGGGCTCAATTCACATCCTATCTGATTGAGAATCTCGTGAGGTAGCATAATATCAAGCACAAGAATTATATTGCCTATCACCCTCAATAAAATGGCCAGGTGGAAGTGACCAATAGAGAATTAGAGAACATCCCTACCAAACATGTGAGAAAAAGAAGAAGCGATTGGGAAGAAATATTGGCGGAGGCCACTTGGGCCTATAACACCACTTGGAAGACATCTATTGGCTTTAGTCCATATGATCTGGTTTATGGGAAGAAATCTTTGATTTCTATTTAATGTGAGTATACCACCCTCAGAATGAAAACTATGCTTGATTTGGATATCACAAGGGCATAAAAATAAGACTGCTTCAACTAAATGGTTTGGGTGAATTTAGGATGTAGGCCCTCCTCCACATTTAAGTGGTACAACTACAGAGGAAAGTCTGGAATGACAAGAACATCAAAGGGAAGACCTTTCAGGAAGGAGATTAGAAATTTCTCTATGACTCTATATTTATGGGCTTCAAAGGAAAATTAATGACCATATGTCTAGGACCCTATCGGATAGAGAGATTCCATCAAAATGGATTTTTTCAGATAAAAACCATAGATGAGGAGGGGATCCCTCTACTTTTCGATGGTTATAGGCTAAAAATGTACAAGAAGCCCATGACTACGGCATAATTCATCAACACAATCAGCAGGGACTTGAATGTAATTGGAAGCCTCATAGCTTCCAGTCCATTGCCCTCGTAGAGAAAAAAAAAAGAAAAAATAAAGAGGCCTAGGTGAAAACCTTCCTAAGGTATCCAAGGCCAACTCTAGGATTGAAAACCTCCCTGAGGCAATCCTGGAGCAAAAAAAAAAAAAAGGAAAATGAAAAATAAATAAAATATCCTTGGGTGAAAACCTATTTGAGGAGCCTAAGGCAGGCTTGTGGGTTGAAAACCTCTTCTGAGGTAGCCCACCTATCTTCAAAAAAAAAGAGAGAAACAAAAACAAAAAACCAAAAAAGGATGGAATAACACCAAGACAACTAACTTGTTTTTGTTTTACAGGATGGTGAATAATGGCATATTATGGAAAAAGTTGTAGTATTCCTCCATCTCCCTTCCTCTCCTCTATCCATTAAATCCATTTCCAAATCCATCACTCATCCCACCATCAAATTCCACCACCTTATGAGCTATAAAAACTCGGATTTCATCCTGTCTCTATACTGCTACAAGATGTCCTAGAAAGATACAGGAAATCTTGTAGTGCTATAAGAAGTCTTGAACACCTACAGGAGGAAAGGCCAAGGGAAAAAATAGTCATCTAGGAATATATAATCCTAATAAAATGCATAAAAAGGGTTACTTTACCTATGCCTACTTCCCCCTCATCACTATACCATCCCATGCATAGAGGTTCTCTTCTCTAACCATCCATTCTTCCACTCTGATAAAAAAATTTCTTCACAAACACAGATCCCTCCCTTTCATTTTTTTTCCTAGGCCGCACCTCTACCCCAGAATCCTAACACCATATCCATATTTTCCATACCATTCCCTCACTACATGATGTCATTTTGAGCTAAAAAAACTATAGAAATGAGATTGCTACAGGAAGATGATCGCTTCATGTAGCACACCTATGAAACAACTAGAGTGACTCAAATATGGCTTGGATCATCCAAAGAGACATAGAAAGGTTGAAAAGGTGATCCTGAAGGCATATATAACACTCTAGGGAGGATTCTACACTAGAAACATCAGCTTGAAGCCTCCACAAGGTACCTACAAATACACAAAAAAAACATAGTGAGAACCTCAAAAAGAAAAATGCAAACACAACAAGAATTCGACAACAAAGGAAACTATTGTGATGATTCCTCCAATGCTCCAACTCTTTGCATGTAGGACCCTACAACCAATCGACAATGAGGTAAGGCTCATGTATGAATATCTCACCCTCTCGCTATGAATATTTGGCCAAATGAATTAATGTCGAGGAGAGGAGGTTTAATAAGCTAAAAGGTGGCTAGTTAACTTGGCCACCTTCAACAGTCAAGCTAAAAGAGCTTGGTAGACGTGGAATGAAATGTGGAGCTGTCACATTAGTGGCAATGAGATCACCATAAGTGGGTGATGATTATGATGCAGGAAAGAATGATCACTTCGAGTGGGGTGAACAGTCCAAATGAGGAAATATCGTGCGAGGGACACCTCAACGCAATGCTCCAAGCCCAATCGAAATGGAATATAACGTACCTCATCTCACTTCCCCTCGCATCTATGCTCATTTAAAGAATAGTTAAGAAAAGGATGAAGCTGGTAAGCCATAAAGGAGGTTCGATCATCGACCAGTTATGCCTAGAGGAAGTGTTACAGGAAAAGATGCAATTGCTATAGGAAGCTTCAAAGAGTGCTACAGAGTGCTGAGAATGGGCATGCAGTAAACCAAAAGGGTCAATTAGCTTAGAAAATACCACCCTTAATTAGAGAACATCAATTTAAAGAGGGAAGTGGCCATCACCTCCATATCTCCATGAATTGCATAAAAAAATTCTCCTAAACATTCTACATGTAGTAGTGCAACAATTGAGGTAATTGAGAAAGTTGTGTGAAGAGTTAGGGAGTAAGACATCCATTTTAAAATGTCAAAAGTCTTATGACCCCCTATCACCAGTGAATTTGACACCAAGGCCATAGAAGTACCTATTTAACCTAAGTTAGAGACAAAAAGAGAAATGGAGGGAGGTTTTAATAGAAGGGAACCTACAGACACTAAAAGAATTCAATTACACCCTCCTGTAGTGAAAATTTTGAGGAGGCATCAATGGTTAGGTTTCTTTGAGCTTCTAAGGGGATATGATGATGAGATATATAGAGAATTTTCAATGGATCTACATTCTCAAGCATATGTCAGTGCCACTACTATGGTAAGGGTACTATCCATAACCATCACTCTTGAATTGATCAAAATAATAACAAAATTACCCTTAGGAATCAAGTGGAACAGAGAAGACAGGGTCACTAGTGCCACTCCCAAGAAAAATTTCCTTTTGGCTAAGGAGAAGCACATAGAAGAAAAAAATGGGGTGAGAATGGAAAGTTTACCTTATCCATGGGATGATGTAGCCTACCACATCCTGAAATACATTCTGTGCAGGCATGTTGAGTGTAGCGTATGGCTACCATTTCGGATTGTTATATGAGATTATATTTAAGGAGGACTTGCCCTTAGAACAAATATTGAACATACCCTAATTCCTCCTCCACTCCATCAGAGACATGAGCCAAAGGGTTAGAGAAGGAAAACATCAACACCTGACTCATCATGGCTTGACTAAAATAATAGTATAAGATGCCATAAAAAAGCTAAGGATTCATGTGTTATGGTCCAATTTTATAGACATGGACAGGGAGACACTAATAGGGACCCAAAATATCACTCCTGGAGATACCCTTTCCTCTAGCCTTAGACATATGGATATTAGAATAGAGGAGGAAGAAAATGAGAAAACAAGTGAAGAAGGGATGGAGACAAAGGAAGAAAGAGAAGAGGAAATAAGGACAGAGGAAGGAAAAATAGAGGATACAGATTCAGAGATGAAAGGTATTAAGGAAGAAGAAGAGAGGGAAGTAGAAGAGGATGTTTTGAGCCCCAAAAAGACCACTGAATTATACCCTCAACAAACTAGTTTGTCACCAGGGAACACTGACATTAGGGGAATTTTGAGGTCTAAAATGGGCCTCCTAAGGAAATTATAAAATAATAGTGGAAACAATAAAATATATTAGATTACATCATCAAATTTTAGAGGGGAAAAAATAAACAACTATTTTTTTCAACTCACATTTTCAACTTATCTCCCTATGAGTTTACTCAAATTTTGAGCAGAAACACTCGTTGGATGTAGAATTTGATTCCTCGTCCAAGGAGAACCCATGTTCCATAATTTTGATCGATCCTGCTACATGAAAAAATATAAATACCTGAAAAACGTGATTGCGATCACATTTTTCATGTATTTCTCATTTATGTGTAGCAAGGTCCATCAAAAGTATGCAAAATGGGTACTCGGATTAGGAATTAAATTTTGCATCCAAATAGTACTCCTGCTTGAAATTTGAGTAAGAACTTAGGGAGATAATTTGAAAATATGAGTTGAAAAAGTAGTTTTATTATTTTATTAGTTTTTAATATTTTTACCTTATTACTCCAAAAATGGTGAATAGTCCACCATGGTTGACATCGTCATCTTGAATCTTATAGGTTCTTATAAAGTTTATTTTGGTTGTAAATTTTTCTTAGGAGGCCCATTTTAGACCTCAAAATTCCCCTAATGGGATGAGTTGGCTGCCACCTTATCCACTTTGAGCACCCCTATGATGCCCAAGAAGAAAATACCAAGACAAACTCCTATGTATTTTAAGACAAGAAAGCGCACTAGGGTGAAACAAGGAAGGCTTCATACTCCAATAGAGGTCCCCATTACCATTGAAGAGTCCTATAGCAAGAAGGAAGAGATAGGGCTAGAGGAAGGAAGGGTTGAAGAAATAAATTCCCCAAGGACCAAACCTAAGACGTCCATGACCTATGTAAGGAGGCACTCTACTAAATCAGCATCCTTAAAACAATCATAAGTACCCACAAAACTCCAAGGGAAAGAAAAGAAAGTGCTATAGGAAGAAAAGGAGGTGTTACAGGAAAAAAAAAGTGTGCTATATAAAGAAAAACAAGTGCTACATGAAGAACATAATGCACAAGAAGAAGGAAATAAGGCACCAATAAAGGGGTGGAGTTCCCAAATTGAACGACAAGAGGTGCAAGAGGAGGCAGAAGTTGTAAAACAACAACCACAAGAGGAAGCAACCTGTCCAAAAAATTTCCAAAATGACATCACATAATTCCAGGAACCTACCCCACGGCCTAGTTTGAGCTTTTGCTACAAGTTCAATGAGGGAGGAATACTAATCCCTGAGAATTTCTCAATCCCTCTCTTTTATGAGCTAGAGGAAGAAAGTGGGTGCACCCACAAGTGGATGGAAATTGACAAATCCAGAAATTTTGAGGATGTGGGGCTAATGGAGGAGAAACTTATTGAGATAGGGAAGGACCTAGCTGATGTCAGACTCAAGGAATCAGTGTTGAAATAGGAGTTACAAGAAGAACAAGTAGAGAACATGAGGTTGAAGGGGCATCTGCAACAAAAGGACACACAACTTGCCACTATGGAAAACATTTGCATGGAGGCCATGCAGTACAAACACCCTTCTAATTCTTATGCAGTTTAATTGAAAGAGAAGTGATTTAAATTTTATAATAGTACCTTAAAACAACATGGCTCCTTACCCTTTCAAAATTACATACAATTCATAGATTTTTGCAGGTATTATAGTGTGTAAGTGAGGGCTATGATGGTAGAATTTTACATGCACAACCTCATTTTTACTGACATGAATATTTAGGACCCTAATTCTAGGTTGGATGATATGCATTTAATTGCCCTAGAATCTTGGGTAACAAATGAAGAAACAAGGGAAGGAGAGGTAAAGAGAGTGATGAAAAGGGAAGAAATAGAACCCCTCCATATCAGGGCAGAACTCATAAGTCCTATACGGGTCATCAATAATCACTAAATGATCTCCAATGATGTTGACCTTGCAATAAGATACACTAACACCCAAGCACAGGAAATATCACATTTTGATGACACCTACAATTACTATAATAAGAGAGTGTAGATGCATGCCAAAGAAGATGGCATGCGCTACCACTTGGCTTAAAGAATAGGGAGTACCATACTCTAGATAGATTAAAATTTTCCTTAGAAAAGGCACCCTTCTACAAGAGGGAAATATAGAGAATGAAAATCCAGTGGATAGGATTGAAGTTAAGCCCACCTTTGCTATTGGGGCTACATGAAGGGAGAAATCAAACTGAGGACTAGAAAGAGTTGAATGAAGAAGAAAAGAATGCAGGGTTCTACCCCTAGAAGGGACTCCTACTAAGCTACCTTGGGATGTTAGGGAAGCTACCAGATCTTTGAAGAAAATTAGGAGAGAGGATTGCGTTTCTTAGAGGATGAGAAACCATTTCAGTAGGTTGATGATGATGAGGATCATCATGATTCATTAGGTATATAATAAGGGGTTAAAATGTCACCTTATTTCTTATTAATTCTCTCTCTCACACAAATTTGATTACATTTTGTCATAGTTTGTTCAGTGAGAAAGGTGTAAGAGGTTTTTCATGATTTGAAGCCTAACATGGTTTAATTGCATGAAATAAAGGAAATAAAGCTATTTTTGAGTCAGTTTCTAGGTCAGGGCCTGGAGTAGACAACAAGGAGAAATTATAGGAAGGTTTTCCACCTTCGTATCTTCCACAATCAGCCCAAGATCACCTAATATCCTCCTCCAACAGTTTGAAGTCAAAGGAAAATGAGAAATTGAATGTTAAGAGGGAGCCAAGCTCCACACCTCTCAAGGATCAAGGAGACAAATTCTTAATTTTTAGGGAGATTTTGGTAGTTGCCCATTAGTATAAATAAACATGAGAAAGATCTAATTAGGATTCATATTTATATAGGTAGATAGAGATATCTTTACTATGGAATACAATTATTTTTACTGTCATTTGGATGTAAAAGACCTATTATGAAATGAGAATGAGAAGTTGGTTTTCCTCTCACTGATTTGATTTCAAAGGAATGAAGCTTGTGGGTTAGGGCCCAATCCATGGGTTGCAGTCTCTCTTGTGTATCTTTATGCCTCCTTTATATATGCTTTAGTATTTTAGTTGATTTCAACGCATTCTAGTAGCATCAGAACACCATCAAAACTGTGATGGAAGTCTCTCTCTCTCACCACTTCTGTTGGAGCTTGAGGAGAAAGGTCTCCAACCACATATCAAAAATATTTAGTTTATGATTTCTTGGAAAGGATAAAGTAGTGTTCATTATGTTTATCATGAATTTGTTGTATATTAGAGGTTTGATTTATGTTTTAGGTGAATGTTAGCTTAAGTTGATTCAACTCTTCTTTTCCACTATTTAACATGATAGTTTTTTGATGGCCAATGCATGTGTGTACTGGTTGTAGGACTGACTACAGCTTTAGGGAAGGACCCCTTTTAGCATTTTCATCTTGGAATTCAACCCTCCTTCAATTTCCCTTCCATTCTGCTACCCACAACCATGTTTTGAAGACCATATTCATAACCACTGTAAGCAACCTTCTTGTTGCACGAGAGGCCCTCCAAGGGTTCTGGGCTTGGCCAAGGGAGTTTTTACCTCCCATCCACTTAGATCCACCTTTCCCTCACTTTTCCTCACCTCCATTCCACCATTTCTAGCCTAAAAACCATCTCAACCTCTTTCTTGTAGCATTAGAGGACTTCCTGTAGCAAAACATGGATCCTATAGCAGCGTTGCGAGCCACCTTATTTACTCCAGAATTGATCCTCCACCTCATATGAAATTATTATAGGCCTTATTTCACCACAAGCTCTGAATTCTGGTTTCATGGATACCACTATGCCACTCAAATTCCTTTTCACTTTTCTACACAACAGAGTAATTTTAGTGCTAGCCCATCATAGAAATAACATCATTAACATAGTAGCTAGCATGAAGTAGGTAAGAGTTATTCATGATTGATGCAGTGTGTGTGTGATGGTAGATTAGTTCCCCTCTTGAAATTTGGTTGAGTAGTTAAGTGAATGAATGCAAACTAGTGTAATTTCCTTTCTTGCAGCTAGAGTACATGCTAGTTTCTTTATTTCAAAAGTAGAGGTTAGTTAGATGAATGAGTGCAATCTAGTATGGCTTCATTTCTTGCAGACATAATAGTGTTCATAATTTGTTTTCAATATTGAGTTGCAATTAGAAGTTTGATAGACTCTCTTTCTCTTAGAGTAACAGTAGTTCCTAGCACCTCATAGTAGAACTAAGATGAGGATGGCATGAGTAGAGCTCATATTCTATGCATATAGCATTGTCACCTCCAATTTTTTATGAAGCTTGGGTTGTTAATTAAAGTTGAGTAGCCTCTAGGAGTTGCAGCACTCTTAGTGCAATGCGAGTGTTCACCACATGTCATTACACTCATCTAAATGGTTGCAGATGGCTAGAAACTGAAGAATGGAATTCAACTCTCCTCCCAAACACATATGGTAGCTACACCACAATATTTCTTGTAGCTTTCCACCCCCGAGTCGAATCCATAGTATGAAAAAATGATTTCTTAGGGAATTCAATTAAGTCTCATATAGAGCATTTCTTAGTTCCATGAATTGAATATATAATATTGGTTGTTTATCATCTATGCTTTCAAGACAAGAACTACAGGAAAACTTGTAGCCCATTGTATAGGTGGTTTATGAGCTTACTTAGCAAGCACTAAGTGGTTTATCATCTTCATCAAGAAACACATAGTGGGTTTTTAGCTCTTTTTAGCAAGCTCCATAGTGGCTCTGCTACCTTTCCTAGTGGTTTATCAGCCTTAAAACAAGAACCCAAGTGGTTTATCATCACTTTCAGCATGCACTAAGTGGTTTATCCCTTTCCAACAAGCACTAGTGTTATAAACTACTTGACAAGCACTCGTGATTCAATTCTCCAACACCTCCCACTAGTCATTCAAGCTTGGACCGTAGTCCATTTGTATCATAGTATCTAAACATGTAATAAAACCCAATCATCAGAGTGTTGAGCTCAATTACATTTCCACCTTCCAATCATGTTCCATTGTTCAAAAATAATATCCTCCCAAAAAATTCTTCTTCTACCATATTTTTCCACTTTCACCCTTATTTTTACTGTCTGCCTATGTGAGACCATTTAGCTTTCCTTCATTTGTAATCATAACCATAATACCTCCTCATGTCCAATCACTATTAGATAGTTGTCAGTGGTAGCTGCTACACAAGAAACACCACTCTCCCTTTTCTTTCTCTCTTTTTTTATAACATGGATCCATGTTTCCCTCCTCATGTAATATTCCAAAATTTTGCTACAATAATTTGGAATATTAATTTTCGTTGATTTCACCTAGGACGAGAATAAATGGGTAAGGAGGCCCACGCATAATGAAAATCTCAATAAAATCCCTTGTAGTATGAAAGGGGATCATCATTGGAGCTAGTTTTCGCACCCTCATATGTGAACAAGGTTATTTGCAAGTGGACAAGGTCAAGTTTGACCAAGTCAACAGCGCTGGGATAAGAGGTGGAGAACACTTAGAGAAACACTGCAGTATGAATGGGAAGAGGTTTATTTGGTGGAGGAAACCCTATTAGGTGTGGGACCCATGGAGAGGGGCTTTCACTTGTTTAAAAGGAGGGCAAGGAAACCATTGTTTCTCATGCTTGTATTATTCATCTCATTGTTTATTTAGACATTGTGCATTCTTTGCTATTTAGCAAGAGTTGCCGGGGGAATTCATGTTTAGGATTAATTCTCCTTCTTGAGAGGCCTCTTGAGGGATTGCACTGATTTTCCTCACATCTAGGCTTGAGGCCAAGCATCCTCCACCAAGACAGTGTTATTTTTGCAGCAGAATAATGTTGTGTTGTTGGCTGTTGCAGTGAGGGTTCACTACACCACCTCCATCAGCTATTTTCAGAGGAGGGAGTCTCCATTCCTTTGATAATCTAGTGAGGAAGGTTTCAGAACCTATTTCACATATTGGCAGAAGGCCAACCTATTCCCTTGCCCCTACAACGTAGTTCCATCCAGTGACTGCGTTATTTTGAGTGAAGCAATTGCAGTGGGGCTCTTATAGATTGTTGGAGGGCAAGATCTTTGGTGAGAGGATCAAAATTTCACTCTAAAGATCCATTGGAGTAGGCATATTCAGTTTGGGCATCATCTATAGCCATCTCCATCCAGTTCTATTTCTGAGTTGTAGCTGCTACCCAGCAACTCTGACATTCTGTTGATTTTGTATTTTATAGCCAATCCTTCCAGGATTGACATGAGGTAGCCTTTGGGAGCTGAGATCTTCACTCTGAATGTTGTATTGGGCCATATAATTGTACATCCATGTATTTGACATATGTAGCATGCAGTTGCTCTATAAAATTTTGCTGTCATAGCTTGAGCATACATGTGTAGCGGTGGTTTTATCTTGTTTCTTGTACTTATTTCTTGAGGCTGAGCATTGCCTATCTTGAATAACCTTTTTCCTCAAGATATTGTATTCATTTGTTGTTGTTATTATTTAATGAGATGGCTATGGATTTATCTCACATTTCTATGAGTTGAGTGTTAATGTTGCTCCATTTTTGTGTTTTCACATCGCTGTAGCTCCAACTTTAGAATATCTTGAGATATTGTCATTGTTGTAGCATTTTCCTGATTTGGAATATTACACCTCATTCCAACCAATTAGAAAAAATAATAATTAATTTATTTCAATATTACAGATAATGTCTCACCTAGTCATGGCCTTTATGTTGGAATTACACAATCGCACTTGAGTTTTACAAAAATAGGGGTCAGAAGGGGTGTTACATTGGGACTTCCCCAAAAGGGAATTTCTCTTATTATTTTAGTGGTTCAGTATTCCATTAATCCCCCTTCCATATGGATCTTATGCATGGATCCCATTGGGACATGTGACTAGGCCCCAACGCTAAGAGTTCCAAAATCCAACTTTCAAGTAGTAAATTCCGGAACTTTTGCCCAAACTTCTAAGTCCTAATAACCCTTTGGATGATTAAAATTAGTCTCTCACATCAACATTATTACTCAAAGTTAAGAGCTATTTCAACCATTTCTAGACGAAATATAAAAGTGACCTATGAACTAGGTATTTTTGAGCCCTCTCACCTCCATCACTTACATTGGAGATATAATATTCCATCATGGCTTATCTCTAGAGACATATGGAGCCTTTAAGCTCCTCCCAACATACAAGTTTCACTTCATTTTTATAGTACACAATGATTCATCATGAAAACGTTCATGAATTAGTAACTAAAATATGGCCATTTCATCCAATGTTAACCTCTCAATTCATGAAAATATATAACACAATGATCTCAAACAACATAAGGGAAAGGATTCCATTCCAAATAACATTCGTACTTATTATTTGTGGCCATTTTTTTTGAATTTTTTGTTTTTGTGGAATTACAAGAAATGGTGTGCAACAGGAGAGGATGGTGCAAGTAAGGAAGGTGTCGTGAAAGAGGAGAACCATGCAGTAGGAGAGGATGGAACAAGAAAGAATGATATTGCGCAGGAGGAGCACCACCCACAACACTTTGAATGTCAGCTAGATAATAAATTGTGCCACACATTAGAATAGTTAGGATCTAGAGGCACATGGAAAATTTGGAAAGAATACTCATCATGAACGCTGTGAAAGATGTTTGCAAGGAAATGAAAGTAAACGAAATGGGGGAGAGGTTGTTAAAGGATATTCTAAATAGGGACCAAATGTCACTTAGAGTGCATGGGACAGCTAGGGGATTTTATTAGAAAACATCAGATTGGTTACACTGACGTGGAGGACTAGATGAGTTGTACAAATACCAGATGCATGATGATGAAAGATATGCTAAGGGACAATAAGAACACCATATTTATATAGATCGGTGTTGGTTAGCCAACTTTGGTATCATCAAATTTGTAATTATCATGTGTGCTTTTTTTATAGGTAACCCAATTTCTGTTTTTAGTGTTCTCTTGTTAGTTTGTATGTTAATGGCTATTCGCTCACCTCACTAGTGTGTCTAGTATTTTTTTTGAACCTGTACTTGAATATATAATATGAAGAGAGTTAGTTAACACTCGATGCTAAAGGATGTAATGTTATGCATTTTATGAATGTTAAGCTACTGATCTAGTTTATGGAATACCTTGGTGTAGTGCATTGTGCACCGCTTTTCAATGAATTAATGGAAATAATAATTAGGTTTCCATCTATAATTTCTTAGAACTATTTTTGATGTCTTTATTATCACCATCATATTTTGGTAATGTTAGAATGGATCTTTGTATTTTTTTGTGCAATATAGGAGTCAAGTGTATCTCTTGAATTTCTATCATGTTAATGTTATGAATATAGAACATTATATTAGGAGAATAAGATTGCATATATAAAAACTCAATATGATTACAAAAATTTGGTTGTATTAGTTCCCCATAGCACCTTGGGTGACACATCATCCACAGTGTGGGTGATGCTAAAGATTTGGTGTTGGAGTTGGTTTTGTTGGAAAGTAGTGCACACCAACCTGGGGTTGTCTAACCCCACACCAACAAATGGTTATGTTTCCAGGACAAGGATCATTTTACAATGGGAATATTGTGTAAAAAAAATGTGGAGACCATGGAATCCTATGAAGCAAGAAATCACTCGATGTTTTAAGCAGAGGAAACATGAATTTGCAGCAAGAAAGATAAAGGGCTAAAGAATTAGTTGCAGAGATTGGTTGCAGAAATATTTGCTCAGTAAGTTCCATGAGATATTCTTCACAAAATTTCAAATCATCTTGATAGAGTGGATCTAGTGGCTAGTGGATATGAATCCAATGTATCATCACGGTGACTAATATAGTGGAATCTAAAGCATGTGATCCATCTCCAAGCAGTAAGTAATAATGTTTCTCACACTATGGATTTTTGGTTTGAAAGCGTACTGGAAGGATATACTAATGAATTTGTTATAGAAGCCTTAGTATCACATAGTATGATAGATAAAATTCTTATGGGGTCCATGAGGAAGATTCATATGGTCATTTCCTTTGTTAATTAAAATGTTGTTATATGACCTTGGGACCCTTTCTATGGATTTTTACACCATGAGTGGCTAAAAATATCGTGCACTAAGGGTAGGTTAGGGAGAAACAAGGAGATGGTCTTAGGTGAAGGGAATAGAGAAGTATTTGCGAGACTATAGTGGTGATAGGGGGTGTTAAGGAACTATGGACATGAAGGAACATGTAGGAGACATATAGATAGAATGGAGATAGAGAATTTGGATGGTGGTAAGTTAAGAATTGGACGAAAGTTTTGGCTATGTGACACGGGAGGAATCTAATCACCATAAATTCCTACCACAAGGAGAAGATTGGGGAGTGGAAAAATAAAAGGCCATGGGTGGATGAGAAGTAGCGCAAGTGACCATAATCTTAAAGGAATGTATTTTGGCACATCACATATCAAGGAATAAGAATACCACCAACTTAGCTGATGGAGTATGGAGCTTATGCATCCTAGTCATCCTAGTCATCCCATGCCTAGTGTCGAGCCCATGACCCTATGTGCTTCTATGAATATTGAGGTAAGTACCCAACATACTATGATGAACATTGTGGAAGGAAATTAGAGTCAAGGGGGTGGAGGTAGTAGAAGTAGTGGAATTGGTCAGGAATTAGAGGGAGCATCACAAAGTATTCTATTTAATTATGTTACGTATAATAACACACATTTTCCTAGTGGTGTAGCTGGTTCATCTAGAAACCCTTTGTCAATAAGTACTGTGCAGAGCACAATAGAAAAAGTAGATCTATGGATGCCTATATTCCATGGTGGGTCCACGATGAGGCAACTAATATTGCACAACTGGAGGTTACTTTTAGGGACTGTGCTTTAATTAGGTTATGAAGGACATAAGTGTGATTTTAGTTTAACAAACCAAGTCATTGGATGACATCAAGAAGACTTTGATTAGGGAGTTTTAAAAGAAAAAATATTAAAACTAATGCATTATAGAGATAAAAGAGATTATTTAGGGTTCGATCTAGTTTTTTTGGGATTTAAACAAGAGATTCAAGATCCTAAAGGATAAGTTAACCTTTGAAATCTAAAACACATAAAACAAGAAGTGGTTCATTTCTGACTATTTCTACACATTAGGATTCCCCTAACACAGTATCAAATCGATTCATAATTAGAAGTGTTGGAGATTTCATTAAATTCAAAAACCTTGATTCTAGGAAATGGGGAAAGCAATGGAATGGCGCAAGTATAGTCTCATATTATTTCGTTGACCCTATAATTGTAGGATTTGACTAAGGGGAAGGAGAAACAAGAGGAGGTGTGGTGCAACATCTATATAATAGAAGGTCACCATAGGAATGAGCGTATGATACTGAAAAAATTAGATGGAAATAGATGCAACTAGCCTCTTGCGTAGGGTAAAGGCTTATTATGTAAAGTTTTCCGAGTGTGGGGTCACACCCCATAGAACTATATGATGATGAAGAAGTATGATGATTTTGCACAAAATGTCTTTTGTGAATTTTGCAAGTAAGTTAGATATGATATCCACCATTTTTGTGCGATAGAGTTGATTCATGAGTGCACTCTTGATTCATTTTGGGTACAAGAACTAGAGGGAAATGAAGTGATGATAGCAGGCTTCAATTATCAGGGATACAATAAATCTGGTTAGTAAAACTAGCCAGGTTGAGGATATGGAATGATAGCTAGAGGTCCTGGAGGACCACTGAAAGGAAGAGGTGGATTTAGAAGAGGTCGAGGACCCACTATATGTTATAATTGTGGATAGCTAGGACACCTTGCATAGGATTTCCCTAACCCCTGCAGGACATGTACTTATTGCAGGGAGCTAGATCATGTGATAGAAAATTTTCCCCAACTAATTGTAAAGTGGTAGGAAAATAAGGGGTCAAATGTTCAGATGATCGCAATCAAGTCATGCAAATATTAGCCATGATATGGTGCAGTAACACAAGGATGCATCAATATATGGGATGAAAGTACAAAGTAGAGGAATCAACTACCACTCTGGGTAAGGAAGGTTGTAGAACCTCCTCCAAATATCGATATAGAAAACGAGAAGGTGACTTACAAAAAATAACAGAGGGAAATAGTCACTGTGAAATGGGATAAGTATGAGGGAATTAAAGAGTATGGGTTGCCCTTTTTATATTTTGAAACTACTCATAGAGCACTAGACATAGAGGTAAGCATAATTTAGAACCCATTGAAAAGTTGTCTTGATTTGGTACAAAATGAGAAGGCATTGGAAAAATTTAGAAGAATTGTCGAACAATGCACAAAGGAGATCAATGTGGCTATTGTGTGAGTTTCAATGTGCTGATCAATGGTTGTCATTTATGTCAACCCAAGAAGCACCAGGGGCTACCACGATCTTGCATGGTAATTTTTACCTACCAAATTACTATATTCTAGGTCAAGAATATTTTTTATGGTTTCTACTTGTCGACATGTTTCCGTTGATATATGGCATGCCATGTAATTCTTCACGGTTTGAGAGATATTGATGTTTGAAGTTTGTATCCCCAGTTAGTGGGCTAAAACCCCATGGGGTTTTAGAATGGGTCATTGAAAATTCAATAATTAATAATTTTTAAGCTCCTAATATCCCTCCAATTCTCACTTGTTGAAGACCCTCTCAACCTATGCATTTATATAAATTTTGATCCTCATATCCTCCTCATGTAGGTATTTCGCTACCTGAAACAGGTCATCATGACATTTTCACTCTAGATTTTATTTTACAAAGGTTCAGAAGCTGAAATTTTTATGAGGCGAAGCCAAAATCCTACTAAAGCTCCTGTAAACATTTTAGATCAAGGTGCGCAATATTTTCGGAGATAGGATCTGTGGAAGTCAGTGTTTTTGCAAGCTATTGAACATCATCTCAAATAAGTGACCTTGGGAAAATCATCATAACTCTCTCTCTGATTATCAGATTGGAATTATTTAAATAGTGGCAGATAGTGCACGGACTATAGTTTTCTATGTATCAATTTCAGAGCCGAATTAAGAAATAGTGACACGTGGTACGCCATACAAGTTCACTCTATTGAACCAGTCCATAATTAGGTCATTGTGAGAGATTGGGCATAACTCTCCCTTAAAGAATCCAAATTGGGTCAGACCTATGGAATTGGAAAGAAGACTTAGAGTAATACTACAGAATAGAAAATCACATATTGTGGATCTGAAATAACATAGATACACCAAATTCAATATCAATATCCTAGAAGGCAAGAAAAAGTTATATCATGTGTTGTCAAGGGCTGCAAAGGACCAAACTTTCTAGGGAAGCAAAGAAAATCAAGGTGAAGCAGAGGGTAGCATGAGAAGAGCAGCAATAAAGGTGCAGAACAATAGCCAGAAGTTCACCACATGAAGTCTTCAAGTGGGTAGCACTGCATACAATCATTATAAATGTATCATTGTAAAAATTTTACAAGTGTCTATTTGCCAAGAGTTGAAGAGGTAGTGTCAAGAGGTCTAGGATCATCATTAGGTGGTTTTTTCATAGTTGGGGTTATGGTATAGCGTGTATTCTTATTCTACATCATTCTATAGCATTGTAAAGTGGACCATTTTCCCTCGTATGTGAGTCCATTCTTCTTTTATTCTTCTATAGGGTGGTAGGGTGGTGCTAGGATGGTGCATGAAGTCACCAACAGGTTCAAGCCTGTGAAAAATTTAGGGTGGTAGGGTGGTGTGTTACACAGCAATTTGTCACCGCCCCTACAATTCCCCATCCTGCACAATTGGAGGGCTCATTCCGTGACCTGTGAGCAACCACTTTCATGACATCCCTCTAAACATGAGCTTTCATTGCCCTGAAGACAACTCCTTGTGAAAAACCCTAAAAACACCCCTTTTTGCATTGGCGTGGGAAGCCAGTTCAGTACCCACGCCAATGGGGGAAATCATTCAAATAGGGCACGCCAATTGGCACTCTGTCTCAGAGTCGCACTCGCGCTAGCCATTTTAAGGAGTGTTTTTAAAAAATAAATGGCGGAAGTTTCGTCCTAACCAATCCATAAACTGGTATCTAATTTGAGTTGGGAGGTTTGGCTCCGGATCTCCATGTAGAGGAAGTGGTTTGCCACCTCTCGTGGGAGTTTCCTTGAGGATAGGGCCAATCCCATGATTATAGGGATCCCAACTCCCCTTCCTCCATCTATAAAAGCTTGCTCATCTCCTTTGCAAGCTAGTTCCCAAGAGCCATCAGAGCCTAATGCTGCAAGATCCTTGATTCATTCTCTTAAGGCCAAATCCAAGCAAGGAGATTATTGTCGAGACATCCGAAGAGAGAGGCTTGTCCCATCCCTGACAGGCTTTTTCAAGACATGTTTCGCTGGCGACCCTCTGAAGGAGAATTCAGCGTCAGAGCCAGGTTGTATCCTCCTTTGATTGATTAATGATAAACGACTATTGGTTATGGTTCCACTCCTGTTGTTGATTATGATGATGAGTTATGTCTTCTCTGACTGACATATAGTTGCATATACTGGATTTTACGCTTGCGTTTGTTTTTTTTCTTGTGTGTGCACGTGTCCAATCATGGAGATCGTCAGGATCGTGATCTGCTGGAGCTAAGGAACAGGAGTGCTACTTTCTCTACAAGCGACAGCGTTGGATTCAAGGTAAGCCTTCTTCACAAGCTGGTTTATTGCAATTAGGAACTTGCGCCATTGCGTGTTATGATTGTTGCTAGACCTGATCTGGGCTAGTAGGGATCGCCTCTGTCCGCAAAGGGGATTTACCTCTTCAACAAATTGGCGACTCCGCTGGGGATTTCCTCGCTAGGCTTGTTGTTGTTCTACTTTGTAAGCTACAGACGGAGCGTGAAGTTAGCCAAATAGCCTTTGAAACGCTATTTCTCTACATTAGCAAAGTAGATCAAAGCTGCTTCAGTCAATCTCCAGTTTAGTTTATGAATTGAACACTTGGAGTATTGTCTTGTCTTTTCAGTTGTTTCTCGATTCTGCTTGCTTGATCGGCTCTTTTGGCTGGCTCTTTTTGTGATTTTGGCTTTTGGTCAGCTTGATCATCACTGGTCTACTTGTTGGATTGCCTATTTTTATTTTTCTATAGCAAACTTGACTGGCGCGCTTTACAGCCTGACAGTCGCGCCCATTGGCACAAGTTGCTAGTGTGTTACCTGCGCCAATTCGTTTCTGGTGCTAGTTTCAGCCTCACAGTCGCACCAATCCTGTGCGGTACTAGGGTTTGCTCTGTTCTGAGCTTCCTGAGCTTGATCAGTGTGTTTGATCTTGTTTTTTCGATTTCTTGAGTGTTCTAGAGCCTTGTTTGATTGGCTGTGACCTTCGTCCTTTGGTTGTTTTCTCATTTCCATCGATTTCACATTCTAGCCCTAGGGCATCTAGGTGCTCTTGTGTGTCGAGCCTCCCTTGGGAGTTTTTTGGTTTCTATTTGTTCATTCAACCTTTTGATTGCTCCTCTGCATTCGTTTAGCGGTTGTTTATCATTTTATTTCGTTATTTGAGTGATTGTTCTCTTCTTCATTCGAATTTCACTTTGTTTCGCTTTGGGCCTAGATTACATGGTCCATTTGAGTCTTTGAGATTCTCTTGGTTTTGAGGGACTGTTTTTTCAATTTGGAGATCTGATTGTGTGTTTGCATTGAGTGAAATTTGTTTGTTTTGCTCTTTCCTCATCACTTCTCAAATTGCTCTTTTCATTAGTTTTCATTTTGTTTAGTGCACTTTGCTATTAAACATTGAAAATACAAAAAATCTCTTTTTCTTTCGATTATTTAGTGCAAATTAAAATATTTTTGGTGTTATTAGTGATTAGTGACTTTGAGAGAAAAGTTTTTGGTTTCCATTAGCTGCATTAGAGACTTTTCTGGTTGTTCTTTGATCATTTTATTATTGTGTGAAAAGCTCTTAACTGTCTTGTAATTAGCTTTCATCGAATGAAATGATATACTGTGGCATATAGTGTGCATTTAGGAGATTTCGAGACATAACACTCGCTAGGGCCTTAAAACTAAAATGTAATTGAAGATAAACATTAAAATTTATTCAATTTACACTAAGGCAGCATTGAAACATTAACACAACATTTAGTGGTCTAGGCTAGAGACGTGTTTCGGCGTCTTTAAACCTAGTAGCTGTCATTTTCCTCTTGGCTTTAGACAGCACTAATACGGACTTGTGCTCCCCGTACCATCGCGTATATAAATGGAGACCCCACTAGGCTACCATCCTTTATCCATAGGAAGCCGAGTTTTCCACCCTATACCCGTGATACACCGGACACAGCATTCGGGGAGATTTCCTACACGTACGTTAAGTCCTTGGTTGATTTCTCTTTCATTTTGGAAACCAAGGTGTATATTGCAGTTCACGGTTATTTGGTACACCCTTTGCCTAGTATTCCTGAGTAGTCATTTGATCTTTTCTGACTCTTTAAATTTGAAAGGATCACCAAGTGCTTGTCCTTTCACGCTTGTTTCAAAACTGAAAGAGATAGAGTCACCTTTCATCCGTTTCTCGACTCTTAAAACATGAAACGGTGAAGTTTCTAAGTTTCAATGTGGTAAAATAAATCACCCGCGATCACACACCCTATTAGATTTTGCTTGTTGGCTGTTTTATTATGTGTCTTGACTCTTTTTCAACCCGTGTGTGTTGTGCTTGATTTTTTTTCATTGTTGTCACAGTGGCGGAACCTTCCATTTCGTCTACTGGTAGTCCATATACGGATGATTCATCAGAGGCTTCCCAATCCTCTGCTGAACATCAGTAACCCTTTGGAGGACCAGTTGAGTTCAAACGGCCCTTTTCCGACCCTTGGTCTGGATTTGGACTAGGGGAAGATTTCCCTCCTCTTACATCGGGTTCGCTTTTTATAGCTGATGTTATTCCTCCTAGTCCTCGCCATCTGTTACAAGATTTAACGGCAGGTTCAAATATGAGTGATTCTCCTAGCGAGGAAATCCCCACATCTAGTGAAAATTACCAGTTATTCCTAGAAGACAACCCTGAACCATCTGTTATGTCATCACCCGGTCCCTCATTACCAGCATGGTATAGATCCTTGGGTCAGATTATTGCCACTGCTGCCTCTATGGGGGTATCAGCTCCTTCTACGAGGCCAGTTGTTCCTTCATTGGGGATGTCTCCTAAGACACCCATTACATCATCCCCTCAGGTCACTTCTGTATCCTCCAGGCCCACTGTCTGTGTGGCCGCATCTGCACCCACTGCTACCACTCAGTCTGTAAGGACCACATCACTTTCCGAAGACATCTATATAGCATCTGCCATGCCAGAGAACATCTCTATGGAGGAGTATCGATTGTCCCTGAAAAAATCGAACCCCGAGGTTGGACAACCCCCTCAAGATCTCAACCGCTCGTATTTTTCGCATTATGCACAGGATGGTACACCTGTGTATGTCTTTCCATATAAATACGATGAGCATGGGAACCCTTTACGTTCACCCGCTCCTGAGGCTCAACTTCATGCTTAGGGTTTACCGTATAACCAGGCTGGATAGCCTTATAACCCGCAAGGACAACCTTTTCAAGGCCAACCTTCGGGCCAGCCTGGATATCCTTATGACCCGCAGGGACAACCCATACAGGGCTACTCTCCAGGCCAGCAAGGGCCATTGTACGGTCCGCAAGGATAGTATTACAACCCTTGAGGTCAACTCGTGCAACCTCTCCCTGGAGTCCCGCCTAGGAAACCTCAAGGACTCACAGGTCAATCGGGGTACCAACCAGGGCCGGTATATGGTCTTGGGGGGCAATTCCAACCTTCTCAACCCATGCAACCTCAGTATCCTCTTGGTCCCAACGTTGCACATCAGCCAGGACCATATTATGGTCTTGTTGTAGGTCAAACCGGTTATCAGCCACCACCTGGCTCCATTCTTCCACCAGGCCAATTGGCCAATCCGGCACAGCCTGGTGTTCCTCCACCAGGCCAACTGGCCTATCCAACACAACCTGGTGTCCCTCCACCAGGCCAACCAGCCCATGCAACACAACCTGGTGCTCCTCAACAGCCAGGTCAGCCTGCACAGCTGGCACAACCTATTTATCTGGGTCAACCTGTTCAACCAGGGCAGCCCGTTCAGCCAGGTTAGCCTGCCCAACCAGGCCAGCCTGCACATCTTGTCAACCCTGCCCAACAGCCGACTTATTCAATGCTGCAGCCAAATCAACCGCTGCACCCTAATTATTAGGTTCAGCAGGGTCCCACCTATCAGCAGCCCACTCAACCTCAAGGCGGTTACTATTCTCATGATCAATACCGACCGAATTATAGCCAGCCCCAAGGTTCTAACTATTACTCTCAACAACCTGGCTACACCTATGCTGAGCAGCCAAATCCACATGCTGCTCAAATGGGGCCGACATATAATCAAGGTCCATACTCCAGTTATCAAGCCCCGTACACTGGTTACCAGCAACCAAATCAAATTGGTTATATGCCCTATACCCCCTATAGTCAGAATCCTGCTGGACAGAACCCATGGGGGCAGGGATATTCTCAACCAGCGTAGATTACAAGTACTGGTCCTTATCGAGGGCCAGAATGTGCCGTTCAATCCGCAATTTCCGTTCTTAGCTACCTTGGAATTACCGGATTTTTCGAAATAAACTAATGATCCGATTCTGCACAATTGTTATTGGCCTCCGGTTCCGACCAAGGTACCTGGCGATTGCCCAAAATTTGAGGGTAAAGCTGGGGAGGACCCCCAAGCTCACGTAATGACTTACCATCTTTGGTGTTCATCCAACTCTTGGGTGGACGATTCGATTTGTCTACGTCTCTTCCAGCGTACTCTTACTAGCACTGCTACCAAGTGGTATATCGAATTACCCCGTGGCATCTTTCAAGATTTCAATACGTTAGCCATAGCTTTTCTGACTCACTTCCAGTTACTGGTCCGTTACGAGGCCGGGATGCATCTCTTGACTTCGTTGAAGCAGGATAAAGCCACCCACATCTCATATCACATTCATGAGTGGCGACGTCGTCGTAGACTGATCAAGTTTGATATACCTGATCAGCTACTAACTCATTGGTTCACCATGTCCTTCGTTAACAAAATTGCCCAAGATATTGCTATGGGGGCATGTGTGACTGAAGAACAAGCCATAGCGCGTGCTCAGTATCTTGATTTGGTATACTCTCAGTTTGGCACGTTGTATGATATTTTGACTAATGCTCCATGCCCCAGAACCTCTAAAGCTCCACCTACCCCTGCGGTGGATGGTGTTATTGGTTCCGTATCTTAGAATTCTCGAAAATCTTTGAATGGGAAGTAGAAGTCCCATTCTTCCAAAAATTGTTCTTCACCCACCCCTCCAGATTCTGGAAAAAACTGTGGAGGTCAATGCCGTTCAGGCCAATCCCATGGAAAAGGCCTCCAAAGGAAAAAACAAGGGCAAAGGTAAATCCAAATCCGACGCTCCGAAGCCAGAATCTTCCAAACCTCGTACTGATGACGGTTCCCAGCACAAACTAAAGTAACCTTGCCTCATTTGTGAAGGATATCATTATACTAAAGATTTTCCACGACGATCTGAAATTAGTCAACTTCTCAAAGGCTCCAAAGGGACTATGACAGTTCTTAAAGAACCGTTCCCGTCTCAGCAGACCTAGATGGTTGAACAGCCTTCACCATTTGCACCATTTGGGTCCCAGGTCTTTATGATGAATGGTGCTGCACCTATCTCCATTGCTACGCATTCGAAGGATTATGCTAGATTGCGCCAAGCAACTGGGAAGGAAGTTGTGGATGGCCCACCTCCCCCACCTATCTTCGGTTCATTGGAAATTGAGAAGCTTACTGCTGAACCTATTGTGAGGCCGCCTCCTAAAGGTGTTCTACGAAGATCTTCCTACAACCCAAATTCCCGTGCCACTCATCACTACAGTATTGTTGAGGATTTGGCACAGGCACCTTTTGCTATGTCTGCATTGGAAGTTCTTCAAAGTTTCCTATCACAACGGAAATATTTATTGTCTGCAATCGGTGGGATTGATCCCACTGATTCTAATCTTCTCACCTTTGACTTAGAAAATTTCACCCCCTGACTTCCACATCAGATCACTCTTGTTATTCAAGTCGGGATCAACGGTCTTAACATCCATAGGGCCGTTGTGGATGAAGGTGCTTCTACCTGTGTCATGTCATCCGCTTGCTGGAAGGCCATTGGCTCTCCAGCCCTTTCATCATCTCCCAATGCCTTAGAGGCATTCGATGGTTAGGAATCGAAACCGCTGGGTGTTCTCGAGAGTTTACCAATTACCTTACAGGGGAAGACAGTCAACGTATAAGTAGAAGTGGTTGACGCCAAGCTTAACTACAATATATTTCTTGGCCACAGTTAGATTCACGCTATGCTATGCGTGCCATCCACCCTCTTTCGACTTCTTAAGTTCCCTCACGAGGGAAAAATCGTTACGGTGGATCAGTTGTCTTTCTTCACCTCCACCTCCGAGAACAACGTTCCTTACGTGGATCAGATCCCAAATCCCCCTGACATTGTATGACCCGGTCTCTTCAAATACCCCATCCTCATGGGTATTTTTCCTGCACCGCCACCGCACACCGCTCAAGTTAATATGATCTCTAGGTCTGACGACCCATGGCTCATCCCTTTGCCTGAGTAGGTGTTTGATTTTGGAGAATCGATGCCCTTAACTCCAGTAGAGATTAATTACTGTGAAATCGTCGCCGCATCTGATCCTCCCCCTCCTCAGCATGCTCCTTCGAGCATGGCTTTAGATGTCTACTCTCAATTCCCTTGGCTTGGCGAGGCCGACTCGCCTGACCCTCTTAAAGAGATTTTTCCTTCTGACGAAGCCATTGTTGAAACAATGTATCTTGAGGAGCTGCCTTGGAGCGATGGACATCATCGTTCCTCCTTCATGCCCAGCCTAGGGGCAATGTCATATTTTCTATAGCATTTTGCGTCTCAAGTTCCCACTCCACCTCTCTAGATGCCCATATTGACACATGAGGTGCTTTCAGAGGGAAACCTGAGCAACATTACTCAAACTATTCCGATTGACATCTCCATTAAACCGGGGATAGTTGAGAACATACATGTGGGAGTAACTTGTTCTCCTGATGAGATATGAGTTTATACTGATCTTTTTCAAGGATTCAGAGACGTGTTCGCTTGGTACTATGAGGAAATGCCCGAAATTGATCCCAGCATAGTAGTGCACGAGATTCCTACCTATCCTGGTGCGAAACCCGTGCGCCAATGCCTATGCCCGGTGCATCCTCGCAAAGCTGCTACCATTAAAGAAGAAGTTGAAAAAATTCTGAACGCGGGCTTCATTTACCCAATTCCCCTCACAGAATGGGTTTCAAATATTGTCCGTGTAGATAAGAAACAAGGTACTATAAGAGTCTATGTTGATTACCGTGATATTAATCACACCTGTCCGAAGGACAACTACCCCACTCCTTTCATAGATCAAATCATTGACGAATGTGCTGGGAGTGATATTTATTCCCTAATGGACGACTTTTCCGGGTATAATCAGATAAATATTCTACCTGCTGATCAACACAAGACTGCATTCATCTATCCATGGGGTACTTTTTCTTATAAAAAGCTCCCATTTGGCTTGAAGAATGCTGGAGCTACTTTCCAGCGTGCTATGTCTTACGTGTTCCATGACATACGCCATATCATTCAGCCTTATCTGGAAGATTTGCCAACTCACTCAGCTCGGCGAGAGGACCATCCCGAACACCTCCGCCAGGTTTTCCTTCACTGTAGACGCTATAATATCCGACTTAACCCTCATAAATGCGTCTTTTGCGTGGATTCTAGCCATCTGTTGGAGTTCATAGTCTCCAAGGACGAGATTCTCCTTGACCCTCTAAAGGTCGAGGCCATTATCAATCTCCCATCACCCTCTTTGTTACATCAATTGTAGAGTCTGCAGGGAAAAGCTAACTTCGTACGACGCTTTATACCGAACTACGCGGAAGTGGCCAAAGGATTCACGCATCTTTTAAAGCAGAGAATTCCCTTTCATTGGGACAGCATTGCTCAACAATCCTTTGAGAAGCTTAAGATGTTACTTGTTAATGCTCCATTGCTTCGGCCTCCAAACTATCATCATGATTTCACTCTATACTTGGTCGCCGCCTTTAGCACCATAGCTATGGTTCTAGTGCAGGATGACGATAATGGAAATGAACACGTTGTTTACTATCTATCACGAAATATTCTCGACATAGAAACGCGTTACGCTCATGTCGAGAAGCTAGCTTTAGCAGTTGTACAAGCTGTGCAACGTTTTCGCCACTACATCTTGCTGCGTACCATAACCATGGTTTCAGATTGCAACCCCATGACATATATTCTATCTCGACAATTAATGGGGGGAAAATACTCCAAATGGATCGTTATCCTTCAAGAGTTTGACTTAGAGTTTACCACTACTAAGTCGACCAAATGACTGGTTTTTGCGGATCTCATTTGCTCCCTTCCGACAGACTCCACACCCTCTCACTTTGAAGAACATGTTCCAGATGAAACCCTCTTCCTTATCAGCACCCGCGACCCATGGTATGGTGATATTATTTTGTATCTTCATACGTCAAATTTATGCTCTGAGTTGACCAAAGATGCCCGACGTCAGATTCGGCATCAGTCTCAACCCTATCGCATTGTAGGAGATAATTTATACTGGGTTGGAGTAGATTCAGTGCTCCGCCGGTGCTTGACACTGGAAGAGGCCGAAAGAGTCTTGAATGACTGTCACAGTGGCGCTTGTGGCAGTCACATGTCCAGATATGCCACCGCCCAGAATATTCTGTGTGCGGGCTACTTCTGGCTGTCGATATTCAAAGACTGCATTGTTGCAATCTGAAAATTTCATGCGTGTCAGGTTTTTTAGCACAAGATGTGCACGTTGTCTCTCCCTCTGCACCCTGTCATTACCGTCGGCCCTTTCACAAAATGGGGCGTAGATTTCATGATGTGTAACCCTCATTCGGCCGGGGGGCATGCATATATAATCGTCGCTGTTGACTACTTTACTAAGTGGGCCGAAGCGATGCCTACACTAGCCGCCGATGGTAAGACAGCTGCCCAGTTTATTTTCAACCACATTATTGCACGTTTCGGGGTCCCTCAGACCATTGTTACCGATCATGGTACTCACTTTTGAGATTACATGATGGCCGAGCTGACATCAATATTAGGCTTATGACACGATAGCTCAACGCCATATTACCCCCAGGAAAATGGCCAGGTTGAAGCTGTGAACAAAGTTTTGGTCACACTGCTTCAACGAACAGTTGGAATTCATAAGTCCAATTGGCACCTCCAATTGTTCTCAGCTCTATGGGCATACCGGACATCAGCAAAGAGTGCGACCAGATTCACACCATTCCAATTGGTGTATGGTCTGGAAGCAACTCTTCCAGTTGAATGTGAAATTCCTTCCTTAAAGTTGGTTATGGAACTTTTACCCAACACTTCTCTTGAATAAGAGCATCTCTTGTATTTGGAACGGTTGGATGAAACCCGCCGCTTGGCTGCCTTAGTCATTGAGGCACAGAAAAAGCGGGTCAAAGTGCACTTTGATCAATCAGTCTCTCCAGGTTCCTTTGTCGAAGGGGACCTTGTCCTCCTATATGACCAAGCGCACGACAAAATCAGGGCAGGAAAGCTCCAACCCATGTGGCATGGGCCCTACATAGTAAAATGAGTATTGAAAAATGGGGCTTATGAGCTCATTGACTATGAAGGAGTTCCGTTGGCGCAGCCTAGAAATGGGCTGTACCTTAAGAAATACTACGCTTGAAGTTATTTTTAGTGTGGTGTGTGTACATAGGTGTGTATATTCATTTGTGTGCATGTGTGGTGTGGTGTGCGATGTAAGCATATTTCTGCTGATCGGGTCTTCCTGATTGTGCATATGTCCATTACTCTGTTTGTGGGTTTCGCGGATGGTGCCTCCCGTAGTACCAGGAATCTGTCTTCGGCAACCTGGGTAATTTATGATCCTGCTGGTGAGTTGGTTAACCTGCAAGGTGTATGTATGGGTCCTGCTACAAATAATATCATGGAATACAGTGCTGTATTGGAATTATTAACCGAGGCTGTGGACCTCGGCATTCGTGAATTACTTGTGTATCTAGAATCACAACTTGTAGTATTACAACTTAACGGACATTATTCAGTAAGAAATCCATCCATTTTACGTCTGTATCTGCGTATTCATCTGCTAGAAAGAAATTTTGACTATATTACATATCAACACATACCCAGACATATGAATACATTAACAGATGCAGTAGCTAATTTGGTTCTAGATAGACATTTGCGCAATTTATAAACAAAAACATCATCACATGTAAAAATATCCATCCAGAAATAGGTATGTATATATATATATATATATGTGTGTGTGTGTCAAAATGTTTACATAGTGTGCATCACATAAAATCAAAAAATATACATGTTCATCTTAATACATCCGGAGACGACATGTCTCTCAAAAAATATGCATGAAAGAAGCCCTAGGTGTCTAATCTGCATGGTGCTCGTGGTAACATGCTACCGCGCACACTAAGCGTCTCAAAAGTTGGTGGAGGTGACTAGGCACTCCCACCATATGTCTCTGATACGCCATCGAGACATCTGCCAGCCGGGCGTAGTCTGGAATCCCCCGGGCAATCCTCTCAAGGTTTTGGATCAAATCTCCTCCCTCGGTACCCTCTGCCTGAGGATCAGCTACGGGCTGAGTTCTCCGTGCAATAGGAGACATACCGACAGGTCTCTCTGGGTTGACATCTACATACGTATAAAACTGTTGTTAGAATGGACATGTATTACCAAAAAATCATAAAACATAAAAATAAAAAAAGAGGTCATACCCAACTCCTCGTCCTAGTCATCCCCCTTCGGAAGCGGGAGATCTGGGTCTCCAGTGAAATTGGTCTCGGCATAGGGCCAATCCTTGACCACGATCAACTGACGCCGTAACCATCCAAAAAACTCTGGCCTCCAAGACATCTGTTGGCCTCCTCCTGACTTGGGCATAAGTGCTGCCCAGCGAGCCATCCTTGGCTCTCTTGGTTCCGGCTCAGCAACAATGGCCCCTTGGCCCTGAAAGATAGGTAGTCATTCCAGGATGAACGATACCAAAATGGAACCATAGCCAAACTGGTTCAGTTTGACTTTCTTGCACCTTGTAAGCTGCCTCTTGATATTTTTTGTCATTGCAGTGGCCCAATCAAATAGTGTTGGACTCATACACTCAGCGGCTAGGAGGAGTTGGGCCTTGGTCGCCTCATGTGGTGCCTGTGACCCCGCAGCCCACGTGATGGTGTGTAGAACTACTCTCAGTGCTAGATCGCGGACAGTGTGGATATCCACCTTCCCGCTTCCCGATCCCAGTCGTGCCCCTGGGCACACTCTCGCCATCACCTGCTCCATATTTTCCCCAAATGGTCTGCTGCCTGTCAAGATGGGCACTGGACCTCTTCCTGACAGTCCGGTTATGAAATATACGTCGGAAACCTCAAGTTCCAACACTTGGTCCCGAAGCTTAAACACTTCTTCATTTTCATCCCATATACTGACCAAGTATTGTAGTAGCTCCGGTTGAGCTCGTAAGCAGGGCGTTAGGAAGAACTTTTTGAGGCCACAGTTCTGCATTCATACAGGCTTCATTCTCCATAGCCAGTTCATCCTCTTCCCCATGCTCCCTCTCCTTCCATTCGATAACCATTATGCCTGAGTAACCTGCATCAACATGATAAAAAAAACTTGATTAGATCTCTTTTATGCTTGAAATTTCATTTGGATCACTCGCAATTTAAAAATCTAAAGAGGAAAGTTGAGTTCCGTCGTTGGCGCGACCCCTTTGTAAGCAAAATGCCATTGGTGCGGGTCCGTGCCTGATACCCGCGCCAATGGGCGAAGCCCTAAAATTTTAAAAATTTTCCACAGAAGTATAATTCGTAATGGAAATCTCTAAAAATGGATCGAAATAGAGTTCAAGGAAGCGCCTCTTACCTGGAGCAAATGGGGATCTAAATGATAGCCCAGATCAGTCGCAGTCACCGTCAGAAGTTTGCGCACAAATGGACCACTGTTGCTCTCCAATGAGGTAAATAGTAAAAGTAATTTTGTTTTTACCATTTGAGACTTATTTATAACTTTTTGAAATCTAATTAGGTTTTAAAAGTCATTTTTATTAATATTTTAATATATTTTGTCAAAAATGGATTTTACACTTGCCTTTATGTGCAGCAACAGGTTTTTACGCAACTTAAACGGTGACACGAGTTGTATTTTATACTTTTTTCGGAATCAGTAAATACACGAAAAATTAATTTTGGAGTCATATTTCAGCTCTTTTTTGACTCTCTAAACATGAAAGGATTGCCGAGGCCCTTGTCGTTTCGATCTCGTTAAAGTGGCCACGAAACGATTTCTACCTAGTATATGTTTACCCCTTTTTCAGGTTGGGATAGATTATTTATGAAAAAGGAATACCCTAGCCTATTGCGACCAGGAGGTTTTCTCAGACAAAGTTTTCTACCTTTTCGGATCTGAGAAACTATTTACGAAAAGGGACATTTGGATTTTACTTTTCTGCTGTCTTTTCAAACTCTCTAAATATGAAAAGACACCGAGTTCTTCCTTTGTCAGACTCGCTAAAACCTGATGACATCAAATTCAGTCGTAATGACGCTATTCGAGTCCATCCTTCCTAGGGCTCATTAAATGTACTAGGATGGGCTTATACATTGAGCATATGGTATCCTCTTCAATCTTGTGAAAAAATAAAGAGGTAATCACCAGAAATGATGGGGAAAATGGAACCAACATCATTGTCATGTCGGCAGTATGTCGCTCTTGAACATGGCACTTGTCTGCATTCGTGTCGGGTTGGGGATATCTCATCTCATTTTTTTACTTGCCTCCATGGGTTTGGGTGATCCCTTTTGACCTCTCATCTCCTCTTTGCCTCGTCATCATTACCTTTGATATGTTGATGTCAAATACTGCCAAATCCACTGTCGTGCCGCCGATATGTTCAAGAGAAGTTGACCTCTGCAAATATCAACCTTTCTTTGATTCTCATCTGATCCTAATTCACAAAGACATTATGTTCCTCTGTCTCGTGTCGATGATGTGGGAAACACTATGGCCCACCTTCTATCAAATTCACTTCCTGTCGACTTCAGCTCATTATCCAGGAAGATGATCTAGAGACTCCCTTCTAGTACCTTAGAGCCTGCATGCCTCAATGGCAGGTTTTTTGCATTCGACGTGAGGTTTTCATCATTGGCCTCTGATCGAGTGATTCTACAGGTGTTCGATGCTAGCTCATTGATTCACATGCCGTAGATTGTACCTATAGTACCTTGAGGGCCATTTTCATCATTGGTGGTACCTCTCGCGTCTGTTAATAGCTTTCATCACTGGCTGGAAATCAGATGATGTTCTTGCATGTTCGACTTCAGCTCACTTATTTGCATGCTTGAACTTGTACTTTGTTCAGGTCGAGATGGAGCGCAAGACCCTGGATTTTGTCTGTTGGAATCTAGGCTGCGATTTTGTGGATTATTATGATTGGTTACATGACTCATTCACTAGATGGCTGTGACCATACCTGAGTCTATTTATCGATCCTCACTAGATGGCTGCATCCATGCCTCGGATCTGGATTATTACATACTCTGTTATGGATGGTTGCGCCCATACCACATATATATCATGTATTTGAGATATCAGTTGTACTTATCTATGCAGGTTTTTCGATGGTGGTGTTTTCAGTTGGACACGTTCTTGTAAAGAATTTCACCCCTCTCTCTCTTTCGGGCCTCATGTAACAGGGGCATACGTGCAATTTGTCTTCCTTGCAATTTCCCCATCCCGCACAGTGGAAGACCATTTAGTGACTGTGGCTTGATGACATGACTTGGAAACCACTTTCTTGACATCCCTACGAACATGAGCTTACCATTACCCTGAGACAACTCTTTGTGAAAACCTAAACACCCCTTTTGCATTAAGTGGGGCTTGATTTGATGCCGTGCCAATGGGGGAAATCATTCAAATAGGGTGCACCAATTCGTGCTCTGTCTCAGAGTTGCACTCACGCCAGCCATTTTAAGGAGTGTTTTTTAAAAATAAATGGCGGAAGTTTCGTCCTAACTAATCCATAAACTAGTATCTAATTTGAGTTGGGAGGTTTGGCTCTGGATCTCCATGTAGAGGAAGTGGTTTGCCACCTCTCATGGGAGCTTCCTTGAGGATAGGGCCAATCCCATGATTATAGGGATCCCAACTCCCCTTCCTCCATCTATAAAAGCTTGCTCATCTCCTTTGCAATCTAGTTCCCAAGAGCCATCAGAGCCTAATGCTGCAAGAGCCTTGATTCATTCTCTTAAGGCCAAATCCAAGCAAGGAGATTATTGTCGAGACATCTGAAGAGAGAGGCTTGTCCCATCCCTGGAAGGCTTTTTCGAGACGTGTTCCGCTGGCGACCCTCTGAAGGAGAATTCAGCGTGAGAGCCAGGTTGTATCCTCCTTTGATTGATTAATGATAAACGACTATTGGTTATGGTTCCACTCCTGTTGTTGATTATGATGATGAGTTATATATTCTCTGACTGACATATAGTTGCATATACTGGATTTTACGCTTGCGTTTGTTTTGTTTCTTGCATGTGCAGGTGTCCGATCACAGAGATCATGAGGATCGTGATCTGTCGGAGATAAGGAACGGGAGTGTTAATTTCTCTACAAGCGACAACGTTGGATTCAAGTTAAGCCTTCTTCGCAAGCTGGTTTATTGCAATTAGGAACTTGTGCCATTGCGTGTTATGATTTTTTCTAGACCCGATCTGGGCTAGTATGGATCGCCTCTTTCCGTAGAGGGGATTTACCTCTTCAACATGGTGCTAGGGTGAGTTGTAGCTCATTGGGTGTTAGGGCATCCGTTCCATTGACTACTGAAGAATCTCGGGCGTTGGAGCGTCCATCTAGTGGGAGATGGAGAAGAATACTTTTCTATATTCTAGGAATTTGGAGCTTTATTTTCAATTGGAGTTGAATATTAAATAATTATTAGAAAAGCATTCAATTGGTTTTTGTCCTGGAGAGGGTTTCCACCATAAAACTTGTGTACATTTGTGTTCGTTTTGTTTATTTCTACCATTGTACAAACACTGATAATAATTGAAGATTAACTAATGCTTATAAAAGAGGAAATAAAGCTTATAAAAGAGCTCAAGGCCGAGAAGATCCATTCCAATACTCTTGAAGTACAAGTTCAAGGTCTCAAAATTGAAATTAAAGAATTACATGGCATGCCATATATCAACGGAAACATCTCAACAAGTAGAAACCATCAAAAATATTCTTGACCCAAAATATAGTAATTTGGTAGGTAAAAATTACCATGAAATATTGGGGTAGCCCCTGGTGCTACTTGGGTTGACATAAATGACAACCACTGATCAGTAATCTCCCCCTTTGGCATTGATGGCAACACAAGTACTCCCCCTGCGATCATGACACCTCTTCCTACAACATTCTCTCCCCCTTTAACATCAATGGAAAAGGGTAACTCCCCTTGACACACAACCATCATGTGGACTTGTACACACTTCCACTCCCCCTTTATATTCTGAATAAGGAAAATCTAATGAGAACTTGGGAGAATCCCAAGATTCTGGCGAAGATATTCAAATGCTTCACGAGTACTCTTATGATCATCAACGCTTCCTTCCCAATATGCATCTGTAAAGGCTTGAATAATGAGGTTTTTACCCTTGGGATACCACAAGCCATATTATTTTGTTCCCTTTAGATATCGAAGAATTATTTTGACGGAAATAATATGTGATTCTTTTGGTGCTGCTTGGAATCTTGCTACTTTTCCAACTACTTACATAACATCTAGTCAGGAGGTTGTTACATATAGAAGACTACCAATCATAGATATATACAACATCTGATCCACATCCTTAGATGAGTCGTCTATGCTCAATTTGCAACTTGTTACCATCGGAGTAAGGATGGGTTTGCAATCTTCCATTTGAATTTCTTGAGCATTTCCTTGATGTAATTGGCTTGACATATAAATATTCCTTTCTCTTACTGAGATATTTTAAGCCCTAAGAAGTATGTCAACTCACCAAGTAAAGACATCTCGAACTGAATTTGCATCTTTGTAGCAAAGTTCTTACTTAGTCGATCATCATTGCTACCAAATATTATATCATCCTCTTTAGCTAGTAGACGTGCTTTTGTTGCTTCATCCAGAACATATATGTCATTTGGAGCTCAACTTGATGTCGCCACAATTTCACCATACTTGCCTTTCCGGATTTCACATTTTGTGGAGTTGAATAGTATTGTGTGTCCTTGATCACACATTTGTCCAAGACTAAGCATAATGTGATTAATGTTTTCAACATTCTTGGCTAGAGCATCATTGCTTCCGAGAGTGACGGTACCTAATCCTATAACATTTGAAGATCCATCATTTCCAAAGGACATAGTTCCATCCTTCTTCTCTTTCAGAGATACAAATTTCTTTCTATCTCTAGTCATATGCGTTGAGAAACCGCTATCAACATACCACACATATTTTTTGTTTTGAGCCTTGAGAGTAAGAGCAAAATTATCAGTATTCTTCTTCTTCCATGTTCGTTCGTTTTGTGGCTTCAAAGTTTCTTCTAGAGGATTTTCTAGTCTGTAGTCTCTAGTTATGTGTCAAAATTTTCTACATTTGTAACATTCAATATTATTTATTAAATGTTCAAATCTATTGATGTTTCGTTGAGCCCTGGGAGGTTCATATTTGACTGATCTCCTAGAATTGTATTAGTTCCTAGGGTACGTGCGACATTTTACAGCTTTATGACCAAATTTTCCACATGAATAACAATAGCCATAAAAAATATGTTGGTAACTGGATGGAAATCTTTGTCGAGGAATTTTCTTCCAAGGTTGTTCTTGCGAATATTTTCCAATCAAGTCTACATGCATGTCAGATCTCATAGGTTCTTTGTATTTTTTTGAATTTCTTAAAGCCTTTATTTTCTTTTGAGTTTCCATCACTTTTGTTTGGACATTTTGCTACGAAATGCCCAACCTCACCATAGCCAAAACATATCAATGGAAGTTTACCCTTGAATTTTGCTTTACCAATTTTCAGTTTTCTCGTAAAGTAAGCATATTCTCCATTTGAAAGACCTTCTTCATCATCTTCCTTTTCTTCACACTTGCAGGTGAAGGTCTGTGCCTTTGAAGGTTGTTTCTCCTTATTGGTTTTCTTAGATGCAACGAATGCAATTTATAGATGTGAAGTACCCTCTTCTTCATCAGGTCTCATTTCATATTCTATGAGAACTCCATGTATGTAGAATTCATTGGACAAGATTCGCAAGAACAACCTTGGAAGACAATTCCTCGATGAAGATTTACATCTAGGTAACAACATATTTTTTATGGCTATTGTTATTCATGTAGAAAATTTGGTGATAAATCTGTAGAATGTCACACATATTGAAGAAACCAATACAATTCCAGGAGATCTGTCAAATATGAACCTCCCAGGGATCAACGAAACATGTAATATTCCCAAATGCGAAAAGCAGCAATATAGCTCATAAAATAAAAGCAGCAGCAAATATTTAACAAATGAAACCATAAGACTAATATGGAGTCATAACATTATGTATTAGAGTAGCAAATCAATACGAAATAGTGAGGCATAAATCATATACAATAAGGAAACAAGCCTCCCATAAGCAATCACTCCCAAATATGAGTTGTTGTTACAATAAAAAGTTCCAGAGAGAAACTACAGTACAGTCATATTAAGAATAACCATAGTTGGAGATGATAAAATGATATAAAAATACTGATATAGACCCCAATAGAGTCTAAACATATAGATCTGGGCACTAGATCAGATTTCCAAGGCAACCCAAGAGGATTTCCAGAAAATGCACATAATGTGCCAATGTAAGCTACATCCCTAGGGCTGAAAGTAAGCTGCAACAACAGAAATGAGAAGATATGGCTGAAGCTGATGTAGAAAACCACAGATCTTTATCCTTCGGATGAAAGAATGGCTCCTCCCCTGAAGAGATCACTTCCCAAAACAACCACTGCAACTACCCTTGTAACTCCTCCCTAAAATAACGCAGATCTGGACTGAAAATGTGTTGTAGGGGATACATACTCCTTATCCTGCTACTAAATGTGTCAATAAATCCCAAGGAGCTTCTTTATAGGCCTTCCAATGGATGGAAACCTTCCTCCACTGCAAAACTAGCTCTGAAGACACCCAAAATGATCCTCCACTACTGCACCCTGCAACACAGCACAATACTCTGTAGAAACTGTGCTGATGAAGAAAGTTGTAGCTTGTCCTTAAGCCTAAGTGTGGAGATGAATTGAAATTCTCCTCCAGGAGGCCTCTCAAGGAAAGAGATGGGATTCCCACTTGGGAACACCCTATGCTAAACAATACTGCAAACTCAACTAAACAGCGGAAGAATGCCAAAAGTCTAAAAAGACCATAGACAAAATAATAAACCAAAAAATAACCCCATATGGTTGCCATCCTCTTACTTATAGGTTATGATCTTCCTTGCCCTTGGCCCCACTCAATTAGGTCATTTCCTCCATGCAATCAATATCCCTCCAAAACTGTGTTATTCCTCATTTAAAGTCCACTCCTCCATAACAACGTTGTTGATTTGGTCAAAGTTGAACTATTCAACATGATCCAATCCCTATTCATACTGAAAGGTGCTTTATTTAGTTGCTTAGAAGGTCTCATTTCACACTTGAAGTGTTTTTATTGCTGCTAAGAAGATTTATGGGCCTCCCCAGCCATTTATTCACCTACCTAGTGACAAAACAATCTATAATATTCCATTTAGCTAAAAACTAAATTTTAGGAATATTACAGTCCTCCCCTCCAAAATGTTGCTTGTCCTCAAGCAACTGTAAAGGTGGAGCAAAATCCTCCCCGCCTCCTCTTGTGGCCTCCTCATCAATAGTCTCCACCATTGCTTCAGATATTCTATAATAATTTCATCTCCCAATGGTTCCTCCCACATGTGAAAGTTGGCCTTTGGTCGATAAACCAAATAGATCTCATCATGAGAAAATGGAAGGTCTATATGGAAACCTTCTTGCTGTTCAATGGCCTCTTCAAGTTAGGAGTGATGACAAGCATAAGGGATCTCATTCCCAAGGAAAAACTCCCATCTCCATGCTATCATCCAAATGAAATGAATAACCTTCCAGCATGGTAATTCATAGAAAAGCTCTTCCCAAATGTTCATGAGAGGTATATCCCAAGTGCTCCAAACAATCATATGGCCCACCTCATAAGGAAACAAGTGATCTAATGTAGTGGCTATACCATCTCCCATGCTCCCCTTGCATCATGAATCATACAAAGTGTGGTAAATTACATTCCCCATGGACACATCCAACCATGTGCTTCCCCTCCAATCAGGTTCCACACAAATATATGAACAACACCAACATATGGAATCACAATCAAAGTCATGCTAGATGCCATATGTAGTAAAGGAGAAGGAAAATGGTCCCTCATGTGCAGCTAGTGCATTTTTTCTCCTAACTTCCATAGAATATGATATAACAAGTGTTCCTTCCACCACTTGTTTTCCACCCCATTCTTCTTGCATGCTTGAGAAAGGTGTATAATGTCTAGTTTCAATGAAGCACACCATGAAGAATACATCATCTCTCCAAAATATTCTAGGGAATGGTCAACATCATCATTGCTCATGGCCCCAAGTAGCCCATGAAGCCAATAATAAAGAGTGCCCCTTCTTGGAGCAATGCCCTACACATGAGTGGTAAGAAAATGCAAGTGCATAGTAAATATATCATGATGCTCATAAATACAATCCTTACCATACTCTTGGTTCAAATCAGTGAGGTAGCTCATGGATGAGCTTCCTCTCACACCCAATGAGTAAGGAGGTGGTGATGATAAATATACCCAAGAGTTGTGTTTCTCCTCACCCTCCAAAAAATCCATGCACTTCCTCATACGATACTGCATCTCCTCTTTGAAGTCTTCCCACATGAATCCCTCCAAGATAGTGTGGTATGCTCTAATGAAACTAGTGGGATTGGAAAGCAAGATCTCATAGGCGGCATGTAGTAGTTTATCCTTGAGTTTTGAGTCTCTAGTCAAGTAGATCTGATCATGGAAATAAATGACTCCATCAACTACTCTATAACTCCCATCTATCACTTTCCCATCAAGAACCTTACATATGAAGAGGTCCTTGGAATATTCCACCAATAGTTGGGACTCCCAATATGTATCTAGGCTTCCCAATAATGACAACATTTTAGAAATCTGAAATGAAGTACCTGTCATATCATAGTTCTCCTCTTTGGCATGCCTAATGCCAAAGCCACATGTTGGAGTATTGATACCCCACCTTTGCTACCCTTATTGCAGTTGATCTTGCCCAAGACAAGATTGGAGTACATGGAAGTCAACCTCCTCTTGAAAGGCATCTCTCCTCCAAAAATTCCATAGTTTGGCAAATGCATACAAGAGTGTCATTAACCTCTTGTTATATTTAGAAATCTTCCTCATGTGTGGGAGTATCGTTTGCTGCCCCAAGGTTATGGAGTATCCCTTTGTCACCATATCATGTCATCATAGATCTCTGAACCATCATCTTTCAACACAAATAGCTGAGTAGGAAATAGAAATGTCCATATCAGAAAATTGCTCACCTCTCCTTTGAACCCATCAAAGGTTCTCTGCACTATGCTAGCTCCTCCCAAGGCTCCTTCCCTAGCCAAATATATTAGTTTTGCACCATGTTGAGATAACTCTTTATTCATCTTCCAATCAGGGGGTCTCCCTGGTGGAATGCCTCCATGTAAAGAGACATCAAAATATGAAGTAGATTGTATAGGTGAGTGGACTGATTTGTCCCTCCCTTCACTACATAAATCAGTCTCCTTCTTCTGCATATAAACCCCTTGAAATAAGAAAGGGTGCATGCTCCCCATCCTTTGATGCTGATCCACCTTTTCTTCCCCTCCTTTGATCAAGGTGTTACAACCCATCACTACTATCACATGCTGCTCCTTGGGAACTTTCTGCAAAGATGTAAAAGTTCCTATAATTGAAGCAATATATTTATGCCCATCTCCATGTCGTGATGGTCCTCCTCCCAAAGTGACAGCGTTGTTACTTCCTTTCTTCTCTTCCTCCACATCAATATTTGAGAGTACCTCATCAACAATGAGAGACCCTAGATATTGGTCTTCCCTTGAAGGAGGAATCTCCATGTCTTCCTTTTGAGAAGAAAGCTCTTCTTGTAATGGGGATCTTGCCCTTGGAAAGGTATCATACAAGTTTTCATCCCCCTTAATATAAATCTGAAGTGTATTTGGTGTAATGGATCTTTCCAACTCATGCAAAGGTTTTGAATGTTTATCTTTTTCTAGCTCAATGAAAGATGTTTCAAATTGTTTTACATCAAATCTCTTCACTAATCTCTTAGTGAATCCTACATAAGTAGCTATATTTGCAAGATTAAATGAAGAAGATTCATAAAACCACCAAGTATAAGCCTTACCTTCAAGATGCAGTGCTGCTATCCTAAGGGTTTCCTTTTTTGAAACTTGATCTAGATGCAAATATGAGTCTAGCTGATCTACCCAATCCTTGTTGTGCATGTGGGGGACCCATCAAAATTTGGTAGAAATAATATACCTCTTCTGCTTATGTTCTGATTTTCGGGTCTTATTTCCTCCTTGAGTTGGAAAAATTCTTGGAAGTTCAAGTTCTCCTTGAATCTCCAAGAAAGAGATTCATACTCTTGAAGATAATCACTCAAAGTCTCCTCCTTTGGTGCATATTCTTCCTCCATCTCTCTTGCAGTAAATATAGGCATAATACTAAGCTGTGGATCATAATGTGTGGCTTCATGCTCACACCCATCATGAAAAAATCTAGGGCTTGCTTCATATTCAAACCCCTTTGGAGATTCCCTACACAACTCCCTTCTCATCTTCTTGACATCTCTCTTGATGCTTTGCATAGTTTGAAAAAGAAGCTTTGAGAGCCCTTCTTCCTCCTTTCCTCCAAATAATGGAGTCTTTTCTTTGTTTTTTCTGTACATCTTCTCTTCTTGTGAGAAGCTTCTCCTTATGGTGACATTTTGGCTAAATGCACAGGCTAAACCAATATTATGCTATGATACCACTGTAATATTCCCAAATAGGAAAAACAACAATATAGCTCATAAAACAAAAGCAACAACAAATATTTAACACATGAAACCATAAGACCAATATGGAGTCATAAAATTATGTATTAGAGGAGCAAATAAATACAAAATAGTGAGGCATAAACCATATACAATGAGGAAAAAAGCCTCCCATAAGAAATCACTCCAAAATATGAGTTGTTGTTACAATAAAAAATGTTGGAGAGAAACTACAGCGCAGTCATATTAAGAATAACTACAGATGGAGATGATACAATGATATAAAAATACTAATATAGGCCCCAATAGAGTCTAAACATACAGATCTGGGCAGTAGATCAGATTTCCAAGACAACCCAAGAGGGTTTCTGAAAAATGCACACAATGTGCCAATGTAAGTTGTAGCCCTAGGGTTGAAAGTAAGCTGCAACAATAGAAATCAGAAGATATGGTTGAAGATGATGTAGAAAAATACATATCTTCTCCAATAGATCCTCTGGATGAAATAATGGGTCCTCCTTTAAAGATATCACTTCCCAAAACAACCACTGAAACTACCCGTGCAACTCCTCCATAAAATAACGCAGATCTAGACTGCAACTACGCAGTAGGGGATAAATAATCCTTAGCCTTTTAATTATAAATATTTCAGGAAATCACATAAGATATTTTGGAACCAACGCGTTTCGAACTACCAACTGTATTTCATCATCATGATCCTACTGCTAAATGTGTCAATAAATCCCAAGGGGATTCTTTACAGGCCTTCTAATAGATGGAAACCTTCCTCCACTGCAAAACTAGCTCTGAAGCCACCCAAAATGATCCTCCACTACTGCACCTTGCAACACAACACAATATTCTGCAGAAACTGTGCTGATGAAGAAATATGTAGCTTGGCCTTAAGCTTGAGTGTGGAGATGAAGTGTAATTCTCCTCCAAGAGGTCTCACAAGGAAATAGATGGGATTCCTGCTCGGGAGCACCCTGTGCTAAACAACACTGCAAACTCAACTAAACAGTTGAAGAATTCCAAAAGTCTAAAAATATCATATACAAAATAATGAACCAAAACATAACCCCATATGGCTGCTATCCTCTTCCTTATATAGCTTATGAGCTTCCTTGCCCTTGGCCCTACTCAATTAGGTCATTTCCTCCATGCAATCAATCTCCCTCCAAAACTACGTTATTCCTCATTTAATGTCTACTCCTCCATAACAGTGCTATTGATTTGGTCAAAGTTGACCTATTCAACATGATCCAAGCTTTATTTAGCTGCTTAGAAGGTCTTCTTTCACAGTTGAAGTGTTTTTATTGCTGCTAAGGAGATTTATGGGCCTCCCCACCCATTTATTCACCAACCTAGTGACAAAATAATCTACAATATTCCATTTAGCTAAAAACTAAATTTTAGGAATATTACAAAACATCAATAGATTTGAACATTTAATAAATAATATTGAATGTTACAAATGTCAAAAATTTGGACACATAGCCAGAGAGTGCATACTTGAAAATCCTCTAGAAGAATCTTCGAAGCCATAGAACAAACGAACATGGAAGAAGAAGAAGACTGATAATTGTGCTCTCGCTCTCAAGGTTGAAAACAACAAAGATGTGTGGTATGTTGATAGTGGTTTCTCAATGCATATCACTGGAGATAGAAAGAAATTTGTATCTCTGAAAGAGAAGAAGGATGGAACTGTGTCCTTTGGAAATTATGGATATTCAAATGTTATAGGATCAGGTACCATCACTCTCAGAAGCAAATATGCTCTAGCCATGAATGTTCTATTAGTTGAAAACATGAATCACAATATGCTCAGTGTTGGAAAAATGTGTGATCAAGGACACACAATATTATTCAACTCCAAAAAATGTGAATTCAGGAAAGGCAGGTATGGTGAAATTGTGGCTATAGCAATTCGAGCTCCAAACAACATATATGTTCTGGATGAAGCAACTAAAGCACGTCTACTAGCTAAATAGGATGATATAATATTTGGTAGCAATGATGATCGACTAAGTAAGAAATTTTCAACAAAGATGCAAAGTGAGTTCGAGATGTCTTTACTTGGTGAGTTGAAATACTTCTTAGGGCTTCAAATATCTCAACAAGAGAAAGGAATATTTATATGTTAAGCCAAGTACATGAAGGAAATGCTCAAGAAATTCAAAATGGAAGATTGCAAACCAATCCTTACTCCGATGGTAACAGGTTGGAAATTGAGCATAGATGACTCATCTAAGGATGTGGATTAGAGCTTGTATAGATCTATGATTCGTAGTCTTCTATATGTAACAACTTCCAAGCCAGATGTTATGCAAGTAGTTGGACAAGTAGCAAGATTCCAAGCAGCACCAAAATAATCACATATTATTGCCATCAAAATAATTCTTCAATATATAAAGGGAACAACAGAATATGGCTTGTGGTATCCCAAGGGTAAAAATATCATTATTCAAGCCTTTACAGATGCAGATTGGGTAGGAAGTGTTGATGATCATAAGAGTACTCATGAAGCATTTTAATATCTTCGCCAGAAGCTTGGGATTCTCCCAAGTTCTCATTAGATTTTCCTTATTCAGAATATAAAGGGGGAGTGGAAGTGTGTACAGGTTCGTAGGATGGTTGTGTGTTAGGGGGAGTTACCCTTTACCATTGATGTCAAAGGGGCAGAGAATGTTATAGGAAGAGGTGTCATGAGCGCAGGGGGAGTACTTCTGTTTCCATCAATGCCAAAGGGGGAGATTTTTGATCAGTGGTTGTCATTGATGTCAACCCAAGCAGTACCAGGTGCTACCCCAATCTTGCATGGTAATTCTTACCTACCAAATTACTATTTTCTGGGTCAAGAATATATGTGATGGTTTCTACTTGTTGAGATGTTTCCGTTGATATATGGCACACCATGTAATTCTTCACAGTTTGAGAGATATTCATGTTTGAAGTTTGTAACCCTAGTTAGTGGGATAAAACCCCATGGGGTTGTGGCATGGGTCATTGAAAAGTCAATAATTGATAATTTTTAAGATCCTAATATCCCCCCCACGTTCACTTGTTGAAGACCCTCTCAACCTAAGCATTTATATAAATTGTGATCCTCATATCCTCCTCATGTAGGGATTTCGCTACCTGAAATAGGTCATTGTGGAATTTTCACTAACGTTTTTTGTACGAAGGTTCAAAAGCTGAAATTTTTATGAGGCGAAGCCAAAATCCCGAGGAATCTCTTGTAAACATTTCAGATCAAGGTGCACAATATTTTAAGAGATATGATTTGTGGAAGTCAGTGTTTTTGCAAGCTCCTGAACTTCATCTCAAAGAAGCGACCTTGGGAAAATCATCATAACTCTCTCTCTGAGTATCGGATTGGAATTTTGTAAAATGTGGCATATAGTGCACACAATTTAGTTTTCGTTATATCAATTTTAGAGCCGAATGAAGAAAAGTGACACATGGAATGTCGTACAATTTTTCTCTATGGAACCAATCCATAATTAGGTCATTGTGAGAGATTGGGCATAGCTCTCCCTTGAAGAATCCAAATTGAGTCAAACCTATGGCATTGGAAAGAAGACTTAGAAGAATACTACAGAATTGAAAATCACATATTGGGAATCTGAAATAACATAGATACACTAGATAAACATTGAGATCCTAGAAGGTAAGAAAAAGCAAGATCATGTGTTGTCAAGGGCTGCAAAGGACCATACTTTCTAGGGCAGTAAAGCAAATAAAGGTGCAACAGAGGGTAGCATGACAAGAGCAGCAATCAAGGTGCAAAACAGTAGTAATAATTTCACCACATGAAGTCTTCAAGTGGGCAGCACTACATACAATTATTATAAAGGTATCATTGTACTAAGTCATTGTAAATGCATCATTGTAAAATTTGTACAAGTGTGTATCTGCCAAGAGTTGAAGAGGCAGTGTCGGGAGGTCTAAGATCATCATTAGGTGGTTGTGTCATAGTTGGGGTTATGGTCCAGTGTGTGTTCTTTTTCTACATCATTCTATATCATTGTAAAGTGGACCATTTTCCCTGGTACGAGAGTCCATTCTTCTTTTATTCTTCTATAGAGTGGTAGGGTGGTGCTAGACTGGTGCATGAAGTCACCAAAAGGTTCAAGCTAGTGAAAAATTCAGGGTGGTAGGGTGGTGCTAGGGTGAGTTGTAGCTCATTGGGTGTTGGGGGCATCCGTTAAATTGACTACTGAAGAATCTCGGGCATTGGAGCATCCATCTAGTAGGAGTTGGAGAAGAATGCTTTTCTAGATTCTAGGAAGTTGGAGCTTTATTTTCAATTGGAGTTGAATATTAAAGAATGATTAGAAAATAAAATTCAGGTGGTTTTTTTCTCGAAGAGGATTTCCACCTTAAAAAATGTGTGCATTTGTGTTCCTTTTGTTTACTGTTATCATTGTACAAACACTGATAATAATTGAAGATTAACTAATGCTCTGAAAGATTACTAATTATACTAATTGAAAGGAATATTGATTCACTCCCCCCTCTCATTATTTCTAACACATTGTGTGCTATTGAACTAGATGAAATGGAGAAAAAGGATGAGTAAGGAATTCATATTCGGTGCAAAAGTGGGAGATTATAAAATAGAGAATATCATATTAGATTTGGGATCTTATGTGAATATCTTGTCGAATAGTATGTGGGAAATGTTGGGAAAAAAAATGACATGGTACCCTATATAGTTGAGGCTAGGAAATCGAGACCACATATTTTCTATTGGTAGGATAACAAGTGTGTTATATGGAAAATTCCCCTCTGCAGACAAAGAAAAACACCCTAGACCTAGTGGTTATCCTAGTAACAACAAGGGTGAAAAGAACACTTGTATTCCTTAAGAGAAATTAACATGAAGAATAAGGAGGACTTACTTGGATTTGAAAGTCTCTTTCTCCTCACTTAAATTATTTTTCTCCCACTCCAAGTGCTTTGATCTACCCCTGGAATGTAAGAAAAAAAAAGTAAACACTACACAAACAAGTGGATCTATGCCAATTCCTCCATCCAATTAATCATAAACATTTAAATACAATTGTAATCATATATGGTACAAGTGTATAAGGAAACAAGAGAAATTTGCATTAAATGGTTTAGGAGAAGTCACAACCCAGTGATAAATGACTCGTAGATGTCTCCTCAAGATAATATACTCCTTCCTTTGTCTCAAGGAAATATTCAATCCTCCACCCAAAGATCATAAGTGATATGTCTTTAAAATCAATCTGGTGGAATAAGGATGCAGGTAAGCTCCAAATTCAACCCTGAGCTCTCAGAAGAGGGTAAATTTATAGGATGAAATGGTAGATTTGGGTTCTATGGATCTAGGCTTGAGATCCATGAAAGGTGGGAAATCAGCTTAAGAGATGACGGTAATCCCATGATCATAGGAGTTTGAGGTCATTTTTTATAGTAAATATTTGAGGCTACTTCAGAATAATCTAGAAGTGGAATATTTGAGATAAAATATCTTGTTTCCAAAAAATCTAGAACCTACACACCTACAATAAATGGAAGACTGCACTAGCAACACGTTTTTGTAGTTATGCAGCTACTCTGTGGCACAGGGGCACAATGATGGTGCCTATGCTAGCCTTAGAATCAAGGATTTTGGCCTCAATTTCCAATTTTTCTTGTACTGCCAGAAAGAGAATGATTGAATCTTTGTGGGGTATGATTGCAAGTTGATAAAGGATGATGATTAACTTGGTTTATAGGCCATTAGAGCCAACATGTAATATCCCCAAAAATGAATAATGCATTGATACACAAACATAATATTTGTATCATAGAAAATGTACCTGTAAATATTGAACAATCATAGAATATACAGAATAGGTGAGCCTTTTATTATAATTGGATTTGGATAAAAAATACAACAATGCTCATATAGATGCACTCAAGCCAAATACATAGGCTATAATGACCTTGAAAACATGCCAAAACAGGCACTACGTAACTACAGAGATGCAGGAAGAAATACTGCACTGTCCCTTTAGCTGATGATGTAAATATAACTGCTGGCTTAAAATGGAAATACAGATCTATGGAAATATGGAGCTCTGATGATGCCAAGATTCTAGATCTGGGCTCTATGATGGCAACCCAAGATAACCCAGAAAGGATTTCTCATATCTATCAATATAAGAAAATCACCCTCTTGGGGTTTCACTATACAACTGCTGGGTATGTAGATCTGAAGCTAGATCTGACAAATATATGGCTGAAATATGTCATAAGATCAGATCTAAGCTTGAAGGGTTGATCCCTTCGCTAGATCCTCAAGCTAGAAGCTCAAGATCTAGCTCCTCAATCTTCCTTTGAAGATTGCAGTTGGTGCTACACAATTGTTCACAAAAACTATGTTGTAAAGGAAGGAGGCTCTCTAGCATACTGCTAAGATATGAAATGTAGGTCAGAAATGATGGAAATAATGAATACAATGTGAAGGAATTATCCTCCATTGGATTACTAGCTTAAATGCTAGCAACTTCCCTTCTCCCTTTGATCTACAAGAATGGAATGCGCAATTCCTGATGGAAATGCTCCTACTGGGAGATGAATAATATATGGCCTGATGCATGATATATATCTTAAGTTCTGGAAGGCTGATCTTGAAGCTCAAGGTGATAGGATGAATCCTTCACCGGTTCCTCAATTGAAATATTGAAGGACAACCTCCTCCTCTCAAACTGATCTTCAGAAAAGTGAAATTTCTGAATATGGATGTTCTGCAGAAATTAGGAAAAATATGACACCAATGACCGATGATGAATGTATTGCAAACACCCTTCCTAAGAGGTAACTCAAGGAAAGAGGTGGGATTCCAGCTCGGGAACACCCTGTGCTAAACAACACTGCAGACTTATATAAACAACCTAAGAGTGCATGGAATGTTAAATGACAAATCCATATCTAAATAGAGCACAAATCAATAATCCAAAGCCTGCCTTCTATGTTGGGTTCATTTTCATTCTATAGTTTTTGAGCCTTCTCATGCCTTGGCCCACCTCATAACTACGTTGTACATGTGGACATAGGTCTCCATGTTGACTGCGCTGGCTCTCCATGATCTCCATCATGTGTGAATGTAATGATCACCCTCTCCAGCATGTGTGAATTAATGCACCACTTCCTCCATAATCTCATCATGAATGCACTATGATCTTACATTTGATTCCTTCCATGATCTTAGTTGACTGCTTCAACCTCCATGATCTATCTCATTAATGAGACATGATCCCCACTCCTTTCACATTAAGTAGCTACTCCACTACTCGGCCATTATGTAGATCTAGATCTGAAATATCCACATACACACATAAAAAATGGATTTAATTTATGTTTGGGGTTTGTGGGTCCCTCCACCCTCTTATTTACTTAATTAATTATGAAAATTAAGAACTCTAATATTCCAATTATCTTGTGGAAAAATTGGAAATATTATAGTCCTCCCCAACAAAATGTTTCTTGGCCTCAAGCAAATGCAAAAGTGGATGCTACAACAAACATCGTCCCTCCAAATGGTATCCTCATGTGGAAGGCCTCCCCATCTGTCACAATGTGTCATGCATGTCCAACTCCAAAGCTGCCTCTCTAGAATGTCTAGAATGGCCTCCAACTGAAAAGTTAGATATCCATTCTCATCAATGAGTCTCCAAGTGGCAACCATATGATGACAAAATATCTCCTCTACACATGAGATACATAAAATGAAGTGGTTCATTCCCAAGGTGGAAATTCCCAACTCATAAACTATCTCTCCAACCCATGATACATAGAGTAGATTGCATCTATAAATGCCCTCGTCATTAGCCCTATTGGCCATGTAGGAATCAAACATCACATCAACATAGTGAAAAACAAGAAGTAGAGACATATGGATGAAAATGAACAATGTCAAACCATATTCTCCTAATAACAACCAACGCAACAAAGCCTTCTGCTGTCATGCTAGATCATCATGAAAACAAATAAAGAAGCCACCACAACAATGCTTCTTGTTGCAATGCCAAATGTGAATCAATATAGATATGAGAGCCATACTCTCTCAATAGAAGTCACCACAGCAATGCCTCTTGCTACCATACCATATCATCATTGTACCAAATGTAGTGGCCACCATATTCTCTCAAGAGAAGCCACCTTAACAAGGCATCTTGCTGCCCCATCACATCATCATCATAGCATGTACAATGACCATAATCCCCCAATAGAAGCCAATGTTGTAAGGCATCCTGTTGCCATCCTCCATCAATGTCATGTAATGTATGGGAAGAATTCAGTCCATACTCTCCCAATAGTAACCATAGCAACAAGGATTCTTGATGCCTCCTTACATCATCATGAAGCAATTCATGGAGCAACAATGTAGTAATGGACATGTGAAATGTCTCATCAACATAATACAAACAAGCTCCCTTATGCCACATCATGTGAGAGTTATAATTTCTCCCAAACCCAAGTACATACAAGAACATGAGATATATCCCAAACAAAAATACATGTAAAGACATGAGACATATCCTAAACAAGAGTAAGTACAAGGACATAAGATATATCATGTGATGTCCAAACTCTCTCATCAATAACCAAAGTAACCATGCCTTTTTCTTCTGCATTCTTCCAGTGATGTGCAAGGCATGAATCAAAAAAATATGACCTATTGGGTGGTAGCCATACTCAGCCAAGAGCATCCAGCGCAACCATGCTTCTTGTTGCCTTATATCATATATCTTCAAGTGGTTTGTCAACCCTTTGCTCCATATCAGCAACCATTCATCCCAATGTAGATGATGGATCTCATTCTGCAAAAACTTGGCATCCTCCCATTGTAGGACACCAACCTCCTCAAACTGTTAAAGAACTTTTCACTCCATGATACGTTGAAGTGCACGTCCAATGAGAATCTCTTCTCATCAATGGCCCTCCAAAACCAATACGGTTCTGGATCTGTTGTAGGTAGAAGTTTCTCTTTGAGCTGTGAGATGCTCATTGAGAAAGAGTCATCTTGAAAGGGGAAAAGATTGCCCATCCCAAGATGTCTACCATCTATCATCATTTTCTCCATTGCTTGCTGAATGAATCTTCCATTTGATTGCTCCCATAAGGAATGGGTCCTCTTCTTCTCACTATTGCTCATTAACAGTGTTGTAGATCTGCAAACTAAAACATGTGTTGTCTCAAAGCAAGGCACAATTCTGAACTCATATCCAGCCATTGTACATAGGATCATACTCATCCCATCTTTTGACATAGAGATCTACTATTTTGAAAACATATGAAAAGTAGATAGTAGAGATCTACTATGTGTTTTTGGAAGATCCATCAAATGTAGGCAAGAAGAATCTATGCCTCTTTCTTCTATTGTTCCTTCTAGATCTCTTCTCTTCTTTGAGTTGCAGAAATTGTTGGAGAGAGAGATCTCCTTCAATTATCTACATTATGACTTGTATTTAGAAAAATATTCACTTAGGGTCTCATGCCCCAAGTCTTCTACATATTCAGACCAGTCCTCTTTCTCAAAGAAAGTGGATCTAATGGAATAATGTAAAGATTTTTTCTTCTCCGGTATTTTTTGTTGTTGAAAATATGTGTTGGGACCTTCTTCATTTTGAAACCTTCTTGAGGTTTCTCTTTGCCTTTCTCTTCCTGTTTCCTTGATCTCTTTGGAGAGATCCTTCATAGTTCTAAAGGAATATGAGGCAAAACTTAATCCCTCAATAGTAGATCTCTACTATCTACTTTTCATATGTTTTCAAAATATCCACAAGCTGAGCCAAAGATCATGCTATGATACCATTGTAAAATACCCAAAAAGGAATAATGCATTGGTACACAAACACAATATTTATATGACAGAAAATGTACATGTAAAGATTAAAATATCATAGAATATACAAAATAGGTGAGCCTTTTATTATCATTGGAGATGGATAAATAGTACAACAATGCTCATATAGATGCACTCAAGCCAAATACATAGGCTAGAATGACCCTGAAAACAAGCCAAAACAGGAATTGCGTAACCGGAGAGCTACAGGAAGCAATATTGCAATGTCCCTTTAGCTAATGATGTAAATATAATTGTTGGTTGAAAAGGAAATGAAAATCTATGGAAATCTAGAGCTCTGATGATGCCAAGATTCTAGATCTAGGCACTATGATGGCAATCCAAGATAACCCAGAAAGGATTTCTTAGATCTATGAATCTAAGAAAATCACCCTCTTGGGATTTCACTATACAATTGTTGGGTATGTAGATCTAAAGCTAGATCTGACAAATAGATGGCTGAAATATATCACAATATTAGATCTAAGCTTGAAGTTATGATCCCTTTACTATATCCTCAAGCTAGAAGCTCAAGATCTAGCTCCTCAATCCTCCTCTGAAGATTGTAGCTGCTGCTACACAACTTCTCACAAAAACTACGTTGTAAAGGAAGGAGGCTCTCTAGCCTACTACTAAGATATAAAATGTAACTCAAAAATGATGGAAATAATGAATACAATGTGAAGGAATGATCCTCCACTGGATTACTAGCTGAAATGCTAGCAACTTCCCTTCTCCCTTGGATCTACAAGAATGGACTGCAAAATTCCTGATGGAAATGCTGCTACTGGGAGATGAATAATAGATGGCCTGATGCCTGATATAAATATGAAGTGTTGGAAGGCTGATCTTGAAGCTCAAGGTGATAGGATGAACCCTTCACTGGTTCCTCAATTGAAATATTGAAGGACAACCTCCTCCTCTCAAACTAATATTTAGAAATGTGAAATTTTCTAATAGGGATGTTCTGAAGAAAGTAGGAACAATATGGCACCAATGCTTGATGATGAATGTAGTGAAAACACTCTTCCTTAGAGGTCACTCAAAGAAAGAGGTGGGATTCCTGCTCGAGAACACCCTGTGTTAAACATCACTGTAGACTTAGCTTATCAGCATTAGAGTGCATGGAATGTCAAATGAAAAATCCAGATCTAAACAGATCACAAATCAATAATCCAAAGCCTGCCTCCTGTGTTGCCTTCATCTTTATTATATATTTTTTGAGCCTTCTCATGCCTTGGCCCACCTCATAACTGCGTTGTACATATGGACATAGGTCTCCATGTTGATTGCACTATCTCTCCATGATCTCCATCATGTGTGAATGTAATGATCACCCTCTCCATCATGTGTGCATTAATGCACCACTTCCTCCATCATCTCATCATGAATTCTCTATGATCTTACATTTGATTCCTTCCATGATATTAGTTGACTGCTTCAACATCCATGATCTATTTCATTAATGAGACAAGATTCCCACTCCTTTCAACATTGAGTAGCTACTCCACTACTCCATTATGTAGATCTAGATCTGAAATATTCACATACACACATCAAAAGTGGATTTTATTTATATTTGGGGTTTTGGGTCCCTCCACCCTCTTATTTAATTAATTAATTATGAAAATTAAGAACTCTAATATTCCAATTATATTGTGGAAAAATTGGGAATAATACACAACATAACAGTATAACTCAAGTATGCCAAGTAACCTAAATGCAACAAAATTGAAAAATTGTGACACATGCGACAACTGTGACCAAATGGTCTATAAAAAATCCCCCCCCAAAGTACAAAGTCAGAAATCATGATTGAGGCCTGAAATGATTTAACATTAGATAAGTCTGGTGCAAAAGTAGCAAGGTTTATATCATCATTTGTTACAATAGATATTACATAATGATATCATTACTAAGGGAGGCATACCCATACTCAACATATAAGCCAATATTACATGTACATTGATCAAGAAGTCTCGTCCAGTGATGACGGAGTGTGGTCCCAAGCTTGGATGAGAGTTTGAATGATCATAGCCATCATACTTTTTGATCTTGTATGAATCCTAAAACACAACACAGATGGATGAAACTAGTTTTGGGGTCTTCTATCTCATTCACTCGATCTCTTGATGTACGAGCCTAAGCATGTGAATAAATGATATAAATTCAAACATGGTAGACACTGTATGATTATCGTACAATGATGTAAATCGTTCACATATGCGAGAAAAACCATTGATGATGTTACTGGCTCTCAAGGTACTATAGCACAATCTATGTGGTGTGAATGAATGAGTTGAACTCGAACACCATACAAAATATTCTGGTCAAAGGCCAATGATGAGGACTTCTCGCCGAGAGTGACGAAAATTTCCATTGATGTATGAAATGTCCAAGGTACCAAAGGGATTTTCCAAGTCAACTTCCTAGATAATGAGCTGATGTCGATAGGAAGTGACCCATCGTAGGAGGGCCATGATGTATCCCCATCAATGACACAAAACGGGTATCAATATTTGAGACAAAATGGCGTTGATGTGGAACTTGTTCAGGAATGGCATACATGAATGAAGACTTAGGATTATTGTAGCAGATATCAACTAAATAAATTCTCTTGAACATATCAGCAACAACATATGGAGTTGGCATGATTGACCCAAAACTTATTATGGAGGATTTTGATATGGTTTTAATAACCAAAGGGGCAAGAATATTTACCAACCCAAATGTCACTGAGATGAAGTGAAAGAGTGTCATGTTTAAGAAAAACTCATTGCCATTAATAGGTCAAGTATCCTTTTTTCTCAATTTCCCCAACCATTTCTGTTCAGTACCTCTTTATTTTTTACAAGCTTGAGGAGGATAACATATACATGATCTATAAGTTCATCCTTTGGATGAATACTTCTAAGTATTTTTAATGAGCCCTGAGAAGGAGTGGTTCAGTCTCGTCGTATTTTATGAGTCCAACATTTTTTGATGTTTTTAAGAGTCCAGTGAAGGTATAACTTGACTTATTTTTCATGTTTAGAGAGTTTGAAGAAGAGGCAAAAAAAGAAAACTCCAAAGGTTCCTCTTTGGGAATTTAGACTCTTGAGCTCGAAAAGGTAGAAAAACATACTCAAGAAAACCTTTTATTCGTATTAGACTAAAGTATTCTTTTTTTGTAAATATTCCATCCTAGTTCGAAAAAGGATTAAACTTGTACTAGGGAGGCATCTTTTAATTTGCTTTATCGAGTTCGAAAAGACAAGTACTCAACAAGGTTTTCATGTTTAAGGAGTCTGCAAAGAGATGAAAGAGGATGCTTCCTAGAGGAACAAATGGTATAAATGGTAGCAACTAGTTTTTTACATAATGGAACTCCTCAAAACACGTAGAGGTCAAGAGGTTCACTAATAAGACCACTCATCGTAGTGGTGCCTCAGGAAAGGGTAAAACAACCAAATGAAAGTGTATGATCAACAAAGCAGATGGTGACGATGGAATGAGAAAACCAAGGCTCATATGGAAGAAATAGGCTGATAAAAAATGACAATCATGAGGAATAAAATGAGAATGGTTTCATTTTTACACAATCTTGAAACATGGGAAACTATGCTTGAAATTGGTTGGTTTAATTTTTACATAAGCTTGAAACAAAGGAAAAATATGCCTGAGAGTACTTGAAGATGATTTAATTTTAAAAAAATCTTGAAATGGATAAAAAACATGCTTCAAATTGGTTGGTTTCATTTTTACACAAGATTGAAAAATGGGAAAACTATTCTCAAGATGATATTTCATGCCCCTATCATAATGACTCAATTCTAGGCACGTGGCCCCCAAGTTTCATTTCATTCACATAAGTAGACTACTGGTTACCAGAAAGTGGATGGAATGAAGGTTCATTTATGAGATCAAGTGAAATAATTGATTGAAATTTACAATATCTAATTAAAAACTCGAATTGGAAGGGGTTTTGTTTCATTTTTTAATGAGCTTGACATAGTAAAATAACTATATTCAAAGGACCTTGTTTCATTTTTTAAAAAGCTTGACACAAGAAAAACAACTCTTCTTGGTGACCTTGTCATGGGCCCCAAGAGGCCATGGCTTCCAAGAGGTTCTCACCATATGGGAGAACAATGTTCTAGAAAGGATACATATCAAAGGATTCAATGGAAAGATTAGGCACAAGTTCTCCCAATACATGATGCACTACATCACCTACTAGATCATTAGTAGATGTGGGCATGGAATAGGTTGCCACATAATCAATATGTGGTAGAAAAGATACTAATTGCATATAAGGATTACTTAGGGAAGTTGGTTGATTGGGAGTCAAATTAGGACCAACGAGTGAAAGCTAATAAATAGTCACAATTCTTCCTTCATGCGGGAAACACATCACACGAAAGAGTAAAAAGACAAGAGATCCTATGTTATAAACATAGTCATGCCCAAGGAGTAAATTAAAATCCAAAGGGACTTGGACTGCCATCACATTGATATAGACAATAAATTCTCCCAAAGTAATAGGAAACTGAGGAAGGATCCCTAATGGTTGACTAGTTCCTCTGTTAAAAGCTAATAGATTTTGGGTAATGGGCACAAGTTGCAGAGAACCTAAATCTTTCCAAGCAATTGAGGAAATAATACTAACAGATGCGACTATTTCTATGACTATTCCAAGTACGATCATATTATAATCCTGCACTATGATCTAGAAGGGAACGTAAGGAGAAGGATGATATCTTACCATTTGACTCCAATCAAAGGAAGTGACCATAATACCTGGAGGGGGTGTCGTGGGTACGAGAGAACCTCCCCCTTGTGATATGCAAATGGGACAACTACTCCCTTGTGTTGTGAGAATGAGAGGATTTCCCCCTTGTGTCGTCAGAACAAGGGGATTGTCCCCCTGTGTCATTGGAATGGGAGGATTTCCACTAGTTCATTTGAACCTGAAGAAATGAGAAGAACCTGAGTGGTATGAGAATCACTCTCTAAGGGAAAAGTATAATCAACAGAAGGTGGAATCGAGTCAACTATTTAATCAAGTGATTTCTGGTTGGGAACAGAATCATAGGATTCACGTTCAGAGAGAGTGGGATTGATTGGAGACATATTTTGATTAATCACCTCATCAACAAGTGGAGGATTAGGGAAAAAATTTCAGTATCCAACCAAAAGTTTCATTTGAGAAAAAATAGTGTTTCCCAACAATTTTTATGCTTCCTTCATATAAGGGAAAAGGTGAATTAGATGATTCACTTCACATAATTTATAGGGAAAATTAAATTTACCCTTTTTTTGTGAACGTTATGATCATTATTTTATGATTTTACACTAACATGATCTCTAGAAGTTGACCAAAAAGGCTGATGTGAGCTTGTTGACCACACTTCTAATACCTTGGGAATACTAGGACAATATCTAAGAAGGTGGTCACCCTTACATAACTTTCAAGGGAATTTAATTTTATGGGGTTGATTGGAAGGTATGTCAATATTAGTTGCATTGATAGCAATGGTTGCTTGGTCACCCCCCCCCCCTACTGATTTTGCTTCTTCTTCATCATCCATTTCTTCTTCTTCTTCTTATCTTCCTGGTTACTAGAATCAAGACTTTCACCAGACGAGGAGGAAGAAAGGGATGAAGAAACAATAGGTGAAGAAGGTAAAGGGTAAAATTTTAGGATCAACTCGAGTTTTATGTTGTTCAGGTTGAGGAGAACTTGGTTTAGGGGAAATTTGGACATTCGAAACTATAGCAGTCGAAAACAACCAAAATTGCAAACCAATGGTAAATCTGGGAAGGGACAATGTTTCCATACAAGGAGAACCAATATTTCCAAAAGAAGGAAAGGAATTAGTATTCCCATCAAAGGGGTTTCCTTGTTTGGTAGACTCAGGAAATTTTTCCATTAGTGTAATATTCCTAAATTAGCATACAGCTAATTGCAATATTAATTTTTTATTTTTCTTCTTAGTTAGAAGAATAAGAGGGTATGGAGACCCATAAATCTCCTTAGTAGGAATAAAAAACACTCCTAATGTGAATGGAGGTAATCTTAATAGTTGTATTGAAGACCCTTATGTGTGAAAGGGGGATGGAGCATGTAGACTTGGTCAACTTTGACCAAATTAAATAATGCTGGTATGGAAGGAGTGGCATTCATTGAGGGACAAAGCAGTTTTGGAGGGAGACTCTATGCATGGAAGTAGTGGCTTTAATGAGTGGGGCCCAAGCTGAGGAAGCTCACCAAGAATATAAGGAAGGGGATGGAATCCATAGAAAGTATGTGTTTATTATTATTTTTTCTATGGTCTGTATGACTAGTTTCTCTCTTCAGCTGTTTAGCTAAGCTTGCAGTGTTGTTTAGCACAAGGGTGTTCCTGAGTGGGAATCCCAACTTCATCCTCGGGGGAATTCGAGTGCCCACTCAGGAGAAGTATTTTGGCTACATTTCCACATTCCAGCATAAGGCCAAGCTTTAGCTTTCTTCAACAACGCGGTTTCTACTTAGGGTTGTGCTGTGTCTCAGGTTGCAGTAGTGGAGGATTGTGTTGGGTCACTTTTTGAGCTATTTTTCAATGGAGGAATGTTTCCTTCCATTGGGAGGAAAATAAAGAAGCCCCTTGATATTTATTGATACATTTGGCATTAGGACAAGGTGTTTTTATCCCCTATAGTGCAGTTTCAGTCTGGATCTGTGTTAGTTTAGGGAGGAGTTGCAGGGGCGGTTACACTGCATGATTTGGGAGGTGATTCCTTCAGTGGAGGGGACAACCTTTCATCCGAAGGATCTATTGGAGCAAAGATACTTATTTCTACATCAGCTTCAGCCATATATTCTCATTCATTTTTTTGTAGCAAACCTTCAGCCCTCGGGCTGCAGCTCACATTTGTATATTTTGTGTATTTTCCGAAAACCCTCTTAGGTTGTCTTCGAAGGGTGATATAGGGCCTAGAACTATATGTATAACATATATTAGGCATATATCATTATTTTTATTCCATTGTATGATCTACAACTATAGTTATGCACATTATGACTGTGTTGTAGCATCTTTCTGGCATTTTGTATTGTAGTAGCATCTCATATTTGGGAGTGATTGTTTATGGGAGGCTTGTTTGCTCTTATCATATGATTGGTGCCTCACTATTTTGTATTGATTTTTTGTTCATAATCATAATATAATGGCTCCATATTGGTCTATTGTACTTGTACATTTATTTACACCTATATTTCTATTATTGTGTTCAAGTATTTCTTCTTTCCCCATTTGGGAATATTACAGTGGCATCATAGCATAATCTTGGCTCAGCCCATGGATCTCAGCCATTATGCTATTAGGAGAGTAAGAAGAAGGAGAAAGACATCATAATGATGGAAGGAATGAAATTTGTCTCATCACTTTTCAGATCTATGAAGGGCCTCTCCAAGGAGGTCAAGAAAATAAGAATGGAGAAAAGTAATGAAACCACAATAGGGTTTCTAGATGAGGAAGGCCCATGAACTTCCTATCAGCAGAAAAGAGAACCGTTATTGCATAGAGCCCCAAAGAAATATTCTATGTCCACTTTCATTGAAGAGGAAGGTGAAAGACATGGAGATGGAGGAAACTTATATCATGAGAATCTAAGTGAGTATATTTTAAAATATAAGTCTTAATCAATATATTTTAAGGAGAATCTAACTCTCCAACAGTTTATTCTGTTTAAATAAGAAAGGAGACCTTGCATCAATAGAAGGAGAACACACAATAGATTCATATTTTGTACTTTTGATGGGTCATCTAAATGCACAACAAGGGCTTAGAGGATAAAGTTAGATGCATTCTTCCTGCTACATCTAGTAGTAGAAAGAGAAGTTGTTGAGATTGCAGTGCTGCACCTTGAGGGTGAAGCAAACATTTGGTGGTTCAGCCATTTGATTCATGCTAGAGTGATCACTTATGCAGATTTTACTCAAAGGTTGATCAAGAATTTTGACAAGAAGAAATTATAAGAGAAGAAATTTCCACCACCACTTGCTGCAGGAATACTTACATCAAGAGAAGGAACACTTGCACTTTTTCAAAGTGGTCTTGATCTCTTGACATTTAGAGTCCCATGCATTACTTAGGAGATGCATGAGGAGGAGAAGACTTATATCAATGATGGTGCAACCATAGAGGAGCATCCATCATCACCAGTAGTTGGAGGAGTCATCACACTGGTGGGAGGAACCCTTGTAGTAGTACAAGATGTTCCCAAGCAAAACCAAGGTATGCATATGTTTCCACTTTCTATTATTTCAGCACAACTTATGGAAGGTGTTGGGGATATGTCATTGCATGACCTAGGGTCAAGATGCACTGCTGATTTGAAGTAGTAGACTATCACTATGCAGAGGACCCTTGATAGGATCAAGGAGGAGCTATACATTCATCCCGATATGTCATTGTTGAGCTGCACACAACTCTTGGGGTTGGAGTGTAGAATTTTGGAGGATAGGATGAGTATTTTCCTAAAAAATCCAACGCAGAACTATATGTTCATCAATGATCATGATTATGAGAAAACAGATGCACCATCATGGATATCAACAACACTGTCATTAAGTAGTAGTGATGAGTTGGGGGCTCAACCATTATTGGAGCATTCCAGTGACCATTCTACATGTGTAGCAGGGGATAGGCAGATGGTTGATGAGAGACATCTTATCTCCCATTATTATGATGGATATTTCTTAATGAGCACTTCACAACTCAATGAGAAGATTTTTCCTTTAGTATACTTGGATCCTTATGGAGTCAAAATGGTCATTGATGAGTGGTCTTCATATGGAGATCTCCAAGAGGCTGCACTTCAACATCCCATGAAGTGTATAGCTAGTGATCTAATTTGGGAGGATGGTATTCTCCATTGGAGGAATACCCATTGGGAGCATGACAGTAGACACTCACCATTGGATGGATGGGTGATGTTGATAAGAAAGAGGCTCGTGAGACACTTTTAGATCTATGACATAGGGCATCATGAGGCAAGGTTGTGTTGGCTACTCTTAAAAGAGTTTGGCCATCATGTAACATATCCTATCTTTAAGGGTGTGTTAGTAATTGGGACTTGGCATGAAACTTGCATCGTGTGGCAGCAAGGAGTTTGGTTTCATTGGGGTGATGTGACATTTTTCATGTCAATCATCATGTTTCCACTCCATGGCCTATATGATGGATATGTGAGGAGGCATCAAGAGCTATTGTTTCTCTGGTTACTCTTGGGAGAGTATGGGATTATTTTCTCCCATACCTTGCACTATGATTCAGAAGTGGTGGGTGGAGACATCTAATACCAGGATATGATTTTCTTGACTTGGACCTCCAAGCACAAGAAGAAGAATTGGCATGCATCACATGGCGATTTTATCTCTAAGCACACTGATTGCATGAGTACATACTGTACTATCTTGGAGAGATTCACTTGGGAAGGCATGAAATAGGAGATGCACCATCACATGAGGAGATGCATGGATTGTTTGGAGGAGGGACATAACTCTTTGATAGAGTTAACACAACCACTTCCTTCCTCATTGGGGATGAGAATAGGTTCATATATGAGCCACTTCACCAACTTGTTCAAGTTACATGGTAAGGATTATGTTTATGTGCATCATGATTCACTTACTATTTTCTTGTATTTCTTTGTCATCCATGTACAGGTCATTTCTCCAAGATGGGGCATTATTTCTTATAGACCTCATGATCTATTGGGGGACATAAGCAGTGATGGTGATGGCCACTCCCTAGGAGATGTTTGGGAGGTGATATATTTTTCAAAGTGTGCTCAATGTGCACCTCACATCATACACCTTCTCCAGACATGTGAGAGGATTGGGGTAGTAAGAAAGTGGTTGGGGAACCACTCATCATATCCTATTCCGAGGCAGTTAGGAGTAAAATTTCACTGGTTGCACTTGAGGGATCATTATCCTTCTCCAGTATTATATATGGCATCCAGTATGACTCTAATAATGATCCCATATGTTGATGATGTCCTTATCATTGTTGTGGGAATGATTGGAGGGATAACACATGGATTGGATATTCCTATTAGAGATGAGATTCCACATTTCTTATGTTTCATATTTCAAGGAGAACATTGGACAATCCATGATTGATACATTAGACCTCTTGTTTCCTTATCGGATGAGACATTTGGGTAACTTGATCATTTGGGAGGTGCCTCTCATGAGCATTTGGGAGGAGCTTTTTCATGAGTTACCATTTTGGAGGGTGACTCACTTTGTGTGGATGATAGCTTGGGGTTTGGAGCTTCACATGGGAATGGAGGTTCCCAATAATTTTCTAATTCCATGCCTCAAGAAGGCCTCTAGATCACTTATAGTTGCCTCCATGGGTATCTCCCTTTTTCATGATGAGGGCCATTTGGATTTATCACCAATGACTTAATTATACACTTGGGAGGATAAACTTCGGAACATATTGATGAGAGGACATCTTTTTCATTGGAGGAACTTATCATATGAGGATGCTACAGGAGGAGGAGAGGAGGCTGTTCAATTCTATCCTTGCAGTTTCTTGGGGACAAGCAAAATTTTGGAGGGAAGGATTGTACTATTCCTAAATTAGCATACATGTAATTGGAATATTAATTTTTGATTTTTCTTCTTAGTTAGAAGAATAAGAGGATATGGAGACCCATAAATCTCCTTAGTAGGAATAAAAACACTCCTAATGTGAATGGAGGTTATCTTAATAGCTAGATTGAAGACCCTTGTTTGTGCTCAACCTAGTCTCCTAAATTGAGTTCATTAATTGTCAACCAGGGTTGGTAAACTGTTGAAGTGTGGTGCACTATATGTGCCTAGGTATTTGTTTCTTACCACGTTGTGTTTAGTGTTTTTTGATGTTTTTGGTTTATGGTCTTATGTTTGGAAAGGGAAGGAACTAAATGTTGGTGAAAAGAAGCTATTGGCCTAAACTATGGATGGTAAATGACAAATGAAAATACTAAAACAGAAAAAAGCCTAACTATGGCTAGTAAACAACAAATACAAAGCTTGATAATGACTTCAAGGAAATAAATCACAACATGAGCTTAAACTTGTCCAATTCATTCATTAAAGATGTTTTGGAAGAGCTTTGAGAAATGGGAAAATTAAGTGTAAATGAAGCTCTCCTAACTAAACAATCAAACAATCAACTTACAATGTTACAACATCTCATCCATGATTAAAGGTCTATTGGAATATATTTGGAAAAGAACACTTGTAGCACTATAAGATTTCTATTCTAAACTAGCTTCTAATTCTGTTCTGCAACTCAATCTAGCACCACTAGGCTTCACTCAAAAGTTATAGATTTCCTTTTAGAATAGTCTTTGAGAAAAGGCTTGTTTGTGAAATGGTAAAAAGGTTGCAAAATACTCCAGGCCTTAGACTGATACTACCTTCTGTCCGGATAGTTATGTATTAGCATGATTTTGGAACAAAAGAATTTTTTTAAATAATGAAGACCATGGTATTTAAATTTAAAAACTAATACAATTTAAAATGCAATGGATAATAGCTAAACTGGAATGTTAACACAGTGAGCTAAGCTAAGACTAAACTAGGATGCTACTAGTCTACAGTGAACAGTGTTAAACTAAAAAGCCATTATCAAACTGGAAATGGAATGACAGAGCAAAACCAAATGCATTCTACCTCCGGAGTGCTATAACTAAATTAACATGAAATTAACCTAAGGAATTCTACAGCCCATCTCGTTCAGTATGAATGATATTTTGGAAGAGTTTGTGAGAACAAGTATGGCTATATTATCCAATGTAATTGAACATAAGCATAAAACTGAAAGCAAATACAACTAAAATCTAAGACACCACAACTACTTCTTACTCATTGTTATGATATTTTGGAAGAGCTTTGTAAGAGTAAGACTGGCTATGCCACTTAGTGTAAACAAGCAATTAAAACCTACAATACCACAGTTGTGCCTTATTCATCATGATGATATTTGGAAGAGTTTATTAGAGTAAGTCTAATTGTGACAATTAACGAAAGGAATTGCAACAAAAATCTACAACACCACAGCTATGCCTTATTCATCGTAAGGATATTTTGGAAGAGTTTATTAGAGTAAGTATAGCTGTAATGATTAATGAAATCAACTATGAACATAAACTTCAGAAACTTGTCTAAGCTAGAAACGAAACTAAAATACTTATCTAAACCGTAAAAACAAGGCTGCTTAGGAGGCAGGGGCCCTCTACCACCAGAGTAACATGAAATCTAGTTCAAGATCAACTCAACGCATTCAAGGAAATGCTGCTTCTTTCATTAAAGAGGAATCACTTCAAAACAGAGTATTCTCGGACTTCAAAAATCTAGCAATCAACCACAAAATCTAACCAAAATCTAACCTTGTCTCTCGGTTTCTCGAGCTACATTTATAACAAATTTACATAACAGAACTTGAGATAATACAGGGATTACTGTCTTTCCATATTAAAATCGAACTAGAACTCTAAAGGTGGCATCGTAATTTGACAAAGGACATCTGGACTGTCCTTGTCCTATTAGGAGTCTATCTCCTAGTTTGAGTTCCCACGTGCATAACCATGTACAAAATTCCGTTCAATCTTCATGGAGAGCAACAAATGCTAAATATGTGATGTGGAATACGACCATGTGTGGTTTTCTCTGAGAGGACATCTGGAACCTGCTTAAACATGAAGACGGCTGCAGAATTGGCAACTAGCTACGGAATGTCTGCATTCTGTAGCTAGTTTCAGTTCAAAAAGTACTACAATGACAAAATCATAAAAACATAGCAAGTTAGCCATGATATTCATTCTTAAAGCAATTTTAACTAATTTCATTGATCATTTGAGCCTGGGATTAATAATGGAAAAAAGAAATGGAGTGGAATGTGGTGGAAGAAAGAACATTCTTGGAGCTCAACAACCCTTATGTGTGAAAAGGGGATGGAGCATGTAGACTAGGTCAACTTTGACTAAATCAAATAGTGCTAGTATGGAAGGAGTGGCATTCATTGAGGGACATCAGAGTTTTGGAGGGAGACTCCATGCATGGAAGTAGTGGCTTTAATGAGTGGGGCCCAAGGTGAGGAAGCTCACCAAGAATATAAGGGGATGGCAGCCATAGAAGGTATGTTTTGATTATTATTTTTTGTATGTCTTGTATGACTAGTTTCCCTCTTCAACTTTTTAGCTAAGATTGCAGTGTTGTTTAGCACAAGGGTGTTCCCAAGTGGAATCCCACCTTCATACTCGGGGGACTTTGACTGCCCACTTTGAAGAAGTATTTGGGCTACATTTCCACATTCCAGCATAAGGCCAAGCTTTAGCTTTCTTCAACATTGCATTTTTTTCTTAGGGTTTTGCTGTGTTGCAGGTTGCAGTAGTGGAGGGTTGTATTGGGTGTTTTTTGAGCTAGTTTTCAATGGAGGAAGGTTTCCTTCCATTGGGAGACTAGTAAAGAATCCCCTTGAGCTTTATTGATACATTTGACATCAGGCCAATGTGTTTTTATCCCCTACAATGCAGTTTCATTCTAGATCTGTGTTAGTTTAGGGAGGATTTGCAGGGGTGGTTGCAGTGCATGATTTGGGAGGTGATTCCTTTAGTGGAGGGGAAAACCTTTCATCCGAGGGATGTAATAGAGCAAAGAAAACCTTCGGCCCTAGGGTTGTAACTCGCATTTGTATATTTTGTGTATTTTCCGGAAACCTTCTTGGGTTGTCTTGGAAGGGTGATATATGGCCCAGAACTGTATGTATAACATCTGTTGAGGAATATATCATTATTTTTATTTCATTATATGATCTACAGCTGTATTTATGCACATTATGACTGTGTTGTAGTAGCTCTCCGACATTTTGTATTGTAGCAACATCTCATATTTGGGAGTGATTGTTTATGGGAGTCTTGTTTGCTCTTATCATATGATTGGTGCATCACTATTTTGTATTGATTTACTTTTCATAATCATAATATAATGGATCCATATTGGCCTATTGTACTTGTACATTGATTTACACTGGTATCTGCATTATTGTGTTCAAGTATTGTTGCTTTCCCCATTTGGGAATATTACAATTAGTATCAACCCAAGATACATTTAGGAGTTCTTCCATGGTGAGGATGTTGTTCCATGGTCAATTAATCGATTTTAGAAATTAAAGACATAAAATAAAAATAAAAATGGGTAAACTGGGAAAAAAGGATTACCAAATGACCATGAACTATGATATACCACCTTGGTAAACCAAGTATTTACATACATGCATTAAATATACCTGAATGTTGTGTTCAATGTATCACGAGTGACAAGGTGGATGAATTCAATTCCTAAGGCTAGCTTGCATCCTATGGTGGAATTCCAAAATATACCTGGAGGTATGTGGAAATGCAGTTCGTATTAGTGTCTCCTAATGTCTAACTGTTTGATGAGAGAGTTTTGATACACTCAGAGTACGTGGAGCGTCATACGATATACCCGAAGGTACGTGGAGAGTGATCCAACATAGGTAATGTACCTGGAATGGGATATCATCCTCAGAATGTAATTTTGATGAGTACTGACAGTTCCTATGTTTAAAGATGCTGGAACATGTCTCTAGCATAGACCTATTGTGTGTTTTTAAGTTCCAAATGATCCTTAAATTAATTTAGTGAATTTTAGAGTTTATCTTGAATTATGTTTAGATTTAAAGGTTCAAAACTCGATGTCACCTAAAAACACCTACGATGCTACTAATTTGACAAAAAGAACTCTTTTAATTTTCCTTTTAACAATGAAAGGCCTAACTAAGTAGGGGAAGAAGAAATCAATCAACAATGCAACAAATAAGTGATGCAATAATTGTGTTGAAAAGTCAACAATAAATGTGTGTCTAATTTAATTTTCCCTTAATTAAATTGGACAATAAATTGTAATCTTATCTCATAATCACTTGTAATAGTTAATTGAGTGTGATAAACTTAGTTATCTCATGAAATTCGATTTGAGGGAAGTTGGTGTGGCATGTAGAGTGATTCTATTTGTTTTAGAGTCTAAGTTGTAGTTAGTGTATTAGTTTAATGCATGAGAAATGAATTAACTCAATTAAGTGAGTTAAAGTCAGTCTAACTGGTTGTAATTGATAGTTGTACTAGTGAGAGGCCAAGTGAATTAAATTAGATTTAATTCCCTTGCAGTGATCCATCAAGTGACTGATGATTTACAATTAATAGCTGCATGCATGTCAATTCTGATGAAGATCCAGTTGAGTAGAGGTTAAAGGGATGTTATCTATTATTTTTATTATTAGTAAATTGTCGGCGTGAAATTAGACAACCATAGGATTTCCCATGATGTATTGTGTAGTTTTGGAAGGTTGAATTTCCTAATTAATAGAGATCAATTGTTCTTATAATTGTGCAAGAAAGGAAGGCTGAGCAGAGGTAGGAAATTGGCTAAGTGTTGGTCTATTTTGTCCGGATCAGTGTGGGACAGTTGGTAGAGTGCAACAAAATCTTATGGGAAGAGTGCATTGTAATTTTTTCATGATTCCTTAGTTTTATACAATACAGATAGAGGGGTTTTGAGTAGATTGATTTCCCCAGAAAATTTCATGTGTTGTGGATTTGATTCTTTCTCTTACTTGGTGTGATTGTGTTTATTTTTTGCAAATTAATTGTAGAAGGATTGAGTATCTTGCTCTAGAATATTGTATGATTAGATTGAATCCATTGGTATACATATTTTTTGTATAATTTCTACGTGGTATCAGAGCACTAGAAATCACTAGAGTGAGAAGAAATTGAGTTTGTGCTGAACAACATTCAAATTTACAAAAATATTCTTTGGTGCGACATGCAGATCAAGATGGCTTTCAATGGATTAAGATTATAATATGCACTCAAGGGTAGTTATAATTATATTGCATGGAAAGACATAATGGAGACAGTTCTGGAGGACAACGGGTTAAAATAATTTATCGGCACTGATATTCCAAGGCCTAGAGTAGCAGACGCTGCTGTTCTTGATGCTTGGAAAAAGAAGGTTGCAAAGGCAAGGATGATCTTATTAGAGGGATTACGAGATCACATTGTCTCAAGTCTCCATGGAAAGGTAGCTCCATATGAAATGTGGAAGGCCTTGATAAAGTTATTTCATAACAACAGTGACCACAAAAAATTGGCACTAAAGGACAAGCTCAGAAAAATCAAAATGGAGAAAGGTGACACTATTTCGAAATACTTGACCAAGTTCATACAATGTTGAGATGAGCTTGGAAGTGTTAGGATTACTTTAGTGGATGATGATTTGGTGAGCCTAACACTTATAGGCCTTTCCAAGAGATGTCATAGCTATCAAGACTCTTTCAATGGGAGGGTGAAGCTACCAGATTGGGAGTGACTTTGGTCAGATTTGGTACAAGAAGAATTCAAGCAGAATACCAGGGATGGATCCTCATCCAAGATAGATGATGAGGAAAATTGTGCCTTAGCTTGTAAGGAAAGTAAGGGGAAGGGAAAGAAATCCTATTCCAAATCTGAGACCAGCAAAGAAGGAAATAAGCATGACATGTCCATAGTGCAATGTTTTCACTGTTGTGAGCATGGACATTATTCCTCTAACTATCCACATAAGAAGAAGAAAAACAAGAAGGCTTTAGGATCTGCAGTGGGTGATGCTTTGGCTTCACTGTTCGAGTTGGACTTCTCACTCATAACATGCATGGTTTCTAGTGTGATGGGATCAATGTGGTACTTGGATAGTGGTGCATCTTTCCACATGATGGGAGACAAAAAAAACTTTATTAGCTTGGAGGAGAAGGATCTTCAGATGCACAATGAGATGGGCGATGACGAGAGGTATAGCGCTACTAGGATTGGTATAGTTACTTTCCAAAGACAATCAGGTAAACCTTTCTTATTAAAATATGTCATGCATGTAACAAGCTTGAAAAATAATTTAGTTTTAGTTGCTCTTCGTTTGAGGGGTCTTTACCTAGGGTTGGATTTGAGTTTAACCAAAAAACCCACGGTACTGCTAGCCCTTTCGGCAAAAACCTGCTTGCCCAAGTCAAGGTCTCACCCGAAGTAGTATGGGAGGGTGCTGGAACCAGGTTTCTACACCCAGAGAGAGAGAGTTTAATGATGTGGGTACCTTTATATATAAACAGACCCGCGCTGGGGAAGCCCTAACTAGAAACTCTTAACAATATATTTAGCAGAATGACTTACATGCAACCTGTAAATCATAATATAATCAACAGGAGCAATAAGATCAAACATCACTAGATCTATGCATTCATTACTCTTTAAATAATCACATCCACGTGTGTAATAAATTAGCTAGCATTATTCAACATCACATAAATAATAGAGGAAATAACATGCAACGTAACATATCACAGAGATGATCGATATCAGCAAAACGTCCTTCTATTCATTAACACTTCAGATCCTTCCAAACTCTTTCACCAGCCTGCGCACATAGCCAGTGGGGTCCACACATAGCAAGACTTAGGGTCTCCGAGCACACAGCTAGCAGGAGCCCTTACCTAGAAAAATATGCACAAAAGTATCTAATATCCAATATTCTAATTCAAACTTATCCCAAAACTTCACCCTTTAGACTCGATCTATGCACTTATTTATACTATTTAGCCCGTGCTATCCTATGGTCTGAAAATTGTGGTTTGTGGGCCCTTGGTCTACCCTTTTGACCCATTAAAAATCATGAGGGGTTTTGACCGACCCAAAAACCCCTACGCAAGACTAAGTTATTACAAAATATGGCAAAATTGTCGGACTTAGGGGACCCTGCTCCAACAAGCCCCCAACACAATCTTGTGACTCGTCTTGAGTCACACTATCAGTGGGGTCTTCATTTTGAGCTCGAGCACCTCGATAGCCAAAAAAAATGGGATCAAGATACCAAAACTTTTGTCTGCGACGTTCTGCACAGTCTCGACCAACTATTCTGATCAGGGGCCCTGCAGTGGCCAAATTGAACTATTTCATTGTTTGGTTCAGACTGTGGATGGCACCATCAAGGTCCTGAGATAGTTGCATGGCCTCCTCTTCTCAAGGCTTGATGTGATCAGTGACGATTTGCTTCCTGTGACGGAGTGCCTCTTCTTTGCCTTGCAGCACCTGGCTAGTCTGAAGGCGTGCCACTCACTAATCAGGGATAAGGGTAGGGAGAAATTCTTGTAAGTCATTGAACTCCTGCTCTTTCACACACATTTCTTTATTGAGTTGCTTGACTAAAGGATCTATCTGCATTGAAGTCCATAGCCCCATGGCTTTGTCGAGTAGGGAGGAGCCATACGTGATAGATGCTAAAATTCCAACCATAGTGTTTTGGATGGTAGCTATTTGTTGTGCACGCACTTCAGGGGGAGTCTCAGGCTTTAGTTGCACCTTCAACACAACAATCTGATGTTCAAATTCTAACTTTACTGACTAAACTTCCGACCTAGAGTCTTTGAGAGATACAACCAGACCTTCAACTTTAGCTTGCGGTACGGAAGAGGACGAGATAGAAATGTCGGGGATATCATCGCATAGCCTGTTGATGGCACTTTATAATTCTTCCCTTTGAGCTAAGGTTGTCTGCTGCATTATCCAAGCTTGCTCAGATTCTTTTGCCTTGGTGGCTACAATGTGTTCAGCCTCTTCGACCTTCTGTTGGGTGTGTGCCTCCCTATCCTTAAGCTCTACTGAAATGAAGATGTGCAACGCATGGAGCTGGCCACTTGGAAACATGGCTAAGTCAAGGCTGACTTCAAATCAGGCGTGGACTTGAGCGCATAAATATGCTGTATCCAGGTATACTGCAGTGCTCGGGAGGGGCATAATATACTTCCTGTGGCTACGACGATTACTGTAGATTGCAGGTTCATTGGTTCCAGCCTCACTTGATCCATGTTCGCTTGAACCAACCTCACTTGATCCATGCTCGCTTGTAAAGTATCAACCTTTAGCTATAGAAACTGTAAGGTGGACTGCAGGGCTTCTACCATAGCCTTGTGTTGAGCCTCTATGGTGCTCCATCAGTCCTCAGATGCTAAGTAGATAGCATCAAATTTTTTTTCAAGGTCCTCTTTAGTTAGAGTAACCACCTCTTCCCTGCCCATCTTGGACCCTTTTCCTTTCTTGCATGGTCCCTTAGAAGCTTCGCCTTCACACTTGAGGCTACATGAGGATTCTGTACCAACTCCACCAAGCCCATCCAACCCACCGGGGTCTATCTCTGAGTGGTCACTGCCCAATTCCTGATCTCTATCGGCTTCATTCTCATTGTCACTGTCCAGGTCTTCATTGGTGCCTTGATCGGTTCCACCTGTCTCCGACTGCCACTCTATGGTATTTGTGGGCACTATGTCAGGCAGATCCGGGGTTGTCTCTATCAGGGTTTTTTCCTTCAGGGTTGTGTCTTTTCTGGATGTGGATGGCATGATCGTCTTGGCAGGGCGCAGCCTAATCTTCCACGACTTTGGACACGAGGTGACAACCTATTAAAAATCCTCTTTTGTAACCATGTAGGGTAGGGGAAGCCAATTAGGGCTCTTATGAGCCTTGATCATGATGTGGTGCATTATGAACTGAAACATCACTATTATTTTATACTTTTCATATACAGCCGGCGACAAGCGTGTTTTGGAATGAATAGCCTGCGTTAATGTGCTAGAAAACATAACCCAGAAAATATTATTTTCTTCGACCCACTTTCATTCGTCGAATCCCATAAATTTTCATAGTGCACGCCTTCAAATATGTCGGGCTTGATGTCGGGAAGGACTGTGTCCTCTAGGGTTTCCTATGCGACCAGAGAAATTAGCAATAGAAGCCATGAATAACATAATGGATTCCCCATTTCCTACGACTCACGCACATTCTCCATAAGCTACTCATAGAGGAATTGGGAGTAGTTATAGAGCACCCCTTCCTCGCACTTTGCCACCAAGGAATTGACATGCGCCAGAACTGTATTTAGCCAGAATTTCCACATAAGCTTACATCCCAGGATCAGAGTGCCCACATGCACTACCTAGTCATTGATAGTCTAGACCAGAAATCCCCATTTGTCCCGCTCGACCACGTATGTTTCATTTACTTCGTTGGCAAGCTTTAGCTCAGTACTCTTACTAAATCCCTTCAGCAGATGGGTCCCGCTCATAGGCAGACCGATGATCCTTTGGATTAGTTCAGCATCAATTGGGATTCTTCCTTGGATCCAGAGCGCACCATTGTGGACCAAGGTCAAAAATGGAGAACACAGAGGCTAGTAATGGGGTACCGTCAAAAATAGGGGATCCTGAGCATGTTGAGGACTCCTGCGTTGTGTAATCCACATGCCCATGAAAAAAGTTCTAACTTCAAGACATTATCATACAGGATGCATTCCAAGTAATTTTCAGGGGCCATCTCTGGGAATGTGACTTCATTGGCGAGATCTTAATCATCAAAATTCATTTGGGGGAGCATGCCATGAATTTCGCTGACCACAGGAACATCTTGGGGGCATAAGAGAATTTGCAAGCGCTCCTATACCGCACCAAGGTTCTATGGCTTACGCGTCGAAGGCTTCCGAGGCTCAACATACGGCGACTGCTAATAAATTGGATCTACTTGCAATGGTTCATCAATCATCGGTCGTTTGGATGAGTCACCCTACAAGGCCCACTCCTTAGAATTTTTTCTAGAAGATAGAATATTTCTCAGGGAGGTGTGGGGCTTAGAAGTAGCCCACTTCGACACTTTTCCCTTACCCTTCACCTTCACCTTCACCAGGGTCGATGCAACTTCCTCCATCTCCAGAACCACTTCTCAGACCTCGTCTGATTCTTCCTCTATAGACGCCATGAGGGGCATCGAAATCTCTTCTGCAGGATTGGTGGTCATCATCCTGGCTCAAAATGTGAATTCAGGGTTACTGCCATCAGAAAGGGATTCACAACCAGACATGCAGATCACTTAGGTGGCTGAAGGACAAAGCTTATAGATGATCACCGAGCACAAATTGTGAAAATAGTAAACAGACCAACTAGAACCCCTGCCCTTCTTATCATACGCCGCCTATAGTAAAAATGGTCTGGTTACCATTAATTTCCATGTACTACTAGGGGAACGGTAAAAAATATTCTGAGATTGCTTCATTAACTGTAGTCAGGCCACTACTCCCAATGAAAATTATATGTTTTTTCCTTGCTGCATGGTTCCAATGGCTAGCTTTCTTCTCTGCGTACTGCCCCTGCACCTCGATCACATCTCCCCGCACCTCATTATTTGTGCAATACCACTATGCTTCTGTAGAATTGAGCTTTCACCTCATAACGCGTTCAAATCCTTAAATGATGATACTCTGGCCATACAGTCATTTGGTAGGGACCAAGTTGTCCCTGTAGGGTTTCAGATGATTTCCATTAACGTACCCAAGAAGGTAGTCTCCCCGCAGCGTGGCCAAGTGCACCGGACCACCATCTGTAATCCCTTTCACTCTATAGGGGCCTAACCAGTGCTTACAAAACTTCCCTGGGTGGTGCGAAAATTGGTTGTCATAGAGAAAAACCAACTCTTCTTCCTTAAACACCTTTTTCTGGATGTGGCGGTCGTGCCAAGATTTTTCTCGTGCCTTGTGCACTTGCTGATGAAAGTTAGCAATAAATTGATCTTCTTCCAAGGCAACCAGCTGTGCCAAATGCTCCTCCATGATGTCAGGCTCGGCCATATTTGTGAAAGCTGCAATGTCCATAGACCATCCTAAAAGAATTCTTTCCTGTCAGCTTCTTGTAGGTAGTCCTGTAAGCCCACAACATCAAAGGGATGTGCACATCCCAATCATTTCGATTGGTATTACAAACCTTAGTAAGTGCATTCTCCAAAATTTTGTTGAAAGCTTCTATGACTGATCCAATAATATTTTGCTTGAGATGTGTTAAAAAATCACCTGTGAAAATTGCAGCTTAAATAAGAAAATTTAAAGGCATAAACATAAGAAGGGAGAAGCAATTAATATCATGCAAGAAGACACAAAATTGATATTTGAGTTCATCCATGAGGGACTATGTCTCTGGGCCTTGCTCAAATAGTGGGGAGGCCCTCTTTCATTAAGTGGCAAAAAATGAAAGTACAAGTATAAAATGAAAATTACACCCTTATACTTCCATAGTTGAAAGTGCCTGAAAATTGAAGACCTCTGATGAAGAAATGGAAAACACCATTGGATTTGTGGCATCGAGAGGTGCAGAATCCATATAAAATTTGCATGAATATTAAAAAGTGAAAATTTGGCCCCTCTAGAAAATGGCTCAGATCATGGTTTTGCCGCCCTCTTGCACATCGCTTATGGTTCTGCCCCCCTCCTACACAGTGCTCATGGTTCCACCTATCTCAAAATTCATGCCCGCTCCTGGCCTACTTGGGTGCACTTCTGAAATGAATGGTTTATTTGTTGAAGGCCAGACGAACTTCCCAAAGGAAGCCGTTGGCTGAAATGGTTAGGATCCATCGTTTGAGGGAGGGGTTTGGGTGGTCAAACCCCACCCCCTCCGAAATAACTCGGATTTGTTTCCCAAATAACCGTGCATGTATTTTTTAAAATCCCATCATTTTTATTTTTAATGCATGAAGGGTAGTTGGGGGGTCGAACCCGCATTGGGCAGCATGCCCCGCCATTTTTTTCGGCGCAAATGGAGATGTGGTATGAAGGAGGGTTGGCAGTGGGTTAACAACCCTTTCCACCCTTTAATATAGACCGTGACATGAGATGGGTGGTCGGGCAGCAAGGTCACAACCACTTCCCACCACTATTTATTAATATATTCGGTTGTAGATGTGGGCGAGGGGTTCGGTGGGGTCATGGCTGCCGACCCCTAATTTAATAATATTTGTTATGTTATGATATGTGGAGGGTTCAATGGGGTTTGGCCACCCATCAACCCTATTTTTTTATATTTTTTTTTTTTAATAAAAAATGACCCTTTTCGAAATTTTGTTAATTTAACCAAAGGAGTCAAATTAATGACCACACAATTTCAACTGGAATCCGGTCGGAGCGGGCCAAAATCTAGTGCCCAGAAAACTTCCAATTTGGGTCCTCCTTTATCTACCACTTCACCAAGTTAACCCTCAAAATTTGACTGCTTATAACTCCTCCATACAGACTCAGAATTGAGTGTTGTCTACGTCGTTGGAATCATAAAGACGAGATATTCAACTTGACACTGATTTTTCCACATTCTGGATACTTCAGTTTTTGAGCCTTTGTACTTAAGCCACTTTTACTTGGACCTGTTTGATCCACTTGGATAATTCCTCCCTACTAAAGAGATTTTGGACCCAAAAAGCCTTATTCATCAATAGGCAAGTGAGGGAATTTCTCCCTCACCTTCTCCTTTCCAAGCCATTTAGCTTTACTTGGGTGCATCCCTTCGAAACCAACATGGAGATACTCCACATCTCCTTGTCGTGAAGTCCTGGTTCTTCAATCGAGAATGATGTCTTTTGGCAGTTCATTGAGATGGAGGAGATAAAAAAGAAGGTACAGGAATTGTTGAACCAAGGGCTCATCCGACCAAGTACTTCTCCTTGCGACTCGTCGATTGTGTTAGTACCTAAGAAAGATGGAACATGGAGGATGTGTGTGGATTATCAGGCGCTAAAAAAAATCATGGTGAAAAATCGACACCCTCTCCCTCACATTGATAATTTGTTAGATCAATTAAATAATGTTATCTATTTCACCAAATTGTAATTGCATAGTGGTTATCACCATGTCAGAATTGCATATTCAGACGTGTGGAAAACCGTCTCCAAGACCAAGCAGGGGTTGTTCGAATGGATGGTGATGCCATTTGGACTATGCAACGTGCCAGCCACATTCATGAGAGTCATGAATGACCTTTTTAGGCCTTTCATTGATGAATTTGTCCTTGTGTATTTAGATGATATTCTTGTCTTTAGTAGGACTTGGGATGAACATGTATGCCATGTAAAGAAAGTGCTTGATGTATTAAAGATGGAAGAATTGTATGGAAAATTGTCAAAGTGTGAGTTTAAGAAAACATCTTTGGTTTACCTAGGTCATATTGTCGGTAATGGTCAATTGAAAATAGACCCCTCCAAAGTTGAGGTGATTGTAAAATGGCCTAAGCCTACCAATGTAACAGAGGTCCTTAGTTTTCTAGGTGTAGTACAATACTGGAGGAGATTCATTGCCAACTTCTCTGTTATTGCATCAGCCTTTCAGTGGGGAAGAAAGTAGCAGAAATCCTTAGAAGCATTGAAATAATAAATGGATAGCATCGTTGGATTCATGGTGTCAAGAGGTGCAGAATCCATATAAAATTTGCCTCAATGTGACAAAGTGAAAATCTGGCCCCTTTGTAAAATGGTTTAGATCATGGTTCTGTCCCCCTCCTGCACAATGCTCATGGTTCCACTTGTCTCAAAATCTGTTCCCTCTCCTGGCTTGCCTAGGTGCACTTCTGAAATGAATGGTTTATATGTTGAAGGCCAGACAAAATTCCCAAAGGAATCCATTGGCTGAAATGGTTAGGATCTATCGTTTGAGGGAGGGGGTTGGGTGGTCAAACCCCACCCCCTCCGAAATAACTCAGATTTGTTTTGCAAATAACCATGCATGTACTTTTTAAAATCTTGTCGTTTTTATTTTTAATGCAAGAAGGGTAGTTGGGGGGTCGTACCTGCATTGGGCGACCTTCCCCACCATTTCTGCCGGTGCGAATGGAGATGTGGCATGAAGGAAGGTTGGAGGTGGGTTAACAACCCCCGCCACCCTTTAATATAGATCATGACATGAGATGGGTGGTCGGGCGCATGGTCATGACCACTGCCCACTACTATTTATTAATATATTATGTCATAGATGTGGGCGAGGGGTCCGGCGGGGTCATGGCCACCAGACCCTAATTTAATAATATTCATTATGTTATGATATGCATAGGGGTCAGTGGGGTTTGGCCACCTATCGACCCAATTTTTTTGTATTTTTCTTTTTAAATGATCCTTTTTGAAAATTCGTTAATTTGACCAAAGGAATCAAATTAATGACCCCACAATTTTTCCTGGAATCCAGACGAAGCTAGCTAGAATCTGATGGCCATAAAACTTCCAATTTGTGTCCTCCTTAGTTCGCCACTTCACCAAGTCAACCCTCAAACTTTGACTTCTTCTAACTCCTCCATATAGACTCAGAATTGAGTGTCGTCTATGTCGTTGGAATCATAAAGACAAGATCTTCAACTTGGCACTAAGTTTACCACATTCCAGACACTTAAATTTTTTATCCTTTGTACTTAAGCCACTTGTACTTGGAATTGTTCAATCCACCTAGATCAATGGTGCCATTAGCTTGTGGTTTATATGGATGGATTTTCATGTGATGAGTCTAAAATTATTCCGTCAAAGCTTCAATAGTCTCGTTCAAGAAATATGTACCTCTATCGCTAATTAAGATCTTTGGGTAGCCAAACCTGGTCAGGATATGCTCAAAGATCAAATGTGTAGTAGTATCTACAGTACAATCCTTAACAGCCTTTGTGTTGGGCCAAAATTTTAATCTACGGATAAACTACGCTTCCCTAGACCAGTGTCTACTCTAGAACAACAGGTGAAAGACTATACTACCATTTATCCTAACTCAAAATAGATACACAGAGAGGATTGGAGTCCTACTTGTTTCAGTCGCTTCCAAATGGCTCCTTTTTGTCACTTCTAGTACAGCTTCAAATTCAAGTGGTTTGATGGATGAATGCTTCCTGCAAGAAAGAACACTGAAACAACAAAAGATGTAATAATATAGATATCTATTCAAGCTAGTTAGCTAAATTAGTTAAGCATAAACTACATTCATAAACCAAGATCTTACAACATGGAAAATCAAAGTTAACATAGATGCATGTAGGGATAAATAAGAAGTACTCTTTATTGATGATATAAGGAGAGGTCACAACCTAGTGACTGATTTGAAGTGACCTTCCAGCAAAGTTCCCAAGTCTCATCACAACATAAATCTCTCCAGCAGCAGCTCCACAAATCAAACTCTCAATTGAAAATTCTCCAGCATTTCTCTACTCAAATTCGTCCTCCTCAAACACTTAGATCTGTGTTCAATTTATAGATGAACTGTAGGTTGTCTTGCAATCAATAACATTCCAGAAATAGGCAAGACATGTTTCCATTCATGTAGATGTCAAATGGACACTTAGATCCGAATCTTGACAGATGTGAACCCTTCTAGAAGACACTGGCCAAGTGGATATTCTGGAACAATGAGAATTTTTCTCCTAATGTGACCAACGTACCTTTGAATGTCAGGAAGTTCTCTACAGAGCAGCCTTGAATGGGGCTACCTGCATATGCAATGCACTTAGGCCCCTTAGAGCCTGTGTTGGTGATCTCTCATATGTTTTATAATAAGCTTTAAACCATGGAAACCCTTGGGAGATGATAGGGAATGATGACCCTTGATCATCGGTCCTGGAGATGATGCCCAACTAACCAAGTCATTGGGAATGGTGCCCAAATTTACCTATAACAATTTCCCCCCAAAGCATGAGATCCAAATAATAAGAACATTTTATTGAGATGCTTTACACTGTGATGAGCCTGGAAACAAAGTGGAACAGTCACCTGCATCAATCTTACAATAAATTACATCATGATATATCCTTTATTAATCATAATTTCTGAGGGTAGGCATTCCCATAGTCAGCACATAAACAATCTAATAACATGTACATAATTCAGAAAGTCGTCTACATTGGAATGTTGCCAAAATGTAGACATTGCCTACAGATATAGGCCCATGTTTGGATGACAATCTGTATGTAAGATCACCGTACAGATGATGTGTACAACAATCCTGAAATCACAACCTGGATGGCTGAAACTAGATCCGGGGTCTTCTTATCTCATTCACTCGATCATTCAGGTATAAGTCTAGCCATGCGAATATATGATTTGTAGTCGAACATGGAAATACATAGTTTTATTACCAGCCAATAATGTAAGTTGTTAACAAACGTGAGAGAACCACCATTAATGTCAATGGCCCTCAAGGTACTGTAGTACATTTTGTAAGGCATGAATATATGAATTGATGTCGAACGCCAAAAAAAATCTATCGGTAAAAATTCCGGAAGCGAGGATGTTGTTGATGCTGTAACAAGCCTCATGGTACTGGAATCTAATGTTTCTATGTGAAATTCCTGGATTTTGATTTTTCGTTGATAGGAAGTCACCTTATTACAAAACTGGAGTTACTGATTTCGGAGACAAGGGACTTGATATAACAATTTTCAAGGATGACAGTCATGAAAATGAAGGTTTACGAGTATTGCAGATGGATAAGTTCTTAATCACTGGATGACTTCTCTTGAACATATCGGCGACACTATGATGACTTGGCAGCATTGACCCAAAACCAAAGTGAAGGTATGATGAACCATAGGTGTGAATGAACTGTTAAGATGATTACCCAACCCAAATAGTGACGGACATTGAGTGAAAGAAGTGTCATGTTCAAGAGCGACTTGCTACCAAAAAGAAACTTTGCTTACTTTTCCCAAATTTTCCCCAGTCATTTGTCGACCAGTACCTCTTTATTTTTTAACAAGCTTGAGGGGGGATAAAATTTTCTTGATCTATAATTCAACCCTTCGGGCAAATAAAGTATCGCTATTTAATAATTTAACGAGTCTAGCAATGAATGAAACTCGATTCTTGCCATGATCAACAAGCACGTCGCTCTTTTATGTTTTAACAAGCTTAACGACAGTGATAGCCCGATCTTTTTTCATGTTTAGAGAGTCTGAAAAAGAGGACAAAAGAGGACTCCAAAAGTACTTTTTCGTAAATTTGTCTCTCAGCTCTAAAAAAGTGTAAAATAATATCTGAAATAACCTCTTTGGTCATGTTTAACCAAGGTTTTCTTTTTTCGTAAATAATCATATCTCAGTCTGGAAAAGGGTTAAACTTATACTGAGTAGATATCAATTCATTTACTTTAACGAGCTCGAAATGGCAAGTGCTTAACTATATTTTCACATTATCGGAGTCTGAAAAGAGCTGAAAGAAGACTCCATGGGTTCCTTTTTCGCTTTTATAGAAGCTCGAAAAAGAGATAAAAATGCGCCTCAAATCCTTTTTCATTTTTATCAAAGCTCGAAAAATAAGGAGAAAAAGTATGCTTTGTGGTCAAGTCTTTATTTGAAATAAATATGCACGACTAATCTATTCATCAGTTGTATTTCCTGTTCAGAACAACATCAAATGGATTAAAAATACATGTTTCATGAGGAAAAAACATAATAAAACCATAGTTATAGCAATAAATTTAACTTGCAAACAATTAAATGACTATATAAAGTAGTTTCAATATTCATTTTTACCATTCCATAGTTACCATTTGCATTTTGGAGCTCTGAACCTGATTTTTCCCCCAAAATTTAATCGTTGATTGTGGTCGTTTCTATGGATGGATTTCATCACCGTTTGATACAGGTTAATAGCATGAACCTCCTCTTCCTTTCAGTATTCATTTCATTCCCATTCCTTGCAATTTTTTAGGGTTTTAAGGCCCCTAGGGTAAATTCTGCCCAGATTGAGGGCAACACACCCTTGTACATTGAAACCTGCGTTGCATAGCAGGTACAGTGAAAGGTACCTGCATATGCAATGCACTGTCTCAACCCAGGGAGTGCATTGAGCGTAGTTCAAGTTTTTTATTTTCATGATGTGCTCAAAATTTTCCTAGTTTTTTGCAATGAATGGTATCTAACGGATCTTATGGTTGATTTTTAGATTTCCATCAGATAATAATGATGATTACATGGAGAGAAAGAGAACATGAAGAACAAGATATGGTTTCCTTGAATGATCCTGGTACTATAAGAGCCTTAAGAGATTGCAAAATACTTAAGTACTTCAAATTGTCGGTAATGAGGCAACAAATAGAACTCTTAGAGTTCCTTGTTCGAGCATGGGATCCAACGATAGAGGAATTTCACATAAAAAATCAAGTGTTGTCCATAACAGTTGAGGATGTGTATTTTCTCACAGGTTTTTCAAGGAGAGGTTTTCCCATTTCACTCACATGATCTACTATTGGAGGAGAGGTGGTGAGGATTATGTTATAAAGTATTGTTATCCGGAGTCAGAACCTAGCAAATATGGAAAAATAAACATTTGATATGTCAGGGATTTTCCTTTGAGAACAATCCTTTTCACGATCGCTAAACTTTCTGGCACCGTTACACTCCATGTAGCAAACAGATTGTATATGCAGTATGCATTGGAATGCTCAGAGCCAACAATCTTCGACTGTTCTGAAGTTGTTCTATCTCAGATAAAGTAACAACTGAATAAAGCAAAGGGAGGAAGGAAGAAAAATTTCATTTATGGTTCAATTCTTATCTCCTTCACTTTGGAACAGATTCCACTGATGCAGCCACAACATGTAACATTGGATATATCTAGACCTAGAGATCCTCGAATGCAGAGATGGGTAGAACTCATGGGTTGGCATGCAGGCCAATCGACCATTGTGTTCTCGACTGCATTCTTCGCCTGGTTCCAGTGACAGATTGTCACCATCAATGAGTATGCATACGCAGGCATCGACTTCCGAGGAGATCCAGATCTAGTATTACCAGAAGGCGCTCAGTGAGGTGCAATAGGTAAGAATGATTTGACCATATTTTTTAATTTTTCTAAGGTTTATACAATGTTTTTGTGTTTTTATTTCTTTCCAATACTAAAATAAATGTTTGATGTAATGCAGATATCGTTCATGTTCAACCAGTAGAGGAACCATAGTGCGAAGCAGATGCACCAGCAAAGAGGGCTGTCAGGAGAGCAGTCCTTCAGGACCTTGATATGGTTGAGACTCTAGCTGAGCTCCAGTAGCACGTAGAGGGATTGACCTTAAGAATTATGGATTGCCGGATCAAAGAGCTTCCCATGCGACTGCAGCGACACAAAATTAGGGTTCCTAACCATTGGATGTGGTTACTTCGTAGGATCACTAGATCTATAACATGTTTCCATGAGCAACACTAGTTTACTTATGACATTTTTCATACATTTTGAGGTCAGATGACCAATGTGTCTTGGGCACAAATTTTGTAAAAACCTATAACTATCTATCTATATGTTTTCATAGTTTTCCCTATGTTTAATGTGCAATCCTATTCAATGATGTGAATATTTTCTTTACCTATGTCGCAAATGTCTGTCTAAAACTTGATTAGCTAATGAATCAGTTAAAGTGTTAAAATTTCTAGAAATGTGTTGATATTAAACAAAATCAAAATGTCTTTCCAAAAGTCGAACTCTTAGGAACAATCTAAGAAGTGTTGGATTTCTAACAGTATAAACACTAGTAAGTTGTAATACCACGAGTTGTGAGTCTAACCTTATAATTATGCGGTTAATACCAAATGAAATGGCATCAGAGATAAGTTTTATCAACGCGCTATACTCAGTGTTATTGTTTGTCGATCTACCAATACAAATACCTCAAAAAATCACTAACTCACCATTCGGAGCGAAAATGGCCCACGCTGCAGAGGATAGATTCTGTGTATTCAACTAGCACCATCAGCATATCCAACAAATGGTTCCAAAGATTCAGACATCTGCCATAAAATGTAAAGTGGATTAATAACGTCAAGAAAACTCTAAAAAATAAATTAAGATAGCGAATGCAAATCAACAGCATATAAAAAATATAATACAAAAAATTACTACGCTCATGATTAAGCATAGTAACGTTTCAAATACAACCCATTTCTAGGTTGTGCCAATGGAATCCCATCGTAATCAACTAACTCGTCGACATCCTTAGCAAGAACTCTTTTGAAAATATAGGGGCCATGCCATAATGGCTCTAATTTCCCTGTACCTATTACATCAGCTTCCTAGTCATAAAGAACGACCAAGTCGCCCTCTGAGTAGATGTCAGGTTGGAATTTTTTGTCGTATTGTGCCTTTATACGTCTCTTATGTGCTTCGTTGGCCAATTGGGCTTCACGACGCGTTTCATCAAGAGGGATGAGGTTAAGGAGACACACTTCTTCTTCTGAGGTGTCAGGTAACAAGTCTATCGCGAGTTTTAATGATGATATTTCGCATTGGATTGGTAAGATAGCTTCTAGACCATACACCAATTGAAAAGGAGTAAATCCAGTTGTGTTTCTCACCGAGGCTCGATACTCCCACAAGGCAAATTACACGATCAAGTGCCAGTTCCTTTTACGGACTCATATCATTTGTTGAAGCATTCATTTACGAATTTTGTTAATAGCCTCAACTTGTCCATTCGATTGTGGATAATAAGGAGTAGAATTATCATGTGACAATCCTAACTTGGCTTTCAATTCAGACATCATACAGTTTCAAAAATTCTTCCCATGATCCGTAACTATAGCCTGTGGGACCCCAAACCGTGCAATAACGTGGTTGAAGAAAAACAATGTAGTTGTTTGTCTTGTGTTATTAAATGTAGGCATCGCTTTGGCCCATTTGGTAAAATATTCGACTACGACAATAATATAACCATGCCCCCTAGACGAAGGAGGGTTACAGGTCATTAAATCGATACCCCATTTCGTAAATGGTCTAGCAAAGACAACAAGATGCATTAGTGCTGGTGGTTTGCGGATTTTACGATAAAAAATATGGCATGCATGAAAACTCCTGACTGTGAAGATGCAATCTTGAAAAATAGTAGGCCAAAAGTAACTGGCGTGAAGTATCTTCTGCATAGTAGCATATCCAAATAAGTTTCCACCACAAGCTCCAACATGACAATCATTTAACACTTTTTCGACCTCCTCATGAGTGAAGCACCTCCTTAAAATGGTATTGACACCACGACGATAAAGTGTATCACCGACGATCAGATAATCTTTGGCTTGGTATCAAATAAATCGTTGATCAGAGCAAGAGGTATTAGGTCACAAATTTTGGGTTTGGAGATAAATGATAAAATCCCCATACCAAGGATCCGATGATCCGATCAAAAACAGAGACTCGTCTGGAATAGATGATTATGACGTAGTAGGATTACTATCAGAGGGAAGGTCACAGAGAAGCTTAGTGAAAACTAAAGACTCTTTTGACTTGGATTTGATGAATTCCAAATCAAATTCCTGAAAAATGACAATCCATTTTGAATATTTTCCCCCCAGCAATTGACATGATAAGATGTAAGTCATGGGGTTGCAATCCGAAACTATTGTTGTTTTTCAGAGCAGGATATAATGGAGAAATATTTGGACAGATTGAACAGATGCCAAGGCAAGATTTTCCATGTACGAGTACTTAACTTCCATATCATTGAGACTACGACTCAAATAATATATCGGATGTTTAATTCCATCTTCTACTTGGACCAAAACCATAGCGATGGTCGTTTCAACCATGGCGGTATATAGGAAATAATCATTTTGATAATTTGGCGGATACATTAATGACGCTCGAACAAGATGGTCCTTGACAACATCAAAAGAAACTTGCGCAACTTGATCCCAATGGAAGGGAACCCCCTTTTTCAATAATTGAGTAAATCCTTTAGCCATTTCAGCATAGTTTGGAATGAACCTTCTCAGGAAGTTAGCCTTTCCTTGAAGTTTCTGTATCTGAAGCAAGTTTGAGGTCGCAGGAAAATCAAGAATGGCCTGAACCTTCAGTGGGTCTATTTTAGTTCCTTCTTTTGAGATGAAAAATCCGAGCAATCGACCATAACCAACACAAAACACACATTTGTGTGGATTGAGGCATATCTTGTAGTGTCAGCAGCATAATAAAATGGCTCTCAAATGCATCGGGTGATCAATCCAATTTTGTGAAAGCACTGGTAAATCATCTAGATATGGTTGAACAATGTACTTGATGTCGTTGAAAGCATAATCCATTGCTCTCTGAAAAGTTTCCCCAACATTCTTTAAACCAAACAGAAGTTTCTGATATGCGAATGAGCCCCAAGGATAGATGAATGTTGTCTTATGTTGGTCATCTGGGTGGATATTGATTTGATTGTAGTCGAAAAATCCATCCATGAAAGAAAATATTTCACATCCAGCAAAATTGTCAATAATCTGGTCGATAAAGGGTGTAGGATAGTTGTCTTTTGGACAAGCATGATTAACATCTCGATAATCGATGCACACTCTAATGGTTCCTTGTTTTTTCATAACAGGAATGATATTGGAAACCCACTCAGTTAGCGAAATAGAGTAAATGAAACCAGCACGAAAAAAAAATTCAACTTCTATTTTGATGGAAGTGGCTTTCTTCGGATGAACAAGATGAAGCCGTTGACACACCAGTTTGACATCAAGATACATATTAATAGTGTGTTCAACTATACTATTATCTATGCTTGGCATTTCCTCATAAGACCAAGTGAATACATCACTAAATTCATGAAAAAGAGAGCGATATGAATCAAGTTCTAATGGAGAGAAAGATACACCGACATGAATATTTTCTACAATGCCAGGTTTTGTCAAAATATCGATAGAAATTGTTTCTTTGATATTTGATAAGTTTCGCTTAGAATCAATTGCATTAATTGGAAAATAATTCGAAAAGAAATTTTGAATGGATGGGTGATATAGTTCACTAAGATTATTTTCTTCGTAATCTAGAAGATGGGAACGATGATGATAATCTTCCCATGGTTCTCCTTCTGACATCAAAGCTTCCAAAATATTTTCATCTGTCAAAATTTTTGAGGAAAATGGATTAGATGGAGTACCAAAATCTAATGAACGATCAACCCAAACACTTGGCGAAGCTAATATCAGATTTTCCGCCCAAGCAAAAAAGATTGATTGCTATGCTAGCTCAATAGGGCTGGGTGGTAAAACATCATCCAGCGTAGAAATATCAGAAACACCCGTACTCTCCCTTAAGCCAGATGGAGTGGAAGAGATCATGTATCAGGTCTCTATGCTTGCAATTTCTACCAACGTCGCAGGTGGCGGTAATGCAAAGGTTCCCATAAGAGTAGAATCCTTTAAGATTCCTACACCAATGTTCTGGATTTATAGTTGGGGTAAGTGAACAAATGTAAAGCTTCCAGTTACCTGCGAAGCAGAGTCAAAGAAGGATAATTGATTAATGACTGTGATTGAACCTTTATGTGGAAAGGAAATCATTCTAAAATATGTAGAAATAGTGGCAGTCATTGCATATACCCATGGTCTTCTAAGTAAAATATTATAGTCAATGGTTCCATCAACAACCTCAACATCAATACTTACTATTTTTCCCCCTAATTCAACATGTAGGTTATTGATAATACCACAAGGTTTATATGTTCTTCCATCAAAAGCCTTCAACGTCATTGATGATTGTGATAATCACGGTGAGCCAAGTGACTTCCAACAGTTTAGAGACATAATGCACGTAGATGCTCCCTCATCAATAATAGTACAATGAACAAGGTGATTGAGAACATTTACTTGGATGGAGAATGCCAATTCTGCTGGTAGCTATGGTACATAGCCCATATGATTAAAGACGACAAGATTAGAATTAGTTAGATCAATTCCACCAATGGCCAACAATAAAGCCTGCTTCTGGGAGGGAAAATTTTGTAATACCTCAAGAGCAGACATAGCTGAAGGGGATTGAGCCAAATCTTCAACTATATTGTAATTTTGTGCAGCTCTTGCTCGAGTATTATATGTCTATTTATGAATTACTCCCTTTGGTGGCTTAATTGTCAATTCAGGAATAACAGTAGGTGGTACCGATTCATTAGATGGATTTGTTGTCGAGGTAGTAGGTTTATCAGTGGCCAGACTACCATAATATTTATTCTGCGTTGACACCAAAATATCTTGTGAAGGTTTTGTATTGGATAACATTAACACTTGGGAACTAGGAGCTAGATCTGTAGCAACCAAATTTGTGTCTAGATTTGGAAATGGGTCTGTCAACACAGCTAATGCATTAGAAGTCTTCATGATTCTTGAGACTTCAGCATGGTAAGGACAATCCATAACAAAGTGTTCCTCATTACAGATTATTCATGGATAACGAGGTTTCCGTGGTCCTGACAGTTGATCAGATGATCGTTCCTGCAGGTTAGAAGTTTTCTTTTTTTTTGGTTTCCCTTTTCTCTTACTTCCTGGTTTCTTGTCACTTTTGCCTTTGTCAAATGACATGGCATTAATTTCAGAAGTAGAATCAGGATCAGATGTAGTAGTGTAGTGTGTGTTTGCAGTGCCTATCAAGTCGTCTCCAGCATGAGAGTCCTTTATTTGAGGAGGAACATTGAAATTAGATTGCGACGCATTAGGAATTTTCTCATAGAGCGTGCTAGACTAAGTGTAAATCAAGTCTAAATACTGGGCACGAGCGATGACTTGATATTTTGTGACAATGCACCTTTAGCCACATCCTCTATTATAGATGGTAACAGGGACTTGATGAACCATTCAACAAGGAGTTGATCAGGAACAAATGTCTTAACCATTCGTTGATGACGACGCCACTCATGAATATGATCTGAAATGTGAGTAGCATTAGTCTGTTTGAAGTTGGTCAAGAGTTTCGTTCCAATTTCATATCTGATCGATAACTGGAAATGGGTCAAAAAGATAGTAGCTAAGGTAGTGAAATTGTCAAATGAAGCTCTAGGTAATTCAATATACCTTTTAGCAGCCGGACCTGTAAGCATACGCTGGAAAATATGTAGTTGAACATAATCATCATTCAAGGAATTTGATGAACACCATAAATGATAGGTCATAACATGAGTCGACAAATCTTCTCTAGGGTTTCCATTGAATTTAGGAATGTCGAAGGGTAATTTATGAGGTATCATCAGCCACCAAGGAGCATAATTGATAGGATCATTGGTTAACCGGTTTAAATTTCGTAATTCCAAAGTTGCAACAAAAGGCAACTGTCTATTAAGGTCAGGTTGAGCATAAACAAGATAAGATGGAATTGTTTGGGCAACAGGTCTTTGAGCACCATCATATGGGATTTGATGTTGGTAACCCAGATAGGGGTTGTTTTTCATGGGAAATGCTTGAGAATTCTATTGACCAAAACTTGGATATGTTACTTGTTGAAATGAAGTTTGCGGAATTTGCTACTATGGCTACCAAGGGGTCTGTCCACCAAGATTATAACCCAAATTTGTATAAGTAGGATTCAGTTGATATGTATAACTAGGTTTCGTTTGTGACACCCCATAAAATGGTACACCAGCTTGTGAATAAATAATTCCTGATACAGGTTGTTGTAAATTAACCAAAGGATTTTGATATGGAGTTGAATAACTCGCCTGATAAGGTTGATGTACAAGATTTTGATTCTATAACAGGGGTATAGATGTATTAACAAGTGGTAATGAAGTGGGTGTAACAGGTTGAACTGGTTGATACGATTGTACAACCATTTGTGGTTGGATAGGCAGAGTGGGCTGCCATTGACAAACATTCAAATCAACAATAGTTTGACCAAAAAGTGACTAAGTACTGTCATATTGGGTGACCAAAGGTTTCCCCCAAGCATAAGGAGGATAATAAGACGAAAAATATTGTTCACCGAATGCTGGGAGTCTAGTTGATAAAGGAATTGACCCATAAGGACCGACTTGATATTTCCCTGATGATGGATGTAATGATTCAAGTCGTTTAGTACTAACTATAGGACTACCAGTTAAAACACTAGATGATGACATTGGAAAAGACCATGAACGTGAAGGTGCACCAGAGAAAGTGCCAGATAATGATTTGTAACCTATTGGGACTGAAGGTCCACCATGCAAATATGACTCTGGTGATGTTGTGAACATATATGGAGTAGCGAGGGTAGGAGCTAACGTAATAGGAACAGCAGACCCAACCGAAGATGTTGGTTCAGACATGGTTGTTTGACCAAATGTATACCCTCAAAAATAGATGGGAGATTGAACGGAAATAGGATCAATAAAAGCAGATGGAAACGATTGAGGAAAATACTGGTACAGGTAAAGGTCTCCCCCAAAGTGGGTCTGAATTAAAGGTGTATCAGGCTGTGGGATTTCTTCAATCGTGATTAAACCAGGAGGAAAAACTTCACCATCAGGCCCAAAATATATTTCAGATGGTTGATTGTGTGATATAGGAGTGTCAATAGCTACAAAACTTTGTGGGATGACCAAGGTAGGAACAACTTCTGGCTGTTCAGTTTCAGGATTTAGATGTTATGGCAAAGAAGAGATAGGATCTAGATCAATTTGTTATTGAACAATGTAGGGTCCAGGAGGTATGGTCTCAACGATTGAATGGATCACGACCACGGGTAGCTGTGAAGACTCTATTTCGACAATAGTAGATGAACAGGGATGTGTGGAAACAATTTGAGCTAACTCTGGATTAAAATATGATGTTTCACCAGAGGTATAAATTGTACTTGATTCGGTAGATCATGATTGCCTTCGCCTACCAGAAATAACTTTCGGTGGTAAAGGTGGTTTTAAAGCTAATCTACGCGAACAATGGGGGATGGGATTGTGTTCTTCCATGATTAATGATTTATTTTATCCAAAAAACAAATAAACAAAAAGAGGGTAATGTTAGGCAAAAGGGTTTACCAAGACACTGTGAACTGCAAAATACCTCCTGGCGAACCAAGAAGTACGGGCCAGTAATCTCCCTGAATGCTATGTTTGGTGTATCAAAATTTCAAGGCGGCCGACTCAGTTCACTATGGATGGATAGCACCTAAAATTTGTCCTCCAAAATATACCCGAAGGTACATGGAGGCCCAAGTCCGTATTAGCGTTGTCTAATGCGAAACTGCATAGTGAGAGCACCCCTTTATACTTATCGTACTATAACATCGCCTAATATACCCGAGAGTATGTGGACGAGCTACGACATACTCACGTACGTGGAGTGAGGTATCACACTCGGAATGTATTGCAGACAAGTTAACGATAGCTGCTATGTTTTATGACGTCGGAACACGTCTCTAGCCTAGACCTTTTAAATGTTATCGTTAATGTTCCAAAGCGTTGTTAAGTAAATTGAGATTTATTTTATGTTGATCCTGCTTAACAATTTTCCTTTCAGGTTCATCGTGATGATGTGTTTGAAATTCCTAAAATGCAAGCTAAGAATGATAAAAAAACTTTCAATTTCATCTTTTTCAATGAAGAACCTAGCTAATAAGGGAAGAGAGAAAATAATTTGAGAGCAAACAAATCAATGAACAAAAAAAATCAATGAATCTCAAACTAAATGCAAATTTCCTAATGTTCCTTTTGCAAAAAACACACAATCCTTCATGCACATGCAAGTTTTTCTTTTCAGTTTCCTTAATGTTATGAATGCATAAAATAAACTAGGAGTACTAGATCAATAATTGAAATGATTTTTACTTTTAAGAAACGAAGAATACAAACGAAAATTTCTCTTTTGAAGGAAAAACGAGGATTTCAACAACAATTTCTCCTATCAAGGAAATGAATATTTTACGACAATTTCCTATTTCGAAAGAAAAATATTCTTAATGCGGCCATGAAAAGTACTTTGAAATCAATTTGTCAATGATAATGAAAAAAAAATAAAACAACATTGAACAAATTTTTAGTCAAAGGAGAAGAAATATATAGAGTTACTGGTCAATTGAGCATCAAGATTTTCAGAACATAGCAACAAACAAAACTGAAGCAAAGTGCAAAGTCAGATTTAAGGGAATTTGGTCCCTTTCAGGAGCCAACACAGTCTCCAAAGGGAGACAATGCTCTGCAACACAGGCTTGGAAGGGAGACAGTTCTCTGCAAAGCACTGTGCCCTAACTAAGGGTGCGTTGGGCACAGTAAACAAAGAAAAAGCTACTGTTTGGCTCACTAAATTTGCAAATTAAGCTCTGAAAAATTCTAATGTTTATGTGAAACAACTACTAGGGGGATTTAGAAAGAAAATTAGAGACTAAAACACCTAGAAACAAGAGAAATTTTCCCCAGCAGAGTCGCCAATTTGTTGGGCCAGAATTGTAATCTACGAATAAACTATGCTTCCCTAGACCAATGTCTAGTCTAGAGCAACAGGTGAAAGACTATACTACCATTTCTCCTAACTCAAAATAGATACACAGAGAGGATTGGAGGCTTACCTGTTTCAGTCGCTTCCAAACGGCTTCTTTTTGTTGCTTCCACTACAGTTTCAAATTCAAGCGGTTTGATGGTTGAATGCCTCCTGCAAGAAAGAACACTGAAACAACAAAAGATGCAATAATATAGATATCTATTCAAGCTATTTAGCTAAATCAGTTAAGCATAAACTACATTCATAAACCAAGATCCTACAACATGGAAAATCAAAGTTAACATAGATGCATGTAGGGAAAAATAAGAAGTACTCTTTATTGATGATAGAAGGAGAGGTCACTACCCAGTGACTGATTTGAAGTTACCTTCCAGCAGAGTTCCCAAGTCTCATCACAGCATAAACCTCTCCAGAAGTAGCTCCATAAATCAAACTCTCAATTGAAAATTCTCCAACATTTCTCTACCCAAATTCTTCCTCCTCAAACACTTATATCTGTGTTCAATTTATAGATGAACTGTAGGTTTTTTTGCATTCAATAGCATTCCAAAAATAGTAAATACATGTTTCCATTCATGTAGATGTCAAATGGACACTTGGATCCGAAGCTTGACACATGTGAACCCTTCTAGAAGACATTGGCCAAGTGGAGATTTCGGAACAATGAGAATTTCGCTCCCAATGTGACCAACGCACCTTTGAATGTCGGGAAGTGCTCTGTAGAGTAGCCTTGAATGGGGATACCTGCATATGCAACACACTTAGGCCCCTTAGAGCCTACATTGGTGAGCTCTCATATGTTTTATAATAATCTTCAAACCATGGAAACCCTTTCTTGATGAAAGTCTTGTTTGATTTATGTTGTTTCTTGTCTTAGGGCATATAGCAACTGAGATGATAGGGAATGATAGACCCTTGATCATTGGTCCTGGAGATGATGCCTAGTTAACTAGGTCATTGTGAATGGTGTCCAAATTGACCTATAACACTTTGCCTCCACCCACCTTGTCACGTAATCGGTGGCAATAATGATATAACGTGCGATAGTCTTTTTTCCCGGGGGATTGATTTGTCCTACAAAGTCTATAGCCCATTTATCAAATGCCTATAAGGACGTCTATCATTGTAGGGGCATTTCATCTCTTCGTGAAGGCTTCCTAGTTCGCTAGCATGAATCGCAGGCCCAATAGTACGCATGCACATCGCTATGCAATGTGGACCACCATAACCCAACATGCCGCACCTTCTACGCAGTGGATTTTCTGGCGTAGTGGCTTCCTGCCACCCCTCCATGAGCCTCGGCCAAGATATTTGGTCTCTCATGTTCTAATACATACCTCCGCAATACCTCATCAGTGCCCATCTTATATAGTTGGCCTACAATTATAGTGAAATCAGTTGCGTGGGCCATCAATTCTTTCTTTTGTTGCACCGAATATTTTGCAGATGCTGTCCCAGTTGTCACGAAGTGAATAATGTCTGCAAAGTGCTCATCAACCACCTTGATAGAAAAAATTTGTGCATCAGGTAGTCCTTCTTTTATATTAGTTGGCTCTTCTCTAGTCTCAATTCGAGACAAGTGATTAGGTCCTGCGTTCATTTTCCCAAGCTTCACAATAATCTCAAAGTCATACTCCTAAAATAGTAGAAAACATCTACAAATATTCCCCCCCAACACAGGCTTATTGACCAGGTATTTTAAATCTGAATGGTCAATAAACCTTTTAAAGTTTCCTCCCAATAGATAGTGCATGTATTTTTGAAGGGCATACACCATTTCTAGTCCCTCTCATTTGATAGTAGAATAGTTGCGCTCTGCGCTAAAGAGTTTCTTGCTAGCGAAAGTGACTGGGTGATCAATGTCTCCTTCTCCTAGTTGTGTTAAGAAAACCCCAAGAGATATTCCTGATGCATCCACATCCACATGAAAGAACTTAGCCTAATCTGAAAATATTAGGATAAGTACAGTGACCATATTTTCCTTGAATATCTCAAAAATTTTCTGACACTCTCAAAAGGTACGCAGAATATGCACTTCTTCATCTTCAGTGAAATTTGGTGTTTTTGCAGGTATCCAAAATCATGCGTAGGTTTGATACATGCTTCTTTACTAATACGAATATTTTCAAATCATCAAAATAGACCTCTAGAAACTTACGGATGAAATCCTAGAATACTGCTACAACTACGCGTGAGAAAATGGTGGGGGCATTCTTTAGTATGAATGGCATAATGGTGTATTGAAAGGATCCCCATTTTGTTTCGAAGGTTTATTGTTGTGGTCTTCAAGTGAAATTCTGATATGATGGTACCTTGAAAATCCATCAGTGAATGAGTACGCTTCCTAACCTCCCACATTATCCAAGATTTCATCAGAGAATGGCATATGGTAGGTATCATGTATGGAGGTATCGTTCACCTTGTGCAGGTCTATGCAGATCCTTATTTCCCCTTTGGTTTTCTTTTCTTGGACTACTATTGGGCTTACGCAATTAGAATATTCTATGGGCTCAATGATACCTACGGCCACCATCTTATCTATCTCCTCTATGACTTTCTGCTTATACTTAGCATTCAGTCGATAGGGTCACTACTTGACCAGACATGTGTCTAGCTTCAAGATGATATTCATAACACTCAATTCCCCTACAATTCCTTGAGCTCAGAGAAATTCGTAGGAAATAGGTCCTGATATTCAATCAACAGTTCTGCAAACTTTCCAATAGTATCATCATCCTAGTAATCCCCAATATTGGCCAACTTGGGCTGCTCCTCCGTCCCAATGTTGACTTCCTTCAATTTCAATGGTTTGGTAATGTCCACCGTCCATAACGAGGGTCTTGCGAATACACATTATCCTTCAGATTCTGGGATTGTAATGTTCCTACAATTTTTTTCACTGTCTTCTATGCAAAAATTTCTACAGTTGAAAATATCTTGCATCTGTGCATCCCAAGCTGTCGTAACACATTCCTTCAGAGGAAAAGACTCATAAAAGACAAGGGAATATATATCCTACAGGGCTACGTCCAATTTTTATATCCCTCCAACTAAACCAAACATTTCCATGAAATCCTCTGTCACTATATCCTAGTGGCAAGTGTGTTGGTGAAGCTCTGCATCTAGTTTCCAGTTGGTGGGTACCGACCCCAATGAATAAATTAACATATGAACCCATTCATTCTAGGTTCTTTCATTCCACACCTCCATCCATATAGCCAAGTGGTTGCGCGGGTCCCCATGGCCATAAAAGAGCTCCATGGGTGGGTTGACTAGAGGTTCAAAGCTCAGGATCATCATTTTTCGGCATTCCTCCCATTCCTGAAAATCCCCCTTGTGGGTTTCCCACCACCACACAAGGGTCGCGCATATAGCCAATTCAAGTGCCGAGAATCTCCATTGCTCAAGGACATATGTTTCTAATACTTTAAGAAAATCTTTAACACTACCAAAACCATCAAAGTAAGGCATTTCTCTTACCTCTTAGGAAATACATCATAAGCTCTTCGTGATCTTGAGGCAACACAGCGCAGACATGTCATGCAACCGGTTCTACCAATTTTCCATCTCGCCATTCAAGTCTAAGATACATGAGTTTTATTTCTCCAAACATAGCATACCATCAACTATAGGGTTGAACCAATCATCATCCTGCAAAGTCAGTTTGCAAATATGGTCAACATCCTCCTCATTGCGCACTAGCTCTGTATATCAATTACCTTCCGTTGGATTCAGAGGGACTATTACCCACGTGCCATCATTCTCAAAGACCTTGCTCCTCCTTTTAAGGTTGATGATACCTCCCATGTCCATAGCCCAATCCAGTCCTAATAGTGTAGGGTAAGGGTCTGCATCATCCACAATCTGGATTACTTCGAAATCTGCATAGACTTTAACTCCTGCAATGTCTACCACAACCTTTAGTAGCCTCCCTAATGGAATGGTATTCTGCTGGTTAGCCATATGTAATTGAATGATGCACCACTCTATTTTGGGTTCTCCCACCCTTTTCCAAGTTTCTATGGGTAGGACATTGGCATCAGATCCCTAATCCAGGATGACTTGATCCATTTCATATTCTCCAATCTACGTAATCATACGAATCTCCCGACCAGTCCTCTCCTTGTTCTTATAAATCTTATTCACAGCCTTAACCTCCGTTTGGGGAGTGGGCTTCCTTTTCTGCACAATTGTTTATCAATACTTGGAGATTCTCCACCACCTTCTGGTTGCACAATAACATCATACAGGCTTGGAGGAATGGTTTGACTTCTTCATATGCTGTAATATTCCAGAATTAGCATGCAACTAATTGGAATATTGATTTTTGTTGTTTACACTTAGGAGATGAATAAATGGGTAAGGAGGTCCATAAATTTCAGAAATAGAAATTAAATCCCTTATAATGTGAAAAGGGATCATCATAGGAGCTGAATTTCACACCCTCATGTGTGAAAAGGGACATTTACATGTGGACAAGGTCAAGTTTGACCAAGTCAACAACGCTAGAATAGAAGGTGGGGATCATCTATGGAGACAGCGCAATGATGGTGGGAGGAATATTTCTTGGTGGAGGAAACCCTGATGAGTGGGACCCAAGGTTGGAGGGCTTCCATTTGTATAAAAGGAGGGCAAGGCAGCCATAGCAGTACATGTTATGGATTATTGATTTTATGGTCTACATGACTATTTTGCATTCTCTTGCTATTTAGAAGAGTTATTGTGTTGCTTAGCACAAGCCATTATTGTTTAGGAATTCCTTCTCCTTTCAAGAGAGGCCTCTTGAAGGAGCTTGTACTTCATTTCTCCACATTCAGGCTTAAGGCCAAGCCACCTCCTTCAACGACAATGTTATTTCTGCTGATGTATAACATTGTGTTGCAGAGTGTTGTAGTGGCGGTTTCACAACACCACTTCCGAAGCTTATTTTCAGAGGAGGAAGCCTTATTTCCTTTGGAGGATTAGTGAGGAAGACTTTGAGCTGAGTTCACTATATTTGGCATCATGCCAACCATTTTCCATCATCTACAACGCATTCCCTCTCCTTGACTACATTATTTTCAGTGATCATTTGCAGTGAGGGTTGCAGTGATTGTTTGGAGGGTGAGATCTTCAGTGTTAGGATCAGCCTTTCACTTGGAAGATCCATTGGACGAGGTTTGTTTAGATTGTACATAATCTTCAGCCATCTCCATCCAGTTCTTAAGTTGCAGCTGCTACTCAGTCTTGAGACTACAACTCCAACATTTTTCCATTTTCCATATTTCAGGAAATCCTTCCAGGATTGTCTTGAAATTGTGTTTGGGAGCTTAGATCTTCACTCCCAACATTGTATGAGCCATATATTTGTAGATTTATGTTATTTCACATTCCCATGTAGCATTGTACCATCTATGACTGTGTTGTACATGTTCATGAGCATTCTGCAATATAGCAGCATTTCACTTTTGGCATATGTATTCATGGGAGGCTTGTTTGCCTTGATTATTTGAGTTGTATTGCACTTATTTGCTGCTGATTTACATAATAAAATGGCTCCATGGTTTCCATACATTTTGGTATGATGTTATTCACTGCTATTTCCAGTTTTGCGTTCATGTATTGCTACATCCCCAATTTGGAATATTACGTATGCTTTTGGATCCGCGAAAGTTCTCGAGGTGGATGCTTCATCCTTAGCAAAATCATTCTTGACTTCAATGAAAGTTTCTTTTTCTTTCTGCAGGTCCAGGCTTTCCTTTTTTTCAAATGCCTTCTTGATTAGCGGTTCAGCTATGAATTTTTTCTCAGCTCCTCCAGTGGCAATGCCACCACGTCTAATTACATTTATATTGGGCCCATCGTCGCATAGTTCAGCCTTAACTCGATGTACATTTTGCATTGGCATCTTCTGATTTTCCTACATTTTAGCTATCAACACTGGACAATCTTCAATTACATTGTCAAACTATCTGCAATGACCATAGGATTTGCGTGTAGGGTTCATATAGTCTCTTGCATAATGTCCAACGTCCCCACAGTTGTACAAAATTAGTTTCCCTCTTCCTCAACCTGCGCCTCCTCCTCTCACCCTGCCCCACTCTCTTGCAAGGGATCCTCCTCACCCAGAGGGAGATGTTGGCAATGAAGGGTCAATCTGCACCCTGTATAGGTTCCCCCTATCTATCATCAAGTCATGTGTTCGACAGTTGTGCTCATTGTGACCCACCAACGAGTAGAATCTGCACCACTGTTGCTTCAGTTCTAGGACTTAGGTGCCTAACTGTGGGTAGTGGTCTATGTCATGCCTCCCATCCACCTGAAAATCAGCACACCATAGTGTGGTTGTACTCAGTCTAGCCATATCTCTTGGGCGTAATAGACTTGGTCCCCCATCCTGCATATAATCTGACAATAGAGGGCACTGATCTTTGGTATGTCCTGATACCTTGTAGCGTATGCACTAGACGTCTGTGCTAGCTTATCTACCCCGATCCCTTCATAAATTATTAATTTCTAACTGCATCGCCTCCAACTATCTCTGGATCTGTAGCACCCCAATTTGATCATCATCCCTTGGAAAAACTTTTAGCTTCATATCAATCTGCAGTGCTTCTTCCTGTGAATCAATCTTCTGTTGACCCATAGGTTCATGTAGATGTGGTAATATCATGGCGATGAATTATTCCTTATGTTTTTTTTCATCATAAGAAAATCTTCCGTCATTGATGACTTTCTTCAGTCATTGGTCAGCCTCTCAGACAGACTCTGTAGGTCCTTGCTTAATATCTTTCAGTTATACCATGCATTGAGAATAGGACATAGGTTTTTGGAACTGCTGCTTTAGGGCATCCTTGATCTCCTGTGTTGTAGGATTCACATGTTGAGTAGTGTATCCCATGAACCAATCCAGATCCCACCCTTCAAAGGCTATTAATATTTGCACCCTTTTTACAACATCATTATTGACATTCTGCGCAGCCCACACCACGATCTCCACGAATCAAAATTATTCCATATCATTATCCCCCATGCTCTTAAAAGTGGGTAGCTTCATCTTTGTGGCCATATCGTCTGCAGGTGGAAATGGAGGTGGGGTAGAAGGATTCTTACCCTTGCGTGAGTTTGATGGTGGCATACCCAGGGGATTAGTTTTTGTGTGCATAACACCAACTTTGTTTATATTAGGAGGATCCCTCAGAGAACTGTATACTGATTTATCCCCTTCTTGATTAACCTTGTAGTATTTACCGCTTCATGTCGTGCTTCCGCTCTGAAAAGAGGTCATTCACTTTGTGTGACTGCACAAGATACCCTTTTCACAAAATATCATCTTAATCAGTAGCAGCAATATTTGCAAGAACTTACCCCTAAATCCTTTGAAAAACCTTCACTTAGCTTCAAAGTAGGACAAAAACTGATTGACTGCAAACTCAGTTACAAATCCACCCAAAACGTTATCAACCTAGTCGTCTACAGTCCGAGTAATAAAGTTATCCACCCTTTCCAATTGTTGGATTAATTCAGGGGTCCATTACGTGACCTGATCGTCTTTCCAACAGGTTTGGAATTCCTCTAACCTTTCCAGCCACTCCTGTATTTCGTGTGTGAAGGTTACGAAGAATATCTCGTGTATCTCTATAAAAATATACTTATTCTTCCATTCTTCAGCAGATAGCTTCTTACTTCTGTTTTCTTTTAAGGAAAATTATTGGATATGCTTTTAAACCAGTCCTCAAGTTCAGGCTTCAATGGTTGCCAATGACCCCGTGGCGTCACCCATTCTCTCTCTCAAAATGCTCCCGGTCTTGGCAATGAAACCATTTATTGGTTTGAGGGGTCTTGACCCAGGTTCGGATTTGAGTTTAACCGAAAAACCCCTATACTAATGACCTTTCAACAATGACCTGCTTGTGCAAGTCAATGTCTCACCCAAAGTAGTATGGGAGGGTGCTGGAACCAGGTTTCTGCACCCTAAGAGAGAGAGAGTTTAATGATGTGGGTACCTTTAGATCTGAACAAGCCTGCACTGGGGAAGCCCTAACCAGAAACCCTTAACAATATGTTTAACATAATGACTTACGCGCAGCCCGTAAATCATAAGATAATAAATTAACAGGAGCAATATGACCAAACATCACCAAATCTCTACATTCATTACTCTTTAAAGCATCGCATCCACATGTGTAATCAATTATCTAGCAGTATTAAACATCACAGAAATAACAGAGGAAATAACATGAAGCATAACATATCACAGAGACGATGGATATAAACAAAACATCCTTCTATTCATTGACACTTCATATCCTTACAGACTCTTTCAATAGCCTGTGCACATAGCCAAGGGGTCCGCACATAGCAAGACTTAGGGTCTTCATGCACACAGCCAACAGGATCCCTTACCAAGACAAATCCACACAAAACTAGTATCACAGATCCAATATTCTCATTCAGACTTATCTCAAAAATTCACCCTTTAGACTCGATCTATGCACTCATTTATACTATTTAGCCTATGCTATCCTATGGTCCACAATCTACACCATAGTGCTTTGAAGGTCATGCAACAGATTTCTATGGGGCTTCCAATGTGTACTCTTGCACAGATAGACACATGAAAGAGATGTACCATGGGGAAGTATACAAAGGACAATTTTCACGAGAAGGATAACTGAGAAACATAAATCCTTGAGAGAGTTCACTCAGATGTGTGTCGACCATTATCTACAGCTTCTATAGAAAATTGTAGGTATTATGTGATTTTTGTTGATGATTTTTCTAGAAAGTGTTGGATCTACTTCATGCAGAAGAAAGATCAGAAGTTCTAAAAATTTTGTGAGTTCAAATCACTGGTTGAGAAAGATAAATGGAATCAAGTGAAGGTTCTAAGGATCGACAATGGTGGTGAGTACATATCCAATGAATTCAAGAAATTTTGTGCCAAAGAAGGAATTCATAGAGAGTTGATTGCGCCTCATAACCCACAACAGAATGGTGTTGCAGAAAGAAAGAACAGAACAATTGTTGGTGCATCATGAGCTATGTTACATGATCAGGTCCTACCAGTGCATCTGTGGGCAGAGGCATGCAACACATAGGTATTTTTACAGAACCATAGTCCTCATCAGATACCTGGAATGAGTACACCAGATGGGGCTTTTTCTGGTAAGAAACCTAATGTTTCATATTTTAAAAATTTTGGTTCATCTGTCTATTTCCATGTGACCAAAGATTCCATAAATAAGCTAGAACCAACAACAGAGATTGGGATATTTTTGGGGTACAATGATACTCCCCACAACTATCAGGTGTATTTTCTGAACAACAGGATGATAGTTTTTAGACAGGATGTAAAATTTGATGAGGATAAAGCCATGTGATTGTCCCTTAAGAGGGAGCTTGATTTTCATGCAGATGAGGAACTATTGGTTCCAAAGGATGAACCTCAAATTGTGGAGAAGCCACATGAGGAGGATCATTGAGTGGTAGAAATTACTCATGTAGAGCCATCCACCAGACATGGTAGGAGGCACACCACAGATGCTGACAGATTGAGACTTGATGCGGCAGAACATGTAGGAGAACCTACATCATAGGGAAAACAAACATACTCACCATAGAGGTATAGTGGATACATGGCTCTTATGAGCAAGTGTATTGTGAATAAACCATCCTATTTTGAGGAAGCAGTGCAGCAACCAACTTGGGTTGACTCCATGGGTGAGGAGTATGACTCCATCATCAGGAACAATGCATCAGATGTTGTCCCAAGACCAGTCAGGAAGTCATTGGTTGGATCTATATGGATCTATAAGGTGAAGCAAGCAACCGATGGGAGTGTGGAGAAGTAGAAGGATAGATTTGTAGCTCGAGGATTCTCACAAGTTGAGAAATTGACTATGAGGAGAATTTTTCAAAAGTTGCACATGACTGGAGTGTAAAAACTCTAGTAAACTTGAATAAGTATATATTATTATTGATAAAAGATGAGATGATTACAAGTGGGAATCACCAAGGTTTTCAATACATTCTTACGGTGTCCCTTGGCGAAGAGGCATGATCGTTTATCATGTCCTTCCACATTAATAAACCTAAGACAACTACATTTAACTAATAATTAATAAATTATACATAAAATTTCCCCTCTCTTAAAGATGCTTTGTCCTCAAAGCATGCATAATGATGGGTGTTGCTAATGAAACACTTCAGATTCCCAAGAGGCTTCTTCTATGGGAAAATCCTTCCATTTGATTAAATATTTCGTAACAACACGAGAGCGTAGCTTCTTTTCTTAGGTAGATAGGATACTTTCGGACTCCAAAATGATCCTTCCTTCATCATCTAAAATTGGGAGTGTCGTTTGGGATGACTGATGGTCACCCAGTGCTTTTTTTAAACATGACACATGGAAGACGTTGTGAACATGACTTGTATAAGGAAGACTCAACCCATAAGCGACTTGACTGATATTTTTGATTATTTGATACGGACCATAGAAATTCGGAGCTAATTTATGTTTCCATTTTTGTTTCAGGGACAACTGCTTGTATGGTTGGAGCTTGAAAAACACCCAGTCTCCAACTTCAAATGATCTCTCAGTTCAATTATGGTCAGCCTATTGCTTCATACGATTCTGTGCAATATTTAGATTTTCTTTTAGAACTTGGATGACCTTTTGGTGTTCTTCTAGCTGATTTTTAACTGCTGGCAGATTTGATTGGACTGCAGCAAAATATTTCCACTTTGGGGGCCCGTATCCATATAAAGCTTGGAATGGAGTCATTTTTGTTGATGTATGGTAAGTGTAATTATACCACCATTCAGAAAGATGCAACCATTGAACCCACTTATTTTGTTTTTCCGTAGCATAACACCATAGGTAAGCTTCCAAACATTTATTGACAACCTCTCTTTTTCCATACCAATGGAGTGTAAAAACTCTGGTAAACTTGAATAAGTGTATCTTATTATTGATAAAAGATGAGATGATTACAAGTGGGAATCACCAAGGCTTTAAATACAGCCTTACGGTGTCCCTTGGCGAAACTTCCACATTAATAAACCTAAGACAACTACATTTAACTAATAATTAATAAATTATACATAACAATGACTCATCGATTAGATCTATCCTTGCATTCTCAGCGCAGATGGGTTGGAAGATACATCAGATGGATGTGAAGACTGCATTTCTCAATGGATTTATTGAGGAAGAAGTGTACATTGAGAAGTGAGAAGGTTTTGAGACCTTTGATAGGGAGTCGCATGTGTGCAGACTCAAGAGAGCAATGTATGGGCTGAATCAAGCACCTCATGCTTGGTACACCAGGATCAACAGTTATTCCACCTGGTTGGGCTTCACAAAGAGTGAATCGAATGCGAACCTGTACCAGAGTGTGGTTGATGGTAAGCTTTTTATTATCATACTTTATGTTGATGATCTTATTGTGACAGGTGATGAGTAGATCATAACTTTTTGCAAAGATCTTGCAAGAGAGTTTGATATGAAGGACATGGGACTCCTTCACTATTTCCTTGGTTTGGGGATATGGCAGTAGAATGGGGAGCCTTTTTTTTCTCAAGGCAAGCATGCCAAAGAGATTATGAGGAAGTTCCACATGGAGAGTTGTAAACCCATGGATACTCCTCTTGCAGGAAACTAGAGGAAGGAGGATGCTACTTCAGGTGAGGTAGTGGACGCTAATGTTTACAGATAACTTGTGGGTTCAATCATGTAATTGGTGAACACACAACCAAACATATGCTATGCAGTTAACCATCTTAGTCAAGCTATGGTTAAGCCGACCAAGCTCTTTTGGAAGGCAGGGAAGCATGTCTTAAGATATCTCAGGGGCACTACAAAGTATGGATTATGGTACAGATGAACAGAGGGAGTGGAGCTTCAAGGCTTCACTGATGCAGATTGGTTAAGAAATCCATCAGATAGGAAGAGAACATCACAATGGATCTTCAGCTTAGGATCGAAAACAGTTTCTTGGTATAGCAGGAAGAAGAGATTAGTTGCACTCAGTTCAGTCGAGGTAGAGTACATGGCAGAGTTCACTTGTAATAGTTAAATGAGTGTGATATACTCAGTTAGCTCATGAAATTCGAGTTGAGGGTGGTTGGTGAGGCATGTAGAGTGATTCTATTTGTTTTAGAGTCGAATTTGTAGTTAGTGTATTAGTTTAATGCATGAGAAATCATTTAATGCAATTAAGTGAGTTAAATTTAGTTTAACTAGTTGTAACTGATTGTTTTACTTGTGAAAGGTCAAGTGAATTAAATCATATTTAATCCACATGCAGTGATATGTCAAGTGACTAATGATTTACTCTTAATAGTTTCATGCATGTAAGTTCTGATGAAGACCCAATTGAGATAGAGGTTAAAGAGATGTTAACTATCAGTTGTATTATTAGTAAATTGTCAGCACGCAATTAGACCGCCATAGGATTGCCCATGATGTATTACGTAGTTTTGGAAGGTTGAATTTCCTAATTAATAGGGATCCATTGTTCATAGAATTGTGCAAGCAAGTCAAGCTGAGCAGAGGCTAGAAATTGGCTAAGTGTTGGTCGATTTTATCTCGATCAGTGTGAGATAGTTGGTAGAGTGCAACAGGCTCTTGTTAGAAGAATGCATTGTAATTGTTTCATGATTCCTTGTTTTTATACAATGCATATAGAGGAGTTTTGAGAAGATTAGTTTCTCCAGAAAATTTTATGTATTGTGGATTTGATTGTTTCTCTTACTTGGTGTGATTGTGCGATCATGTTTAATTTCCACAAATTAATTGTAGAAGGATTCAATATCTTTCTCTAGAATATTTCATGATCAGATTGAATCCATTGGTATACATATTGTTTGTATAATTTCTACAAATTGATCTCCTAAAATTCACTTTCCAATCAAAATCAAAGCCCTATATGCAATGCAAATAATTTCTTTTCTTTTCTTTTCCTTTATTTTTTCAAATGCAAAGAAACATATGAATGCAACTTTATGGCTGACGAAAAGAAACCACACAAACTTTAACTGTAATTTAAAAGTAACTTTTCAAATTCAAATCTATGCATACAAACCCTAATTTACAAGAAGAAAGAAAGAACGAACCAAAATCTTATTAAAAATGTGATGACACTCAATTAACACTCATACACAAAACAACTTATAAATGGAAGCAAAACACTAAAAATTGTTAAGAAACTGAAGCGAACCTTTGAGTAATGACCATAGGAAAATTCACTCAATTTCACACAAAATCAAGTGTTGTATCGACTTCAGAGAGACATTATTATTTTTAATAGGTCAAAGGAGGGACTGAAAACCAAGGAAAAAGTAAAAAAAAAAGAAAAATTGCAGTGAGTAGGACTCGAATAGGGATCGGTGTAAGCTCTAAGAGAGAGACAGAGCACTGGGGTGTAGGCTGTCAAGGAAAAAAAAGTGACGAAAACACAATTTTCTAATGGAGTGACTTCTCTGGGGAGTAGGATGTCAGTTATAGACAGTTTGTTGGGCCTCAAGTAGACAACAACACAAACAAGAGGCCCTGCAAAGACTTTACATAAATCTACCAATGACCAATGATTATCTGAACAAAACTAATTAGGAAATAATTATAGAGAAAATAAGAAAAGCAAAGGAAACCACTAACAAATCTTACAATCCTCAATATGGTTGCCAAGTTTTTATACAAAAAAAATCTCCTCTACAGATAAAGAAAAAAACCCTAGACCTAATGGCTAGCCTCGTAACAAAAAGGGGGGAAAACACATTTATATTCCTTTAGAGATATTAACATGAAGAAGAAGGAGACTTACTTGGATTTCGAACTCTCTTTTTCCTTGCTTGAACTCTTTTTCTCCCACTCCATGTGCTTTGATCTACAAATTCAGTACAAGAAATACAAGAAAACGCTACACAAATAAGTAAATATATGTTAATGTTTCCATTCAATGAATCATAAACATTTAAATACAATTGTAATCATATATGGTACAAGTGTATAAGGAAATAAGAGAAATTTTCATTAAATGGATTAGGAGAAGTTACAACCTAGTGATCAATGACTTCTAGATGTCTCTTGAAGCTAATGTACTCCTTCCTTTTCCTGAAGGCAATCTCCAATCCTCCACCCAAAGAGCATAAGTGATATGCCTTTAAGCTCAATCCAAAAACATAAGGATGCAGGTACGGTCCTCCAAAGCCAACCCTAAGCTCTTAGAATATGGTAAATTTATAGGATGAAGTGGTATTTTTAGGTTTTACCATTCTAGGCCTCAGTTCCATGAAAGGTGGGAAGTAAAATTAAGAGATGAAGGTAATCCCATGATCATAGGAGTTTGAGGTATTTTTTATACTAAATGGATGAAACTGTTCAGAAGATTCTAGACGTGGAATATTCGAGATAAAATATATTGTTTCCCGAAAATACAGAATCAATGCACCTGCAATAATTGGAATAATTTGTTGGCAGTGCTTATGTTGAGTTCTACAAATGCTCTGTGGCACAGGGGCAAGGTGATGGTATCTGTGTTGGCCATAGAATCAACTATTTTGACCTCAATTTCGAATTTGTCTTGTACTGCCAAAAACAGAATGATTAAAGATTTGTGGGGGGTGATTTTAAGCTGATAAAGGATGATGATTAACCCAATTTATAGGCCATTAGCTCTAGCATAACAATATAACTCAAGTATGCTAAGTAACCCAAGTGCGACAAAATAATGAAAGTGCGACACTTAAGTGAGACACATGTGACAAGTGTGAAAAAATGGTCTACAAAAAAGTGTACTAGTAGACATAGATGGAGTTAAGAACATTTTTCATTTTGAGGTCATCAAAATCATGGATGATACTAAACTATACCTTACTTTGTTGGGAATCAATTGGGCATTTGATAACTAGGTAATTATTAACCTGAGGAAGAGACAAATGTTCTTCGAGGTAGGGGAAGCTAGAGTGGTAGCACCATTGGACCCAAGAGAAGGATATCGATACATTGAGCCAGTTAGAGGATAATTATCAATCCTATTGCAGATGAGTTACTCAATCTGTGCAATGTGGGGTATTTTACTTCTAACTCAAAAATTTCATTGGAGAATTATCAAAGAAATCTATTCAAAGTAAGATCTAGAAGATGTCTCAGCCATAAAATCCTCCCACGTCTTCTTCTTCTTCTACAGAAACTCCATTAGGATGATTTTCACCAGCCCATGGTGGTATAGGTTTTCCCAAAAATGGGCTGCCCTTTCCTTAGTGGCCGTAGATATTTTCATCAGAGACATCTTCAGATAATATGAAAATTCAAAGGCTTATCTCGAAAATGTCTTTGAATTCAAATTTGAAATAGAAACACGAGCCCAAAGCTAACTTCACATGTTATATACTTCTACAAGAAAAATAGCAAGTGTCGATACTTATTTCTCAGAAATTCTTGTGGAATCCCCTTGCTCCAGTTAGGGTTTGGATGCTCCTTCTTGAGAAAGGACATTCAACTTCCCTTATTAAAGCATTGGTTCTTAAAACAAAGTTCCCTTTCTTGTGATATGCCACATGCCCGAGCCACCATATTCTCTGTTAGTCAGAACTGGATGCTCCTGACTTGTGCCTTGTCACCATTCTGATTTAAGGTGAATGATTTCGTAACTTCTGAATTTTAGCCACTGAATTTTTGAAACAATGCCAACCACCCCGCTTTCTCCAGTCTCGATTTGCTTCAAGGATCAACTTCCAAAATCATAGGGCCTTGCGGCTCAAATTGAACAGGGGCACTTAGTTTTGACATGGTGAAGGATGAGAGAGACAAAACGAATGAGGCTCGCAGAAATGCGGTGTTAAGAATTGAAATGGGTCATTCGACAAGGGAGGTTTAAATTGGAAATATCAGAGAGCACATTGATTTTGAAGCAGGTTGTGATCATGATTATCATAATGATCGAACTTGCAGAATGGATACCATAATTATGATTGCAGGACATGTCAGAGTCATGATGAGCGGTCATGGAGCTTAATTTATGATGCAACGGTTTATGGTCACACTTTTCCACAAGGGTTACCATATCTTAAACCATAAAAATGTTTAAAAATTTAAGCATCATTACCTCTTACCTCAAGTGTCTTGTCATTGGCTGTACCTTACCGAACTTACCTCCCAGTGGTACAGTCCTCCGATGACGTTTGCTTGTTTCTTGAAATGATAACCCACTCAAAAATTACCTCAGATGTATAATCACACAATTCATGATCTCGAACAATAATAAAACTTTTCAGTACTTTATCAAATAATTTAAACTGATGTTTTGTCTATGATTTTTATTCTTCTGGAAACCAAGGGCATTGCTATAGGAAATGGAACCGTGACTGCTAAGCATTCTACAGGAAATTCTTCTAAAGGAAAAATCGTTTCTCCCCCATTTATATACAGTTCATTGCACATGAATGAAGGTGTTGATGTCAAATGTGAAATGATCTCATTGGATTACCAGCCATTGAGGTCAATTGTTAACCAATGCGAGGCCCATCACCATTAATGAGAGTGAGGACCAAGGTACCCTGATGCATCCTATCAGGTGTGATTTATGAGTTGATGTCGAACCCCTTGTATGATCCAACAGTAAAGGAGACATAATGATTCTCCATTGCTGCTGGTGAGATAGCCTGTCATTAAGGCATACAAGCTTTAAGGAAACATAACACTCTAATATTTCACCTAGATAATTTGTTGATGTTGATGGGCCAATATTTTTGGAAGGAGGGCCTTAAGGAATCCCACATCAATCCAACACGAGCAATCCATAGATTAACCGAAAAACATAATTTATTGAGAGGATCCCAAAGGATCTACTGACCTATTTTTTTAATGAGCCCAAGGCAGTCCATGCTCGCCAGATTTCAATTTTAGAGAGTCTGAAATAATGAAAAATAAGACTCCAAGGGGGCTCCTTTTCTGTAACTAGTCCATTGGGCTCAGAAAAGGAATAAACCTGTACCCAATAGACATTCCTCTCATGGTTTAATGAGCACAAGGAGGAGCAAAGTGAGCTCATTGTATCAGTAGGAAAATCAGGAAGAGGTAGTGGAAAGAGTGACTCCTCTCACCATCTCCAGCTCTTTCTTCTTCACAATTTCTTCCACAAATTCCTCCTTAGATTGGGTTTTTTGATATAGCTTGAGTTTGTGCCCATTCACTAAGAAGGTAACATTTCCATCATCGATATTTTTAACCCGAACAAATCCATTATCAAATACTTTCTCAATTTCATACGGACCTATCCAGTGTGTGTTGAATTTCCCTCTAAATTTATTAAATTTTGAATCATACAACAATGCCCAATATCCTTCTTTGAATTGTTTCTTTTTTATGTATATGTCATGCCATTTAGCCCGTTGTTATTGGATCAAGTCAGTATGTTGAAAAGCATCCTGCCTAATCTCATCCAATTCATTGAGCTGCAATATTCTCTGTTGTCGAGCTTCATCAAGGTCCATACCCAAATCTACTGCCATCTTGAAAGTTTTAATATGAAGCCAATGGTATTTTTCCATGTGATCCTGTAAGCCCACAATTCCTCTAGAAGTTGACAAGACCAATCCTTCTTATGTAGTTGCACTGTCTTGGTAAGGGTTGTCTCCAACACTATATTTTTTGATTCCACCTACCCATTGGCATGTGGATGGTAAGGGGTGGACTTCCAATGAGTAATATGATATTTTTTCACAATTCCCTGCATAATATTTTACACAAAATGAGCACTTTGATCAGTAACTATCTCCCTAGATACTCCAAATCTTACAAAAATATCAGAGAAAAGAAATGTACCACTACTTTCTCCATTGCTCTAAGTAGTGCTCTTGCCTCCAACCACTTTGTAACATAATCAATACAAACCAAAATATACTTCTTACCTTTGGGCATAGGATTTATGGGACCTACAAAATCAAGATCCCGCCTCTTGAATGGTTTTATGAGAACTTGTGGCTGCAAAGACATCTCGTCTAATTATACAAGCCCCATTCTTTAGCATCTATCACACTTCCAAACATACTCCTTTTCACCTTTAAAAATACTTGGCCAGTAGTAACCTGAGCAGAGGATCTTATAGGTTGTCCGCTTTTCTACAAAGTGTGCTCCACAAGGTTCATCATGACAGGCTCTCAAGATGTCATAGATCTCATCTTCCCTGCCACAATTGTGAATAATCAAATTAGGTCCAGTGAAAAAGAGATCTCCCCTAATCCAAGAGTAATCAACACTTTTCCTAATTATTCCTATTTTTCTGATTAGATGAAAATTAGGGTGAAAAAATTCCTGTAGCAAGGTAGTTGGCCATATCTACAAACCAAGCTGTTTCGATAGAAATAGAAAACAAATTTCATCAAGAAAGCTATCATTAATAGGAACATCCTCACGTGCATGGTTGAGCCTAGATAATAAATAAGCTACCTAATTTTCCTTTCCTGGTCTGTCCAATATTGTGATGTCAAATTCTTGTAGCAGCAAAATCCACCTAGTGATCCTACCATTAGTGACTAGTTTATTCATGAGATATCAAATGGAAGAATTATCAGTGTGTACAAAAACTTCATAGCTTGTGATGTGATCTCTAAACTTGTTAATAGTATAAATCACAACAAGGAATTATTTTTCAGTTCCTGTGTAATTCAGTTCTGTAGGAGTTAATTTTTTACTAAAAAAATAAATAGAATGGGTTACCAGATCCTCCTTTTGACCCAATACTACTCCTATGGCTGAATCAGAGGCTTGAATGGAAATGTGAAAGGAAAATTTCCAATCTGGGCCTCTTAAGACAGGTGTTGAAGAAATTTTCTCCTTGAGTGTACCAAATGCAACTTGACACTCATCATTCCAATGAAATTCATATTATATAGTCAATAATTTGAACAATGGAGAGGTTACCTTTGTAAAATTTTCAACAAACCTTCTGTAGTAGCCTGCATGTTGATCAGGAGATCATTTCCAAGTTATGCAAATTGCTCAAAAATGAAAGTGTTCAAAACTTGTTGCAATGTGAATGACCGAAAAGGTCTCATCACTGTGATTCTAGCGCCACGAACAGTTCTCAAAATTGAGTTCGTATGCGAAATTTATTGAGGTTTGAAGTCTCCAATAAACTCCAAAATTTAGTTGACCAAGTTTGAATTTTAAACTTTGGAAAAATTAAAAAAAGAATATTTTGAGAATATTCCTTAGAATATTCCCAAAAATTTCCATTCAGGCTAGTTAGACTTTGACAAGTGGCAAGTTCTCATTCAACAGTGGTTTGACTTATTTGAAATTTGGCCAATCAATGGGTGCCACGTGGCAAGCCCGGAGGCTGCCACATGGCCCCAGGCCAGTGGAATATTGGGCATATCAAAATTTTTGTGATTTGGCAGGATTTGAACTGCGGACCTACCTCTCGCAAATGCCACGCTTGACTTCTTGGGCTACGTGGTAGATCTTACCACTAAAGATCTCCGTTGCTATTTGAATTTTGTTTTAAATTCTTCCAACGGCAAAGGGGGCCAGCCCCTTATGGCCAGCTCCCACATCAACCGACCTCATATGACCCTTCCACCATGACCATAGGGTTAGCAATGGTGGTTAAAATTTCGCCCACGAAAACCGTCACATGTGGCCGCCAGCGCAGAATGACAATTAATTCCACAGTTATCAATGCCACGGTTAGTTAACGGATTTTCCGACGGTTTGGGTGGAGCGTTAATGTGACCATACCTCCAAAATTTATGATAACTATTAGCGGTTACTGCCAATTTTGGCGCCATTCCACCATTTTCAGAATTTTGGCCAGTTTAGTCGGACTATCTGCAGTTACTCCACATTTAGTGGGGTTTTTGGGGGACATTAGAAAGTTTTCTTTGGGAGGCCATAACTTCCTCATGATTGAACCAAATTGGATGAAATTTTAGTCAATTTTGGGTCTATTTGACCTTATGGAGAGTTCTGAATAGGTTTTATAGTGAACAGAGGTTATATTCAGTATATTTTGCTGCAGGGAAGATGAAGGAGCTATCAGGGCCACCATGAGACAAATTCAGTTTAAGGCCTAACCAAGGGAGTTAGAGTAATTTTATAGAGTTCCAAAAGTATAAATTGGATAATTAAGATGTTATGAATCTAATGAAATGGTTTTCAAAGCCTGTGGAGAACATGTGAAGGCCAAAAAAAGCTTCATTAAAGTTCTAGGGGCCATTAGTGCAAGCTTTTGCCAGCAGCAGTGCAGGGCTTAGCCAGAGCTGTTTGAGACCATATGCAGTGAACTAGTGGTCATTATTGGCTGATAAAATCATTCTAAATCTAATGACAGAGGTTTCATCAAGTTTTTAAGACTTCTAGAGGTTGAAAACTCAGCATATAATTTTTCATTGAGCCTAGTACCAAGGGGTGCCAATAGGTGATTGAGGCGAAACCGAAGCAGCCGGAGGCCATTTCTGATGAATGAATAGTATAAATTGACTATTTAAGACATTTTGGAACAAATCAAAATATTTTCAGAACATTTTTAGAACTTTTAGAGCTCAAGAAGCGGATGTGAAGTTTTGGGCAGCCTTGGGCAAACTGTCGAGGATAGCCTATTTAGGGAATGCAGTGCTCAATTTGAGAAATTTATCAGTTGGTATTTGGTGTTTGATGTGTGTTGGATACAAAAAGAGTGGTTTCAGTGATATAAAAATAATTCTGAGGGAGTGTGTGCCATTTAGAAGCTTAGAGTAGCTTAGTGCACCAATATAAGGAATCATGTCAACAAGAGCCTAAAGTTGTTTACAAAGTTTGGATGGCCATTAGAGGGATTTAAATGGAATTTTAAGTCCTTTGGATCATTTTTTTATTCATTAGAATTAATTATTTACTTGTAAAAAAAAACTTACCATAATCCCAAAGACCTGAGTCATGATGAAAAAGCTCAAAGGAGACGTAGCCCACGAGATTAAAATTGTTGTTGTGTTTTAATGATTATTTCCTGCATTATGTTGATATCATACATGTTAAATTGAAAAAATAACAAATGAACTTAAGACACATAAACAGTAAAAATTCATACACCACTTTCAAGTAAATAATTCCGCAAAATTGTCAAGTTCAAGCTAGATCATTTAATTTAAACTGAGTGGTAGGTTCTTGAAATACATACAAGTTATCCAAACCATTTTAAGATCACATGTCCAAGAAATATTCGAAATCATTTTTAACTGGTTGGTGGGGGCAGCTTTAGAATAACTTCAATCTTTGCCAGATCAACTTTAATTCCTGCAGAAGGAACATGATGACCCAAAACAATACCTTCAGTCATAATCATAAAAAAAATTTAATTACTCAATGAAAGATTAGTTTCTCTACATCTCTGCAAAACTTCCTCAATATTATGTAAATGTTATTCAAAAGTATCACCCATTACTATAAAATCGTCCATATAAACTTCCACATAATCATGCAAAAGGTCAAAGAAAATACCAAGAATCGCCCCCCTGAAATGTGGCTTGTGCGTTACATAGACCAAATGGTAATAACTTATATGCATAGGTACCCCAACGACATGTAAATTTTTTCTTCTTCTAGTCCTCTAGAGCTATCCTAATTTGATTGTATCCGTTGAACCCATCTAGGAAGGAAAAAAACTTTTTCCTTGCTAAAGTGTCTAGCACTTGGTCTATAAAAGGCAAAGGGAAATGGTATTTTAATGTAGCTTTTTTTAGTTCCTAATAATATACACACACTCTCCATTTACCATTATTTTTGGGGACAATAACTAGTGGAGATACCCACTGCCTATATGAGATAGGATAGATGAACCCTTGTAATATCCCAAAATGTGGATTGCACAGCAAGCTTGTGAAAATAAAACATTCCTGGGAGATTGATGTACATAAATGAGTTTACAGCCCTTAGATCCCTTAGATCAGTAGATCTGGAGTCTAGATCCAAAAGGGGAGCAAAAAAAAATCAAGCTAGGTGTGGTAAACAGATCTCCCACCACCTAGTCTAGCTGGAAAACACCCTACAAGAGGGGCTGCAGCTATGCACAATAAGCAGCTTAAAGAATAATGCAGTCTTTTTCAGTTGGAGTAGGAGGCCATAAAATATGATTAATTTATAAGTATGCAGCAGCAAATCAGAATTATAATGAAGCCCTTTCAATATACAGTAGAATACATGAGACAATATAGCAAGAAATCTTCAGAAAAGAGGGCTACAACGCCAATATATCTACATAAATGGTTCAACAACGTTATTTTTAAGGAGCTTCAGCAGTTGAATATTAAAACTCAGAGATAGGATAGATCTATGGATAAAACATTAGATCTATTTCAGATCTGGAAACTAGATAGTTTTCTTTACAAGATCCCCTTGGGGTTTTGACCAAATCATGCATAAATAAGAGTAGATCTGAGTTTTAAGTTGCAGATCTGTAAAATGTTGCAGTAATTTCTGAATATAAAATTACATTACAATAGATCTGATCTAAATAGAACATGGATCAGTAAGCTAATCCATGGATCATGAAAGTGAAAGGTAAAGCCCAGAACCAAAGATCTTCGATCAAAACTGTGATCAAAACACCATAAAGAACCTCATATCAAAATACGCAGTCCCTCAATGGAAACAACGATGTATCTCAAATGACATAGATGGCCCACTACCAAGTTATAGATCTGAAGTGCAAATAGGAGAGGCACTCTTCCAGGAGATTAAAAGACACACTCCATGAGAAGAGGCTCCCAAAACAAGCTAGATCTCTGCAGATCTAGAATCCCACTTGCTGCAGGTTACAAAAGCAGACAAACCCTCACTAGATCTATGCTGCAATTGGAAGTAGATCTTGGCCTCAAGCCTGATAGTGGATCAAATCAGCAAATACTCCTCCAAGAATGCTCAAAGGAAGAGGTGAAATCCGTGCATAGGAACTCCAAGTGCTAAGCAGCACAATTCTCTACTAAGCAGTAGAGAATAGTATTTGTCTAAGCAGACAAGATACTCAGAAATATGTTTAACCCTTGGATAAACTGACAAAGGCGGTGAATCAGTTTAATGCAGTCATGGTCTTGTAAAACTTTCTTTTACACTTATTTACATCTTCATTTCGTGATCAACTTAATATACATTGGAACAACAATCTTAATAACTGAGCAAAAAGTATTAAGCAAATTAAATACAAAATATCAACACATAATCATCATGCACATAGAAAACAGATATAAGTGGAAATGCATAAGGGAGAAAACCACATCTTATTGTTGTTGTTATGGGAAGGCAAGCTCCAACTCCCTCTCACCACTGATTTTCTGTAGGCTCCAACCTATAGGAGGCTAATACCTCAATTCTGCAAGCCACAACTTGAAAGGAAGCTCCAACTCCCATCTATTTTCTATAGGATACAACCTACAGGAGGCTCCTACCTCAACCAGCTACAACTGGACATCTATCAAGCTACAACTTGATATGGAAACACCAACTTCCTCACACTACAATGAAAACACATGCTGATTTACCTGGATATCAGCTCTGTTTTGTTCCTCCTTCACTGCTATCCTCCAGCCTTCATATCTGCCTTATATCATCTTTGAATCTTCACAGCTTCTCTATCTGCTCCTCCTTTTTCCTTACACTCTCTTACATTCTTCTTCCTCTCTCATCCATTCTACAGTTCTCCAACCCCTTATTTTCTTTCCACAGATATTACATCTCTTGTATAGATAACTCCTGACTGATTGAATTCTACAGGGAATATGAAGTGAACAAGCCTGACCCTATGCCTTCCACCCATTTGATTCCTCATTATTTAGTTCAAGTTATTACATGAGAAATAATCATTACAACACTCATGGAGTTTTTCCTATGCCTACGGAGACTTGCCTTTGCATCACATACAATAAAAATAATTAAATCATTTACATTTACAGATACAATAATATTTCAATTCAGCCCTTTCAGCTCTTGGTTCGCCATGTATTTTTCTTTTATGATATTTTCACTGTCTTTTCAGTTTCTTCTGTTATATTCTAGCTCTGTTGCATAATTGTTCTTCTTCTTCCATTTCCTATGTCTTTTGAGCTGCGTTCACTAACACTTAGCTTGAATTTTTTTTGTTTCCACCAATATTGCACATTTATCAATGCCCAAATTAGCACTTCTAATCTGCATCATAGATCTCTACTCCATGATCAACTAGTTATCTCTTCATTGCGACTTACCTTTCTTCTTAACTCACAACCGCAACTTCATAACACGGTTATGCACGGGATCGAGTCCTTTTTCATGTTTTTTAGGTGTTTCCTTTGTAACCCGAGTCAACCTATGCTTCCATGGTTTTCTTCATAAAACACTTAACCCTCGACTTAACTTTGGTTAAAGGGTCACACAACGCAGTGACCAATCATAGCACATCACATTTTGCTTGCCCGCAGGTTTTAACGTTTTATGTTCTAATGCTCCTTTGTTCTCTGATGTTATTTAACAACGGGAAATCCCATACTCCCAGACTTGAAATGCCTTTAGCTTTCAGCTTTGATCTTCATCGCGTCCGCTCTCTTTATCTCACTTCGGCGATTCAGATATCCCATGTGCCTTTGTCCATCTGATCTCCTGATATGCGATATGCAAAGGGTCCCACCAGGCTGTATCTCGGTGTTTTGGATATTTCTCGTTCTTTGCTATATGGCTCCTTTGCTCTTCGATGCGATTTACAAAGGGAAAATCCATACTCTTGGACTTTAAATATGTTAAATAATAGCTCTGACCTGCATCGCATCTGGCCCCTTTATCACACTTTAGCGTTTATGAGTGTTATCTCTTCTGAGCTTTGCGATATGCGATGAACTTTGCTTCATCGATTCACATCGCCACTTTACATCGCATCGCCATTTCGTGGTATGTGATGAACTTCGCATCGATGATGTATGATATTGCGCTGTGCCACCATGTGTCCCTTCACATCACCACATCGCATCGCAAATTTTCATCGTATCGCATCTTCGCATCGCATCGCATCGCCACTTCATGGTATGCGATGAACTTCGCATCGCCGCTTTTATAACTTGCGAATTCCTATCACATAAGCATCACCGATTGCGATATGCGATATGTGAGCCAACTCCATGTCATCTTGATTTATTTGTGAATTGTGTGGTCAGGTCCATGTTAGTTGCCACGTCACTTGCCATGTCACTGCCTACATCATTGTCACGTCACTGCCACATCATCATATCACACTTCGCATTTTCTGTGACTTCTAAGTTTGTGGGATATCTCTCCTACCCCAATTGCGATATGCGATAGCATCGCATCGCATCCATCGCATCACATCTATCCATCGCATCGCAACTTTGCTTAACCAATCCAGTGGCTATCGCATCGCATTGCATCTGCTTGCGATGTCTGATATGTGATCGGGTCCCACTTGATTGCGATATTCCTCCTGCCTGGATTAGGATTTAATATTTGTTGTCAATCTCCCTTGATTCTCATCCATTAATCGCACTGGTCCACAACTGTACTTTTGGGCTTTAGGAAAGCGGGTCCCATTTCTATGACACCGGTCCCACACCTTTTATCATTCCTCTCTCTTTATATAATTTTTGCTTTAAAACAAAACACTTCAACAAAATGTATTGGCCCCATAATATTCATAGCACCGGACTCAAAAGGCGCTCGAATTATTATATCAAATTCATCGCGTTATCGTGTGCCAACTAGCTCAATGGGTAATTGTTTTTGAACCTACACAAAATAGGCGGTTTCAGTATGTCAGGCGTTGCCCTCCTAACTATATCGTGTCCATCTCACTTAAAACCACTTATCCTCCAAAAGCAGTGCAAAAACCCTCTGGTGGTTTTCGAAACCACTTTCCCTGTTCCCTTTTCATCGTTGGCTCATGGTTTCGATTTCAACTCTTCAATGCACTTCTCTGCATATTTGGTAAAACGTTCAAGCAAGCCATCGATTCATGTTTCTGCTTCTGTTCATCGGGTCCTCCACGTTACTCCTTCTGAGCTTGTTCTGTATTCTTCAATGTGATTCTCTCCTGAGCTTGTTTTGCTGCCTTTTCTCCTTTTCTTCCTTAACTGCTTCTCTGTTGCCTCTGCTTCTTTCTGCTACCTTTGTTTCCTTTGGTGCCTTCTTAGCTGCATTCGCTGTCTCTACTATATTTGCTACCTCTCTACATTCGCTGCCTCTCTACCTTTATGGTGATACTCCTTTCTGCTCCATTTCCATTAATGACAATTTTTCCAACAGTCTTCCCCTTTGGCATTGATGGCAATACATCCACCAATACTTAATACTTCCTCTACTTGCTTTTCAAAAGACCCTTTATTCTTTTGCTTGCTTTTCCTCCCCCTTTGACATCAATGACAAAGGGTTGCAAATTTCCCAATGTAGTTTCTATCTTTTCATTTCCTCTGATCTTGAGGACCTGTTCCATGCACTGCTAAATTTTCCTAACTCTTTCATGACAATTTATTGACTTCCCTCCCCATGGAATAATGCTTTCTTGTCTGATATTGACTATCACTTGTCTTCTGCACTGATCCTGTTTCTTGTATGCGGCCCTTTTTTTTTTTTTAATTTCTAATCACGTTAGAGAGTAACATCTGCAGACACTACCCCTAGCTTGTCTCTTAGATATTCGAATGGTTCTTTAGCAAGAGGTTTTGTGAATATGTCTATTGTTTGTTCCTTAGTTGGTACATATTCCAACTTCACTAATTTCTATGCTACTTGTTCTCTGAGGAAGTGGTACTTTATTGGGATGTGCTTTGTTTTTGAATGAAGTACAGGATTTTTTGATATACTTATTGCACTTGTATTATCACATTTGATAGAAATGGGTTCATCAATGCTTACCTTCATGTGTTGGAGAGTTTGTTTCATCCACATTACTTGTGTGCAACATGCAGTTGCTGCTATGTATTCTGCTTCTGCTATAAATAGAGAGATAGAAGTTTTCTTCTTGCTTAGCCATGCCACCAGAATTTTTCCCAAATAAAATGCACCTCCACTTGTGCTTTTCCTGTCATCCACACAGCTAGCCCAATCTGCATTTGTGTATGCTGTCAATGTGAATCTTTTTCCTTTTGGATACCATAGGCCATAATGTGAAGTTCCTTGTAGATATCTAAATATTCTCTTGATTGCAAGTAAATGATTTTGTTTTGGTGTTGCTTGATATCTTGCCACAAGTCCTACTACCAACATAACGTCTGGTCTAGAAGTAGTTAGGTATAGCAGACTTCCTATCATGGATTTGTAAAGTTTTTGATCTACATCTGTTGATCCATAATTAGCACATAGTTTACATACAGTGATCATGGGAGTTGAAAAAGGTTTGCAATCTTCCATTTGAAACCTTTTCAACATTTCTCTTAAGTATTTTTCTTGCGAAATGAATATTCCTGTGTTCTTTTGTTGAATCTGAAGTCCTAAATAGAAGGTGAACTCTCCAATCATTGACATCTCAAACTCTGATTTCATTTCTTCAGCAATCCTTTTGCTAACTCATCTTTGTTGCTACCAAACATGATGTCATCTACATACACTACTACAATTAAGAGTTCATTTTCATTAGCCTTTATGTAAAAATTGTTGTCTACTCCTTTCTTAAAACCTTGTTTTTGCAAGTATTTGTCCAGCCTTGAATACCATGCACGAGGAGCTTGTTTCAGCCCATATAAGGCTTTCTTTAATCTGCACACATAGTCATGTTTATTTGTTAAGGAGAATCCTTCGGGTTGTTCCATGTAGAATTCTTCCTCTAAATCTCCATTTAGGAAGGCAAACTTTACATCCATTTGATATACCTTGAAATCATGATATCATGCAAAGGCCAAAAACATTTTGATTTCTTCCATTCTGGCTACAGGGGAAAAGGTTTCATCATAATCAAGTCCTTCAATTTGTGAATACCCCTTGCATACAAGTCTGGCTTTATTTCTGATTACCTGCCCTGGTTCATTCATCTTATTCTTGAATATCCATTTTGTCCCAATGACATTTTTCCCAGTGGGCCTTGGAATTAATTCCCGGGTATTATTCTTCTCAATTTGGTCTTCTTCGAACTTCTTTGGCTCTATTTGAGATATCATGGCCAAGTATACTTCTTCTGTCTGCTCAGCAAGTTGTCTTCTTGTCTGGACTCTGACACTCTTGTCCCTAATGATTTGATCTTCTAGATGGCTCTTTTGAGTGTGTCTTGAGGGACCTTTTGAGTTTAATTCAGTATCTTCTGTTGTCTTTCTATGTTCATCATTATCTTGGTTCTCAGCTTCATGATCAACTGGAGGATTGGCACAGCTTGTGCTTCTTGTTCTGTTTGGTAGATCTTCGTCAAATCTTACATCAATGCTTTCCACAATTTTGTGTAGTCTTTTGTTGTAACACCTGTAACCCTTACTCTTGGATGCATATCCTAAAAATATTCCTTTATCAGCTCTTGCATTAAAATTCCCCAGTTTTTCATCATTATTTTTTATGAAACACTTGCTTCCAAAGACTCTAAAGTGCTTTATTGAGGTAGGTTTACCATGCCATAATTCGTAAGGAGTCTTATCACAATTTGGTCTTAGATGAGCTTTGTTGAGAATGTGAATAGTTGTGTGTACTTCTTCTACCCAGTAGGTTTGGGGAATGTTACTTTCTTGCATCATAGCTCTAGCAATCTATTCAGTTGACCTGTTTTTCCTTTCTTCCACTCCATTCTGTTGAGGTGTTCCTGCAATTGTAAACTATTGTTTTATCCCATGTTCATTGCATAGGTCTGAAAAATCATAGTCTGTGAATTCACCTCCTTTGCCTGATTTGATGCACTTTAGCTTGCATCCTGTTTGATTTTCTGCCAATGCCTTGAATATTTTGAATTTATCAAGCACTTCCAATTTATATTTGAGAAATGCTACCCACGTCAATCTGGTAAAATCATCTATTATCAGCATGAAATAATATTCTCCACTTGGTGTTTTAGTTCTTGAAGGTCCACGCAGGTCCATGTGTACAAGCTGAAGAGGCTGACTTGTAGATAGTATCTCTTTGGTCTTGAAAGATATGTGGGTTTGCTTGCCCATTTGGTAGGATTTACATATGGAATTTGAAGGCTTATTTATTGTTGGCATATCTCTGAGTGCATTTTTCTTGCTCAGACTGATGATGTGGTCAAACTTTAGGTGTCCCAATCTTCTATGCCATAACCATGATTCATCAAGTTTGCTTATGTGGCATGCTTCATTCTCTTCTTTCACTATATAGACATTACTTTCTGTTCAAACACCTTTGATCAATGTCTTTCCTATGGTGCTCGATCTTACTTCACAGTCTTGGGCTCTAAAAATGACCTCATAGCCTTTATCACACATTTGAATGATGCTTAGCAGATTGGCTTTTAGCCCATCCACAAATAGTACGTCTTGAGCCTTTCCTCTTCCATTATTCAGACTGGCTGGGCCTTTATCCAATCTTCTAACAAATTTGGCCTCTTCTTCATCAGAGTAGAAGCATGTATCTTCCTTTTCTTCTTTGCTCTTCTCATCTTTAAAGGCTTCCTCCCTCACATTTGAATTCTCTGTGGAAGTCTCATCTCATAGGCTGTTAAGTTTCCAAGTAATTTGTTCATGGTCAAAGTTTCCCATTCAGCTGTTTCTTCTATGGAAAAAACCTTAGGATTAAAATTGCATGGTAAATATCTCAATATATTTTGAACAATTACACATTCTCTAATGGTTTCTCCTAGAGCTTTAATGTTATTCACAATTTTTGGAACCCTTAAGAATAAGCTAGCAACATCTTCTTCTTCATTCATTTTTATATTTTCAAATTGAGCTCGATAGACTTGTAGTTTGGCCATATTCACCTTTTTATCTCCCTCATGGATAATTTCTAATGTATGCCATATTTCTTTGGCAGTCTTGTTGTGAATTACTTTGATAAATTATGCCTCACACGGGCCACTTAAGAGAGCATTCATGGCTTTGGCATTAGCTATAAAATCTTGTTTGGATTCGTTCTCTGTGTCAGAATCCTTTGGGGCATATCCCAAATCCACAGCAGCCCAAACTTCTATTCCTAGAAACATTATGTACGTCCTCATTCTTTTTTTCCAGAAGGCATAGTTAGTGGCAGTAAACAAAAAGGCTTTATTTGTTGAGAATCCTTCTAGACTAGCCATCTTGAGGACTTGGGATCTCCTTCCAGTTGTTAAATTGATACAGAAGGAACTTGCTTTGATACCGATTGTTGAACCCTTGGTTAAACTGAGAGGGGGGCTGAATCAGTTTAATCCAATCATGGTCTTGTAAAACTTTCTTTTACACTTATTTACATCTTCATGTCGTGATCAACTTAATATACACTGAAACAACAATCTTAATAACTGAGCAGTAGGTATTAAGCAGATTAAATACAGAATATCAACACATAATCATCATGCACATAGAAAACAGATATAAATGGAAACCCATAAGGGAGAAAACCACATCTTATTGTTGTTTTGATGCAAAGGCAAGCTCCAACTCCCCCTCACCACTGATTTTCTATAGGCTCCAACCTACAGGAGGCTAGTACCTCAATTCTGCAAGCCACAACTTGAAAGGAAGCTCTGACTCCCATCTATTTTCTGCAGGCTACAACCTACAGGAAGCTCCTACCTCAGCCAACTACAACTGGATATCTATCAAGATACAACTTGATATGGAAGCACCAACTTCCTCACACTACAATGAAAACACACACTGATTTACCTGTATATCAGCTCTGTTTTGTTCCTTCTTCACTGCTGTCCTCTAGCCTTCATATCTACCTTATATCATATTTGAATCTTCACAGCTTCTCTATCTACTCCTCCTTTTTCCTTACACTCTCTAACCTCCTGCAACTCTCTTACATTCTTCTTCCTCTCTCATCCATTCTACAGTTCTCCAACCCCTTAATTTCTTTCCATAGATATTACATCTCTTATACAGATAACTCCTGACTGATTGCATTCTACAAGGAATATGAAGTGAACAGGCTTGACCCTATGCCTTCCACCCATTCGATTCCTCATTCTTTAGTTCAAGTTATTACATGAGAAATAATCATTACAACACTCATGGAGTCTTTCCTATGCCTACGGAGACTTTCCTTTCCATCACATAAAATAAAAATAATTAAATCATTTACATTTACAAATACAATAATATTTCAATTCAGCCCTTTCAACTCTTGGTTCGCCATATATTTTTCATTTCTGTTGTTGTCACTGTCTTTTCAGTTTCTGCTGTTATATTCTAGCTTTACTGCATAACTGTTCTACTTCTTCCGTTTCCTGTGTCTTTTGAGATGCGTTCACTCACACTTAGCTTGTAAATTTTTTGTTTCTGCCAATCTTGCACATTTATCGATGCCCAAATTATCACTTGTAATCTGCATCATAGATCTCTACTCTATGATCCAACGGTTATCGCTTCATCGCGACTTACCTTTCTTCTTAACTCACAGCCGCAACTGCATAACATTGTTCTGCACGGGATCGGGTCCTTTTTCATGTTTTTAGGTCTTCCCTTTGTAACCCAAGTCGACCTCTACTTCCATGGTTTTCTTCATAAAAAAATTATCCTCGGACTTAACTTTGGTTAAAGGGTCCCACAACGCGGTGACCAATCATAGCGCACCGCATTTCGCTTGCTCGCAGGTTTTAACATTTTATGTTGTAATGCTCCTTTGTTCTCTGATGTGATTTAACAATGGGAAATCCCGTACTCCTGGACTTGAAATGCCTTTAGGTTTTAGCTTTGATCTTCATCGCATCCTCTCTCTTTATCACACTTTGGCGATTCAGATATCCCATGTGCCTTCGTCCATCTGATCTCTCGATATGCAATATGCGATGGGTCTCACCAAGCTGTATCTCGGTGTTTCAGCTATTTCTCATTCTTTGTTGTATGGCTCCTTTGCTCTCTGATGCAATTTACAAAGGGAAAATCCATACTCTCATACTTTAAATCTTTTAAATAATAGCTTTGAATTACATTGCATCTGGCCCCTTTATCGCACTTCGGCATTTATGAGTGATATCTCTTCTGAGCTTTGTGATATGCGATATGCGATGAACTTAGCATCACCAATTCACATCACCACTTCGCGTTATGCGATGAAATTCACATTGCTGATGTGCGATATTGCGCTGTTCCGCAACATGTCCCTTCGCATCGCCACATTGCATCACAACTTTTCATCGCATCGCATCGCATCACCACTTCCCGGTATGCGATGAAATTCACATCGCCGCTTCTATAACTTGCGAATTCTTATCACATAAGCATTGCCGATTGCGATATGTGATATGCAGGCCAAGTCCATGTCATCTCCATATCATCTTGATTTATTTTCAATTTGTGTGTCAGGTCCATGTCAATTACCATGTCACTGCCTACATCATTGTCACGTCACTGCCACATCATCATATCGCACTTCGCATTTTCTGTGACTTCTGAGTTTGTGCGATATCTCTCCTGCCCAATTGCGATATGCGATCACATTGCATCGCATCCATTTCATTGCAACTTTTCTCATCCATCCATCGGCTATCGCATTCACTTGCGATGTCTGATATGCGATCGCATCACATCCGCTTGAGATGTTTGATATGCGATCGAGTCCCACTTGATTGCGATATTCCTCCTGCCGTATTGCGATTTAATCTCTGCTGTCAATCTCCCTTAATTCTCATCCATTGATCGGGCTGGTCCACGACTATACTTTTGGGCTTTAGGAAAGTGGGTCCCGGTTTGGTGACACCGGTCCCACACCTTTTATCATTCCACTCTCTTTATATACTTTTTTCTTTAAAACAAAACACTTCAAAAAAATGTATTAGCCCCACAATATGCATAGCATTGGACTCAAAAGGCGCTCGAATTGTTAAATCAGATTCATCATGTTATCTCGTGCCAACTAGCCCAATGGGTAATTATTTTTGAACCTACGCAAAATAGGTGGTTTCAATATGCCACGCGTTGCCCTCCTAACTGTATCACGTCCATCTCACTTAAAACCACTTATCCTCCAAAAGCGGTGTGAAAACCCTCTGGTGGTTTTTGAAACCACTTTCCCTATTCCGTTTTTGCCGTTGGCTCATGGTTCCGCTTTCAACTCTTCAATGCACTTCTCTGCATATTTGGTAAAATGTTTAAGCAAGCCATCGACTCATGTTTCTGCTTCTGTTCATCGGGTCCTCCACATTACTCCTTCTGAGCTTGTTCTGTATTCTTCAACGTGATTCTCTCCTAAGCTTGTTTTGCTGCCTTTGCTCCTTTTCTTCCTTAACTACTTATCTACTGCCTCTTCTTCTTTATGCTGCCTTTTTTGCCTTTGGTTCCTTCTTAGCTGCATTTTCTGTCTATGCTATATTTGTTGCCTCTCTACATTTTCTGCCTGTCTACCTTTATGGTGATACTCCTTTCTACTCCTTTTCCATCAATGACAATTTTTCCAACAAAACATAATCAATCAAAAACCTTCTCTTGTTGCCCTCCCCTTCCTTTTATAAGATGAAAGAATTTGCAAACCATAAACCACCTTGATGAGTTAGCTCCTTTCACATGAGGGGCCTCCTTCTAGAACTGCGCTGTCCCTTCATGAGATACATTGAACCTAGACAGTGTTGTAGATTTGGTCAAAGTTGACCCAGTCTCACAGCTCAAACCCCTTTCACACCTGCAAGTGATTTATTTACATGGCCCTAATTTATCTTTGTTCACATGGGCATTGATTTATTCAGTCTTTTCAGGAGTTTTGCATGTCCTCCTTTATTCATTTATTCATGCACCAAAATTAAAACAAAAATGAATGTTCCTCTTAGCTTGGGCTAAGTAGGAATATTACAGTCCTCCCCTCCAAAATGTTGCTTGTCCTCAAGTAACTAATAGGGTAAGAGTTGTAGTCCTTGTCCTCCTCCATCGATGGCATCATCAAGGACCAAGTACTCATCATAAACCAAGTTCTCATCAAGCCAATACATCAAAAATTGTTCCTCCAAGGTCATCATAAGATATGCATATTCCATACTACCAGGAGTGAAAAACTCAACAGAAATAAACATGGCTGAGGCAATGCTACTTCTGAAACATGTATCATAAAGTACAGGTAGAAGCTCCAACCCATGTGGTACATCCACAGTGCCCATCCTCTGTCCATAAAACCCCATAAACAATACAACTATATCATCCAAGTATGGAATCAAGACTACATATATGAAAACTAAAATCTGAACTTGACAAGGTGGATCAGAATCCCACATGCGATGCCAATGCAATGCATCATCTTCTTGCAGGAGAACAAGGTGTGGTAAGTGGCATTCCCACCACACAATTACTGCATGAGTCACCTTAACATGGCTAAAGGTGACGGATAAGTTTGGTGCTTTTGGGAAGCACCCATCATGAGAAGGGATCTCCCTTTGCACAATAAGGGAGTGGCCAAGTTCAACATCTCTATTGGTCCCCCAAGAACCATGAGATCCACTTAATCTCTTACTCCCTTTAGGAGTCATATCCTGCAAAAACATGGAAAATGAATGTGATAAATCATAAAATACAGCTTTCTTGGCATGATCAGATCCTTTACCATCATAGTCTTTCATACACATAGAGTTGTGCATGAACATTCCCTTCCCCCCAAGCAAGGGAAGAGTTGGCTGAAATGACTCTTGCAAAGAGTCCATTGGCTACCCTAATCCTTCATGGCTAATGCACTCTTGAAAGTATTGATGTAATTCCTCTCTCATGCCTTCCCAATCAAAGCTCCTCATGATCAAGGTATATATATTCATTGAGTGCATATGGCTGAGGAAGAATGCTTCATGGGCTCCTTGTAGGATCTTCTGCTTGAGCTTGGAATCTCTAGCCAAGACTACCTTACCATGATAATAGATGAATCCCCCTTGGCCTAAGTAGCCCTCTTCTTGATGCATGCCATATAGTATCATACCTGTGTGGATATCTTTGGAATACTCTACAAGTAGTTGAGATTTCCAGTAAAGATCCACACTGCTCAACAATGACAGTGCTCTTGATACATCCATGGAAGCACTTGTCATGTTGTTGGTTTCCTTTCTGACATTGCTCATGACAAAATTGTTTTTTGGAAGGCTGATCCTCCCATTCTTCTCTTCCCACAACGCAGATTTAGAAAAGTGAGAGGGTGATAGTGATACAGGAAGAAGATCCCCCTCATTCTTGGACTGGCCCAAGCCCTCCAGCGCTCTAACTTGGTCTCTCATTGTTCCAATCCTTCCTGGATCTAGATTTGAAGCAACACTTTGTGAGGCTTTCCCCACAAGATCTGAATCAGGTGGCTTTCCATAAGATAAGAATGTCCCTTGCAGCATCCTCATGAACATGAGAGAAGGGACTGTGAGGTCCCTACTTCCACAGCGCAAGTCCATCTCTGTTGTTTGTGTGGAAATATTAGGTGAAGGATAAGTGTGCATGCCTTGAATCATTTTTGGTTTCCCACTTTTCAAGTCCACCCACTCCATCTACAAATCTTTCCAATCAGTGGTAACCTTCCCCAAGGTAATCAACCATTGGACACCCAAAATGATGTTGGTGTCTAGTATGTCAACTAAAAAGAAGTGATACACCAGGTTGTAGGACCCTATAATGACAGAGAGTGAGGGGACATATTGCATACATTGCATGGTCCTATCTCCTGGGACCAAAACAGAAAATCCCTCAAAAGTATCAGTGGGGATTCCCCTCCTTTGCACAAGATGAGCATCAATAAAGTTGTGGGTTGCCCCACTGTCAATCAGGACAGATACTCTCTAATTCATGACTGAACCTTGTACTCTTAGAGTCAAGTACTTGGGCACTCCTCTCAAAGATGCAATAGTCCTACTTATTGGAGCAAAGGCTCCCTTCCCATCTCTGGATGGTGTTTGGTCTCCCTCATCATCATCAGTGCTGTGACCCCTCCTAGGTTCATCATCTTCATCTTTCTCCTCAAAATCTGAGAAGACTTCTATGTAGTGTGCCTTTCCAGCAACACATCTATGCCTCGGTGCCTATGACTCTTGGCAAGTGAAACACAATTTCTTCTTCCTCAATTCCCTCCTAAGATCAATATCAAGAGGCTTCCTTATAGAGCTCTCCTTGGGAGGAGTAGATTTTCGATCCTTCCCCTTCGGAAAGTGAGGGGCCTTGCTTTGGCAAGTTGCCTTAGCTTTTGGTAAGGCATCTTGGAGATCTCTAGCCCTCTTAATGGCATCATGCAAAGTGATGGGCTTGGTAGATTTAACCAACGTATGCAAAGGTTCCTCCAGGCCATCAATGAACATGTAGACCCTCCTGACCACAGATAGATCAAGGACCATGACTAATAATCTTAGAAACTCAAAAATATAAGCCTCTGAATCTCCTAATTGATTCATCTTTGCAAGGCTTATGAAGGGTGCTTCAGGATCCTTCCTGTCAAACCTCTCCACCAGTCTTCTAGTAAACTCAGAATAGGTAGTCACATTGATGTTCCCCAATGCAGACAACCCATGGAACCACCAATTGTGTGCTTCACCTTCAAAGTGCAGTGCTGAAATCTTGATGGCTTCAGTTTCTAGGACTTTATTCAACTGGAAGTAAATATCCAGCTTCTCTACCCATGCCTTGGCAGAGCTGGAGGATGATCCATCAAACTTGGGCAAAACGAATCTTCCCATAGAGTGGTGTCTATCCTGATGTTGAAAGAACCCACCATCTCTATACTATTGTCTTGGCCTTCTTCTGTCCTTGAGGTGACAAAATTCTTGGAAACTCAAGTGGTCCCTGAATCTCTGACTCTGAGAGTCATACTCCACAAAGTAATATTCAAGGGAAGCTTGCTCTTGTGGTCCTTCATTCTCTACAACCAATAAGGTAGGCATAGTGGAGCATTATGAGGTTTGTGGAGCTTGTGACAGGTTCACTGGTTGACCAATACCATGATGAGACATGTTAGAGCTTTCTCCCTGATGAAATCTCCCAAGATATTCCCTCATTCTGTCCACCCTCATCTCCTTGATATCCCTAGCAAGATCTTGCATGTCCACCAACAGAGTTCTTGCAAACTCTTCTCCCTCTTTATCACTTGGGGTCTCAGGGGCTTTACCCTTGAATTGATCTTTAGTAGTATAATCATAATTCTTATGACTCCTGTTTTGATACCTCTTCTCCCTCTCAGTAAGAGGTTCATCTTCTTCTGAATGCAACATGGTTGTGATGCTCCAAGGAAAGCACAGATTGTGCCAAGAAAGGAGCTCTAATACCACTGTAATATCCCAAAATGGGGATTACACGGCAAGCTTGTGAAAATAATGCACTCCTGGGAGATTAGTGTAAAAAAATGAGTTTACAACCCTTGGATCCCTTAGATCAATAGATCTAGATTCTAGATCCAAAAGGGCAGCAAAAGAAATCAAGCTAGGTGTGGTAAACAGATCTCCCACCACCTAGTCTAGATGGAAAACACCCTACAAGAGGGGCTACAGCTATGCACAACAACAAACTTCAGGAATAACGTAGTATTCTTCAGTTTGAGCATAAGGCCATAAAATATGATTAATTTATAAGTATTCAGTAGCAAATCAGAATTACAATGAATCCCTTTCAATATACAATAGAATACATGAGACAATATAGCAAGAAACCTTCAGAAAAGAGGGATACAATACCAATATATCTGCAGAAATGGCTCAACAGTGTTATTTTAAAGGAGCTTCAGTAGATGAATATTAAAACTCAGATCTAGGATAGATCTATGGATAAAACATCAGATATATTTCAGATATGGAAACTAGATAGTTTTCTTTACAAGATCCCCTTGGGGTTTTGACCAAATCATGCATAAATAAGAGTAGATCTGAGTTTTAAGTTGCAGATCTGTAAAATGCTGCAGTAATTTCTGAATATAGTATTACATTACAATAGATCAAATCTAAACAAAACATGGATCAGCAAGCTAATCCATGGATCACCAAAGTGAAAGGAAAAGCCCAGCACCAGAGATCTCTAATCAAAATTGTGATCAAAACACCATAAAGAACCTCATATCAAAATAACATAGTCCCTCAATGGAAACAACGTTGTAGCTCAAATGACATAGATGGCCCACTACCAAGTTATAGATCTGAAGTGAAAACAGGAGAGGAACTCTTCCAGGAGGTTAAAAGACACACTCCATGAGAAGAGGCTCTCAAAATAAGCTAGATCTCTGCATATCTAGAATCCCACTTGTTGCATCTTGAAAAAGAAAACTAACCCTCATTGGATCTACGCTGCAATTGGAAGTAGATCTTGGCCTCAAGCCTGATAGTGGATCAAATCGGCAAATACTCCTCCAAGAATCCTCAAAGGAAGAGGTGAAATCCCTGCATAGGAACTCCAAGTGCTAAGTAGCACAATTCTCTACTGAGCAGCAGAGAATAGTATTTGTCTAACCAAACAAGATACTTAGAAATATAATTAATCAACAGCCTTCTCTTGCTGCCCTCCCCTTCCTTTTATAAGATGAAATCATTTTCAAACCCTAAACCACCTTGATGAGTTATCTCATTTCACATGAGGGGCCTCCTTCTAGAACTGCGTTGTCCCTTCATGAGATACATTGAACCTAGAGAGCGCTGTATATTTGAACAAAGTTGACCCAGTCTCATAGCTCAAACTCCTCTCACACTTGCAAGTGATTTATTTACATGGCCCTGATTTTTCTTTGTTCACATGGGCATTGATTTATTCAGTCTTTTCAAGAGTTTTACATGTCCTCCTTTATTCATTTATTCATGCAAAAAAATTAAAACAAAAATGAATATTCCTCTTAGCTTGGGCTAAGTAGGAATATTACAACCCTACATTTAATAATTTCTACAATTCATCTTTTACAATTTCCCTTAAGGAAAGGTTCATCCTTCTCTGTGGTTGTCTCACGGGCCTAGAATTTTCTTCTATATAAAGATGATGAATGCATGCATCTGGGTGAATGCCCCTAATTTCTGTATATTCCCATGAAAATGTATCTGAAAATTTTTTCAATGTTTGAATTAACTGTTTTTCTTGTTCAGGAGTTAAGGTAGAATTAATGTTTAAAGATTTTTCAGGAAAAGTTTTAGCTACCTTAATCCCCCATTTAGTCATGGAATATGTAGGAAATGCAGATAAGAGGGTTGAATGTAGTTCAACTACTGTACTATGTTCATAAAAATCTTGAATATTAGTAATTATATCTAAATTATGACTCGATTTCCCTTCTAAATGCTTCGAAAAATCAGGATTAGAAATACAACAATTTATCAAAAGTTCTTTTGAATTTTCCTTAAGGCTTGTGGCTTGGGAATTTGTTAAAAATAGCTGGGTAAATTCTGAATCACGCTCCTCTTCTCCAATCCAATGTGTATTTTCTAATCTCGAGAGGGGTTTGACAGAGGGATACAAATTAATGTTCTTTGTTTCAGCTCCATGAGTGATGGTCATGTTTCCAAGCCCACACCCTATTTAGGCATCTGGCATGGCTAACCACGGCCTCCCCAAGATCAAAGGATGCCCTCCCAAGTTGGTTTTAGGTTGAAGAACATAAAATTTTGTAGGGTACTCCCAAGAATCTCATGAGATGACAATGTCTTCTAATACCCCCTCTAGCTTTACCTTAGACCTATCTGCTAATTCTAACATGGTAGGAGTAGGTAATAAGTCAAAGGATCCTATATGAGATAAAGTATCCATAGTCATCACATGAATGGTTGCACCTAAATCAATTAAAGTGTTCTTTATGGGATACTCATTGATAAAGGTGGTAACCACATGGATTCCAAGATCTGCATGTTTTTAGTAACAAATCTGGTGGACATTAAACTTGCAAGATTTCTACCTACTTGAATTGTGGAGGGTTCTCACTTCTATCTTCCTGGTTTCTTGTTACATATCTCCCTCACTGTTTTGACATAAATTTGGATATCTTTAATTTCTTGCAGTAACGGGATCTTGATGCACACATTTCTCAGTTCAGACACAAGATCAAACTTGAGCTATTTTATTTTCATTTCCAACCTCTCTGGAAAACGAGGCTGGACCATATGGGATGAGGAAGGTTCTTCTGGCCTTGAAGTAGGTTGTTCTGTTGGTTAAAGTGTGGTTTCAACTTCAGGTATTTCCAGAGTATCTTCCTCTACAATCTCTTCAATTCTTTCAGGTTGAGTCACCACTTTTCCTGATCTAAGTTTGATTTCCTGCAGCGACATAGGAAATTATTGTAACAAAGGAACATAAATTTCTTTTAGTGGCTATAGTGCAATACAGTAGGTAGGAAAATTCAGATAAGTGACCAATCCAATATTGTGAGAAGATTGGATGGTTTTATTATTTGGGTTAGACACTGACTGAGTAGGGAGTTGTGTTGGATGAGGCTGATTTGGTGGGGTAGGCAACTGAATTTGTTGTTGTGCTTGTACCATTTCTTGCGGTGTGGGTTGTGGAGGATAAAATTTTTGAGTTGGAAAATTCTATGTAGTAGGGTGAGAAAAGTTCCCCTACCAAGGTTTTTGAGGAGGCGAAGGCTGCAAAGGCATTGGAATATTCCACATATGATTCTGAGCATAAGGAAATTGAAAATGTGACTATGAAATACCTGTAAGATGTGACTACCATGGTCTTTGAGGTTCCATTGCATAATTCAAAGCTCCCTGATCTGCTATATATATTGCTTTAATTTTAGGAAGAGAATGACATTGACCAATGGAATTCTCAACTTCACAAATTCAACATACCTCTATACTGTTAGTAGGGAATTCCCTTAGAGAAATTTTCTTCCTGCATTTGGAGCAGAACATAGCCATGGCTTTATCCAATTCCTCCTACTTCTTCTTAGCCTGCAAAACAACCAATTGTGAAGATAAAGTGATAAGAACAACAGTCTTAAAATGTTCAAATAAATTACCCATTTCTGCTGTGGTTACTCCAGTTCTAGAAACTGATTTGACACTCCTTGAATAAGTGTCCCTTGACCCTCCTCCAACCTTGGAATTTCCTCTTGAATATCATCTACACAGCTCACACACATCATCATAGCTTAGCTTTGATACATCACCTGCTCCCATTAAGTTTAAAATCTCTAAAAATTACGGTCTAATTTCCCTGAGAAAAATTGTCCTTTTGGTTTCTTTTCTTAGTGGATTCATCTTGGATCTCTGTAGATTATGTTGAAATCTCTCCACTGTAATATTCCAAAATGGAAATAGCAACAATACAAGACATAATAATGTAAAACACAACAATTATGAACATGTCATAAGAGGGATCAATATGCAACCATCATTTATTCATGTATCAACAACAATATACAAAAACATCTTGAGCGTCAAGCCACTCAAGCAATAAGAACAAGCCTCCAATGATCAAACAATAAGCACATGAGTTGCTGCCACTATATAGAATGCCCGAAAGCAGTGACAACACTGTCTATATCAGTGTAGTTTCTGTTGTAAACATAAATTAATGGAATATGGATGATAGGTACAAAATAAATGCCCAGAAAAGAAGATAGGGGCTCTAATACATGATTTCTAGCCAACCCGGGAAAGATTGCTAGAAATACAAAGAAATATACAATGTGACAAATAACCCTGGGTTTAATATGTCACTGAAAAATGGAACTGAATAGAATGAGGCTGTGTGTTAGTATGAATCCTTTGTCGAAGTGTACGAAAAAGGACCACTTTAGCTACGCATAACTAATAGCCCTAACAACAAAAGTGGCTGCTAATATCTTCAGATCTGCGGTTAGTAGAACAAGAAAAGAGCTGCAGACAACCAGATCTATCTATGGAAAGACATGAAGCAGTAAAAATAAGGGTTTGCTCCATGCACCAATAGACAAGACAAGAACGATTTTTGAAAGAATTTTTTGTATTAATGGGGCACCTGGGAGGAAAACCAGAAGAAGTATCCAATTCCCCTCAGTGGGATGGGTTCTTGGAAGTCCTCAGCACTTCAGATCTAAGATTTCTCTCTCTAGTTGATGTAGAAAACCCAATGCAAAGAGTAGAGCTCAATGGGAGCAAATGATGGAGATATGTGACCAAGTGTATAGATCCAGAGTGATCTAATAGGCAACAAAAGGTGAAGAATGGTAGGAAAAATCTTCCTATTTATAACAAAATATTGGGTCATTCTAGATCTTGGTGCATGGGCTAACCAGATCTAGATCCACTTTTTATGGAATATTTTATTATATTTGTTGGAGGGAAAAGGTATTTGACTTGGGTCAAATCCCTTAATTTGTCAAAAATAAATAAATAAATGATTTATTTATCCTTTTAAGGAAGCGGTTAGAAGATAATCAAATAAATAATGATTTATTTAATTATTTAAGGAAGTGGTTGAAAGATAATTAAATAAATAGTGATTTATTTAATTATTTGTGGGTGATTTGGTCATATTTAACAAGGAATATCATCTAAATAAGGTTTAAATGATTATTCCTAGAAAATAATAAGATAAATAAAGGTTTATCTAATTAATTTATTTGATTTTGGGTTAAACATGACTGGGAATAATAATTAAATTATGGTTTGATTAATTATTCCATGAGGAAAATCAAACAAATATGGGTTTGTTTAATATTTCCTTTTGGGGTTTCCTGTTTTAACATAGTGAAAGCAATTTTACTTAGGATAAAACTGGTCTTACATGGTGTACTTGGGTCCATCTAATGATAATAGGTTAGATGACCAAAAAATGGTGTAACAGATTGCCCCCCAGCGTGCGAGTGTCAGGAGAAAATCGTATGACCGAAGTACGTTGTAAGAACACGATCACTAGACAACAAAAAGGGAAGTCAGAGAGAGAAAGGTGAGGTAGATAGTGTGCTGCAGGACTAGACCCTGAGGAGACGAGACTCGCAGGTGCAACAAGTCTCTTTTTATGAGAGGGTACCTGTGCTGAAGGCGGCGGGGGAGGCATACCTATGCCCGCCGAGACAAAGTACAAAAGAATAGTGTGTCCAATAAACAAGGGACCGAACCATAAAGTACAGCCGGCATAATCATGAGCCAGATAAAAATACAATGAGGAATCCCACATACATGTTGTGCCTGGGATAACAGCCAGGACTTGTACAATAATATCTGAGTACATGAGATACAAATACAACCCAAATGCCCCCTGCAAATGGGGAAGGGCTCACAAAATCTGACTGATACATGCAAATCGAAGAGGTGCTGCAAGTGGCTATGGCCAACATCATCAAATATCTGGAGCTGCATTGAAGGCTGCAAAGAAGAGGTCATCCGGGCATGTGGGGGGCTACCTGCAGGGCCACCCCCTCATGAGGGCTGGAACATCTCACACACCCCCGGGAATCATCAAGAGCTATTGCTGGATCACTGGACCATCAAGTATATGAATCTCGATCATGCTGAAGGAGCTGGAGAAACAATCAAGCCAAAGGGAAAGGAGATATCCCTTTGCCTGATCCGAGGCACCGAACAAGAGTGGAAGCTGGAACCAAGGTACACCGCCCTCTAGACCTGGCTTCTGGAATAAATGAGTTGATGTCGACAGAAGGAGGTCCGCCATAGTTGAGGCAATGAGAGACCCTCAACTAAGGCACGAGAGAAAAGAGTAGAGCGATGGACAGACTGACACTAATGATGATAGTGGAGTGGAAAGGACTGAGTAGCTAATGGACGACTTCCCTTGCTAGAGTATAAAGGGCATGAATGACATGGAAAAGACTGACACAACATCATCAGGGATGGGGGACAGTGGAACTGAAGGTCATAATGTGCGACACAAGAGAGAGACCAAGCAATGATGGATGGAGGGCTATAGCGGGGTACAAAGGGACTCGGTATAGACTCCATGGAGGGAATGATGACTCAACTTGGATGCTCTAAATAGGGGCGACTCAATGGTGCTGCCACACAGTAAAGGCCCTAATGGGGGACCATGGAAACATGAGTACATTATGGGAACTCATGACGAAAATCAACACGAACAAAGACAAGTAAGGAGGCAAGATGGTGCCCCAAGTACAAGTGTCGTAAGTGAGGAAATTTGATTTTAAGGATAGGTGAAGTGACCCTTCTTGGACAAAATGTGTCCTGGTGAAGTATCAGATCACAAAAAAATAATAGATACCCGTTTTAGAGTTCGCTGAGAGCTTTCCAACGGTGCAGACGGTTCGTCAAACGGGGCTACGGTGTGGTCGCAGCAGTCGAAAGAAGAAACAGGGGTTCTCTTTTAATAAGGCAGTTTTCCCTCCAAAATCACTCATTTGCTATTGTTGCTGTGGTGAGTGTGGAGAGGAGAGAAGGCCCTAAATCTTGCGGCGAACGTAGCGGACAAACCGACCGTTGGAATCGAGATCCGTCAGTTGCAGGTAAGAGGCCTAACCTTTCTCTTGCATTTTGATGGATTACATTTTCAGTTTAGGGCCCAGAATCCCAGAAACAACCCCTCCTTCATCTCTACGGCCGGGTCGCACTTTTTGGGGCAAAAAGTGCGACCTAGGACGCAGGTATCAGGGCAAAAAGTGTGACCTGGTCTAGAAAAGAGTAGAAAACTGCGACCTGGGAGATGAGGGGGTTTCGGTGCTATTTTATGGCTGGAAGTTGGGTTTTGGTGTTTGGTTATGGTTTTCCCGATCTGTACGCTGACAAAAATGATGTGGTTGTGCAGGTATGGCAGAGTTACGGGTCAAATGGAGAGAGAGAGATCTGGGGACATTACGGACAGAGATCCAGGCGGATCAGGGCGTCCGCCGTGTATTGGCCAGATTTGGGGTTCTCAAGTTTTTGGAGAACCCTTTGATGAGAGCAGGGGAACCATTACTGGCCCGGATTATCAGTTACTAGGATCCAGATCAGGAGATCTTTGTAGTGCAGGGGCACAGGATCGAACTGATGGTCCAGGACATGTACTTCCTGACTGGTCTCCCGCCATTGGGGATGGTGGGAAACACACAGCCAGTGTTGCCGCGGGGGCGACATATCATGGAGTTCGTGGAACGTCATTGTCGACCGGGTCTCCAAGTCAAGGGGACTCGAATACCGATCGGGGATCTAGAGAGACTAGAAACCCGTGCAGTGGCCGCAGCTGTGCTGCGAATCCTGGGCAGCCAAGCATTCCATCACATCACTGGGGGGCAGATGATGATAGTGGAAAGTGTGCTGGGTGGGACCTACTATGGGTGGGCCCAAATGATGTTGGTGTCGCTAAAGCGACAGTTGTCACTATGCAGGCGGCAGGTGAACCATGACTACTCATATGGGACTTTGTTGTGCACCTTCTTCTTTGAGAAGATCCCGACCTTGAGGCCTCGTGTACAGCTTCCAGATGGGGGCCTGAGAGAGCCCAGGATGCACCGTTGGGGAGGGCTACTGTGCAGAGGAGGAGGAGGGGCGGTCGGACGAGTGTTTCGACTGGAGTTTTTTGCCCATTGGGATCAGATGCCATTATACATAGACGACTATCCCTATAGTGGGATGAGCTACTGTGGAGATCCGGATCTGCCACTTCTGCCTGGTCGAGTCTGGGGGCCCGATGGTAAGTGACAGATTGATATTCTTGTGTGGGCATGTTAAAGTTTTTGAATAGTAATTGATGGTACTGATTCATGTACTTTTGGTATGCAGATATAGCACCGGTAAAATCGGCTGGATATATGGGACGACCGGCAGCGTCTGGAGCTACAGGTCCAAATGGGTCGAGAGCGGCGCAGAATGAGGATGCAGCCGCCCTGCTGGAGGACATCCGCCGTAGATGCGAAAGGTTGTTGACTAGAGTATCAGAGCGTGGGTGGCAGGACTTAGACAACCAGTTCATAGAGCCATGTGTTGGTCTACCCTCGGAGTGGCGAGGTGTCATGCGGCGCATGGCGATGGTCGGTCAGGCTATGCGCGATCTACATGCTGCAGGGGCAGAGCCATTGGCCCGGGATCCTCCAGATAGTGATTAGGGGTGGGGCATGTGGTGCCCCCTATGATGTATGTAGGGGCAGGTGGTGCCCCCAGTTTTGGGTTTTTTGTAACATGCTATGGGCATGTCATATGTATCAGAGTAGATGGACTCTAAACACATGTTTTACGACACATATTATGGATATGCATCATTTTTTGATGGTTATGAATGTTATTGTTGTGTATGAAATGTGTGTGATAAATGCCAATCTAGAACATGGTTTGCAATACTATCTACATAGTGATTCTGATCTCGAGGTACATGGTTGAAAGTTATGGTTTCAAATGCACGTATCAAGATTTTCACTCGTAAATAGCGTCTGAACAACACAGGGTTATGCACACGATAAACACCATTTAGTTGCATTACAAGAAGTAGGGAATCCAAATGAACGTGCAGATGGAGGATGCGATGAAAAAGGGCATCGGCTAAGAGACCACGCACTGCATCATATTCGGCTTGATTGTTGGTGGCAGAACCAATGCATACCCCGTTAGAAAGAACAAGGGCATGCAAGGGGGTGAAGATGGACCAACCTGCCGAGGCTAGATTCCTGGAGTAACGACTTGCACCATCGGCGAAACCGATAAAGGGTGTGGACGGGGGGTCCTGCGGAATGGTGTGACAAGACAACAAATGAGAGGAGGAGAGGTAATGACGGCAGCGTGAGTGCACGGAAGTCATTGGGTGGCAACCGCAGGAGGGAGTGCAAGGAGCATGATGATCATGACTCATATAGGGTGGTATATGAGGGCTATCGGAAGTATGGTGAGGACTCAGGCTACGGAGGTCAACAGAGACACGGGTGGAGTGATCTCGTGTATGGGTAGGAAAGGGGTGGTCAAGGGACACAACAGGGGAGGATGCAGAAGGGCTAGGCTCCAAGTGTCTTGCAGAGGAGGATAGGTAAAGAATGGTTACAGTAGACTCCGTCATCTGAACATCAGGGGGGGGAATGTTGATGGGAGCGGGGGGATCCTCAGGCTGGCCTGAAGCGTACTGCGCGAGGATGGGAGAGGCGGATTGATTTTTTTCAACCTCATACTCTCAGATTACCTCTAAAGAGGCGCGGTAATGCGTTAGGTGAGGACAATGGTGGGAGTAATGGCCATGAACGCCGCACAAAGCACAGGGCTTGTTGGTGCGGAGAGTCTTGGGGTTCTTGGTTACGGACGGAGAAGGAATGGAGGCTTCAAGGACCGTAGACTCGGGGAATGCGACTTTAACCATGGGCTGAATACGGGGCAACTCGAGACAAGCATGGGTGGCATGACCGGTGACATCACATAAGTCACAAGGCTTCGCTGGTGGAGGAGGAGCTGGGTCAGTCGTGGTGGTCTTGTCTTTGGGTGCCCCCTTGCGGGCTTTGCCTTTCTTCCCGGGAGCCGTCATGACAGGAGAAGGGTCCTGTGGAGGTGCTGGGGGCACAGTGGCAATGGAAGAAGCGAGGGGGACCGATTGAACCGGTGTCAAAGCCATGTAAGGTTTGGGGTGACCAAGAGGGGTGGCGGCTGGGGGATCAAGGTACCAGACCAGAATGCCCAAGGTCAAGTTAGGGAGAGAGAGGGTGGCCATGACGGGGACAGAATATACTCCGGGAGGGGGAGCTAGGAAAGGGATCTGTCCAACAGGTTAATGACCAGGAGGGATGGCTTCAAGGTGGTTAAGGCCAGGAGGAATCGAGCCAGGAGGATAAAGGGGTTCAGGGATACCAGTTGTAGGGGGAGGGCCAGAAGGAGGAGGTCTGGCTGGCTGAGATGAATGGCTAGGAGCGGGTTGCGAAGGGCGAGGGGGAGGTTGCTGACTAGCCGAGGCAGGCTGCTTACGGGCAGCCTGGGTCGATTGCATCATGCAAACATTCGATAAGCTGGGATCAGTGGCGGGAGGAGGGGGGAGATGAAGAAAAGTTCCAAGCAGGGAGGAATCTTTGTAGACGCCGGGGGAGACACTGGTCAAGGAATCGATGGTTTGCTTGTTGGCTACAGAAGAGATGGTCGTCTCAGAGGAGGTCTGAGATGGCGGCTCATGATAAGATAGCTGGTCAATGGTGACTATCTTTCCATTGTGTGGGAAAGACATCTTGCGGAAAACTGCAGATGGGACAACAGACATGGCATAGGTGTAGCTTCGCCCCAATAGAATATTGTAGTCTAGAGGGGCGTCAATGACTTCGACGTCAATGCAAATGGTCTTACCGGCGAGGGTGATGGGACAGTTACGAAACAGGCCAATGGGCTGGCAGGCATGACCATCCCACGCTCGAAGGGTGATCGTGGAAGGGGCCAGCTCAGGGGATCCGAGTTGCTTCCAAACCGAAGCGGACATCACGCAGGTGGATGCCCCCTCATCAATTATGCACTGGGACATGTTGGCGTTCCGGATCTTGACTGGGATCTGGAAGGTGACGGAAGGAGGAAGGGGAGGATGGTCCAATTGAGTGGTGTCGAAAACAATCATTTGGTCATCAGCAGGATCTACAGCGCCCACAGCAGATAGCAGAGCCTTCTTTTGGGAAGGGCACGACTGGAGGAGTTCTAGTGTGGAAATGGCAGCAGGAGATTGTGCCAAATCATCTACTATGTTATACGAATGAGCAGCTCGACCAGAAGCAGCATTTCGACATAATGGTCCCTTAGGAATCTTGGTATGGACCTCAACTTTGGGTTGGGGGATGTGCAAGGGGCCACTGGATGTCGAAAGAGGCTCTGTAGAACCTGAAGAGGGAGGTTCGGGAGCAGATTGAGTAGGAGGCTTGGGGTACTGACGAGACCGAGTTTGAAGGTGAAGGTCGACTGTCGGGGAAGGATCAGAGTGCATCATAAGGATCTGGTAATCAAAGGAACCAAAAAGAGAAGGTGGAGTGGCGGCCTGGCTGTTAGGCGGTTGGGTAGACACAAATCCTTGCTGAGGGAAAGGATCGGTAAACACAGCTGGTTGAGTGGTGGCCACATTAGGAGGAGCATGAGGGGAGGTGTGTTGTCTGCACAATGTGGCTTGAGACTCCCACATCTGCCGCATCTGGGGTAAGAGGGGACAATCGTGGGTGTAATGGCCATAAACACCGCAACACGAACAGGGCTTGTTTGTGCGAAGCGGCCTGTCCGGCTTGGGCTGAGTGCCCTGTTGCTGTTTGGCAGTGTTAGGGTCCACACCAGAATTGGGTCCACGGGTACCAGGGGCAGATTGGTTCTGATTGCCTCTCCGCCTTCTTTGAGAGGAAGGAGGATTAGTCGCGCCCTGCTGTGCAAATACTTGCCCTAGAGGGGGCTGTAAGTGCTGTTGCGGGGGTGGAGGGGGCAAGGGAGATGGAAGCGCATATGTTGGAGGAGCTGGTGCACCAGGCTACGGATAAAGGTAAGGGTTAGGTTGGGTAGCATTGAGGTAAGCAGGAGGTTGGGCAAAAGGAGGAGGCATGCCATATCCTCGATACATGCTGCCGGGAGGGGGAAGAGTGCTAGAGGTGTTGGCCCCTCCCTGAGGGAGACCATAGCCCATAAGAGGTTGAGCATACAGGTGGGAAAGGGCTCCAACGATACCGTCGGCGGAATGAGATGCCCCCGGGGCGTTAGCACCATCGGGCCTGGGGAGGTCAGGAAGAACGGTATAAACATAACCAGATTGAGCGTAGATCAGGTCATATTTCAAGGCTATTTGGAGGGCGGCTTCTTCAGTTTGAGGAAAGTGAGAGGCGACATATTTTCTGATGGGAGCGGGAAGGGTGCGAAGGAACCAGTCCATATAAACCCGATCTTCGAAGGGAGGGGCTCGACATAAGCTCCGTCTTCGTTGCCATTCCTGAACATGGGCAGAAAGGCGTGTTGAAGAGGATTGCTTGAAGGAAGTCAAGAGCTCCGTGCCAGTATCGTATCGGAGAGGGAGCTGGAAGTACGACAAAAAGGCTTGGGCAAGAGTCTCAAAGGTGGTATGGGTAGAGGTGGCTTGTTCGACATACCATTTAGAAGCTTCGTCGGTGAGCGTGCGTTGGAACAAGCGAAGACAGATGGAGTCATCGGTAATGGAATTGGAGGAACACCACATGTGGAAAGATCGGACATGATTGGTTGGATCTTCTCCATTAAGGCCCTCAAACTTAGGGATGTCGGAGGGTAGCTTGGTTGGCATAGCAGGCCAATTAGCATTGTGGTGAATGGGGTCATTGATCAACTGATGGAAATCGGGGAGGCTGAGGCCTGCAATGTACGGCAGCACAGGGGTGGCCGGGGTAGTTCCTGTGGCGGTTCCGCTAGTAGTAGGACCGGCATTAGGGCCGGGAGAACCACTAGCGTTAGGCCCTGGACCAGACATAGTGAAGGTGACTGGGGGAGAACCAGGAGGAGAAGGAGGACCCGATGAATCAGGAGAGGAGTCGGAGTGCAGACTCGAAGGTGAAATGTCTCGACAACGGCGGTGCGGAGCAGGTCGATCAACCGGAAACTGAGGGTGAAGGCCAAGAAGTCTCCGGGAAAGGCGCCTTGGGGGCGCAATGATGACAGGAAGAAGGAAACCGACAAGGGAAGAAAGGGACAGAATCAAGTAATGTCAAGGGAAGATAAGGTGCAGTGAAAATTGATTTTAGAGTCTTTGCCAGGCGGTGTTAACCAGGTGCTTCTTCACTTAGGGTCAGTGTGTGATGTGCGTTAATTTTAATTTTTAAACCCTTTTCGTTTTGAGAGCAAGAAAAAGTGTGTTGTGTAACTGAAAAGAAATCTGCAGAGAACAATAGAGATTGCTGAAATAACAGAACATTTAACAGCTAACTATGCATCGATCTAACCCAAAAAGGTGGGTCTCTCAAAACTGCTCTAAAAGAGGGCAAAAATCTATTCGAAACACACATAAAAAGAGGCCAATAGATCTAGGGTCAGAAGGGACAGGGATCTAGAGGATAAAACTGCTGGAAAGAGGTGCAGATCACAGCCAAGAGACAGAGGCAAGGTGGCTGGAAAAAGGGAAGTAATCAGCAAAAAGCGGAGGGGGCAGGGAGGAGGCCCTAAAAAGAGGTCCAAACAAAACGACAAGAGGTGATTTGAAAGGAAGAAAGGCTGATTACAATGGATCTGAAAGGGAGGTAATAGATCTGGAAAAAGGGAGGCTGAAGCTCTGAAAAACAGACGGCTGAAACAGCTAAAACTCTTCCACAAAAAGTGGAGGGTACTAAAGCCCTAGGGGGCTAGGTTCCCACTTAGATTAGTAAAAACATATCAGAACTTGGTCAAGGCGGGCTGAGACAGAGGCTGGAAGACCCTGACAGAAGCTGCAGCAAAACCTAGAAAAATTGTAGAAAAATCACTGAAAAACTGGCAGGTCACAAATTCTGACCTGTTTTCAGTGCAGGTCGTAGAAAAGGGGCAGAAAAGTGCGACCTGGAGGTCCAGGTCGCAGTTTATGGGCCAAAACGTGTGACCCCCCGTTCCGGTTGTCTCGGCTGCAGATTTTCAGAAAAGTTGTTGTCTCAGTTGCGGCTGGTGTCGCTTACCTGCGCAATAGGGCCAGAAACACACGGAAGTTAGAAATTTTGATGTTTTAGGTTTTTATGTGAGAAAAACAACATGAAAACAGGAGAAATAAACAGCTGAAAAGAAACCCTAGGTTCTGAAGTAGCTGGATATGCAGGAATAGGAAAAACGACAGCGGTCGTAATTTAAAACCCGTGTGGAGTCGCCATTTGTTAGTATGAATCCTTTGTCGAAGTGTACGAAAAGGACCACTTTAGCTACGCATAACTAATAGCCCTAACAACAAAAGTGGCTGCCAATATCTTCAGATCTGCGGTTAGTAGAACAAGAAAAGAGCTGCAAACAACCAGATCTATCTATGGAAAGACATTAAGCAGTAAAAATAAGGGTTTGCTCCATGCACCAATAGACAAGACAAGAACGATTTTTGAAAGAATTTTTTGTATTAATGGGGCACCTGGGAGGAAAACCAGAAGGAGTATCCAATTCCCCTCAGTGGGATGGGTTCTTGGAAGTCCTCAGCACTTCAGATCTAAGATTTTTCTCTCTAGTTGATGTAGAAAACCCAATGCAAAGAGTAGAGCTCAATGGGAGCAAATGATGGAGATATGTGACCAAGTGTATAGATCCAGAGTGATCTAATAGGCAACAAAAGGTGAGGAATGGTAGGAAAAACCCTCCTATTTATAACAAAATATTGGGTCATTCTAGATCTTGGTGCATGGGTTAACGAGATCTAGATCCACTTTTTATGGAATATTTTATTATATTTGTTGGAGGGAAAAGGTATTTGACTTGGGTCAAATCCCTTAATTTGTTGAAAATAAATAAATAAATGATTTATTTATCTTTTTAAGGAAGTGGTTAGAAGATAATCAAATAAATAATGATTTATTTAATTATTTAAGGAAGTGGTTGAAAGATAATTAAATAAATAGTGATTTATTTAACTATTTATGGGTGATTTGGTCATATTTAACAAGGAATATCATCTAAATAAGGTTTAAATGATTATTCCTAGAAAATAATAAGATAAATAAAGGTTTATCTAATTAATTTCTTTGATTTTGGGTTAAACATGGCTGGGAATAATAATTAAATTATGGTTTAATTAATTATTCCATGAGGAAAATCAAACAAATATGGGTTTGTTTAATATTTCCTTTTGGGGTTTCCTGTTTTAACATAGTGAAAGCAGTTTTACTTAGGATAAAACTGGTCTTACATGGTGTACTTGGGTCCATCTAATGATAATATGTTAGATGACCAAAAAATGGTGTAACACTATGACAGATATGAAATGATAATGTCCTCCTCCAATGGCATTTCTCAATAGAAGGTTGATCCCTTTATTCCGAAATAGGCACTCCTTATGAGCTCAATGAACCCTCCCCGCAACTGCCTCTAAAAATAACGTAGTTCTGGTTTGTAACTGCGCTATGAGGGATGGTAGATGGTTGGCTTGATGCAAAAATGTAGAAATATGCCCGCGAGCCCTCCTTGCTGACCCTCCGATGGATAGGATACCTCTCCACTGAAAAATAAGCCCAGAATTAGCTCTATGTGATCCTCCTTTGCTACACCTTGCAACACAACCTAGCTCTAAACATAAATTGCACTGTAGCTGAAGGAGGTAGCTTGGCTAGAATGTTGAAATGAGGAAATGCAGACCAATGAACCTCTCCTTCCTTTAGGATGAGGTAGGGATTTCGGATCAGGAACACCCTTGTGCAAGATAGCACAACAAACCCCGCTAAACAACTAAAGGATGCAAAGTCTATACAGACCAATATCAAATAATAATCTCCAAACATGAATAAAAATGGCTGCCATCCCCTCCATATATAGTGTGTGAGCCTTCTCACATTGGATCCCATCCAAAAATGCCACCAAGCTCATGCAAGTTGTCCTCCACTAAAAATGTGTTGTCTTATCATAAATGCCACTCCTCCATGACAGCACTATTGATTTGGTCAAAGTTGACCTATTCAACATGTATCCCCTCAAATTCACACCCAAAGGTGCTTAATCCAGTTACTTATTCTTCCTCATTTCACATTAGGAGTGTTATTATTCCTTCTGAGGAGATTTATGGGCTTCCCTGCCCATTATTCACCTACCTAGTGATAAAACAAAATATAATATTCCATTTAGCTGAAGGCTGAATTTTTGGAATATTATAGTCCTCCCCTCCAAAATGTTGCTTGTCCTCAAGAAACTGTAAAGGTAGAGAAAAATTCCTCCCCTCCACCTCTTGTGGCCTCCTTATCAATAGTCCCCACCACTGCTCAAAATAATCTGCAATAAATCTTCCCTCCAATGGTTTCTCCCAAGTATGCAACCCCACATGGCTCACATCATAAGAAAGTGGAAGACGTAAGTGGAAACCTTCTTGCTGTATAATGGTATCCTCAAGGTAGGAGTGATGAAAAACATAGGGGATCTCATTCCCAATGAGAAACTCCCATACCCATAATATCATCCAAATAAAATGATCCATATTGGGTAGCTCATCAAAGAAATTCTCAACCCCCGGTTCATGCAATGTATTGGGGCTGTATGGAGAAATTATATTTTCCCACTCATGTTGTTTCTCTCTCCATTTATGATATGTATGGGTCTTCTGCTGATCTTGGGCTGAAATATTATGGTATCCAAGAATGACCCAAGTTACCCCACTAATCAAAACATCCATGAAGTACCTCTCCTAAGAACCCAAGTTCTCCAAATGGCTCCTCCCACATGAAGACAAGAGATGTAGTGTGTCAATCATGGTTTGCCCATTATTTCTCACGAAACATGAAACATATGAATTATGGAGAATCATACTCCCAATGGGCACCTCCAACTCTTGTGCCATCCTCCCAACAAATCCTCCCATAAGAATAAGAACATCATCAATATATGGAAGCAAAAACAAATAAAAACAAGTTTCCATATGACAATCGAGAGGTGGATCATAGTTCCACATGTGGAATCAGTGCAGTGCATCCCATGCCTACCTCAAAACAAGGTATAACAAGTGTCTTTTCAGCCACTTGTTTGTTGCCACAATCATCCTGCAAGATGAGAACATAAAAGTAAAATTTGGTGCCAATGGTGCACGCCAAGAATCATGTGGCATCTCCCACAATCCACCAATAGAAGGACCAATATCAATGCTGCAAATGGCCTCAAGTACATCACATTACAATACAAAAGAAGGAATCACCCTTCTTGGTACAATATCCTACTCACAAAGAGTAAAGGAGTGCAAATCATAATGCATAAATATACATCCTCTACCATGTACTGTGGTCATTAAGCTGAAATGGCTCAACTGAAAGTTCTCCCTCACTTTCAATGAGTAGGGAAGTGGCTGTGACAACCTCTCCATCATCATCCAGGCTATGCATCTCTCCATATGTTGATATAAATCCTTCTGGATGCCCCCCCAAGTGAATGTCCTCCATCAAGGAATGATATGCATCAAAGTGCATGGATAAAGTCCCCATGTGCTACATGTAACAGCTTCTCCTTGAGCTCAGAAGCTATAGTCAAGAAGACTCTGCCATAAGAATAGATGATCCCATCACCCATCATGTATCTATCATCTCTCTCTGGGTCATCAAGAATCATGCAAGCACCAAGATCCTCGGAGTACTCTACCAAAATTTGATACCTTTAATATGGATCAATCCTCCTAAGAGACAGCGCTGAAGATCTAAAATGTGAGCTCCCCACATTCTATAGTCTTTTGCTTTGACACCCCTGATGCCAAAATCATCCTCAAAAGTGCTACCATGCCCATCATGCAACTTCTCATGCTCAAATAGAAGTGATGGCCTTTGGAAGTTGGCCTCCCATGAGAAGCTACCATCCAGAAAGAAACTCCTGATCTTGGCCAATGTAAGCATGAGTGGCCTCCATCTACTCTAATATATGGAGGATTCCTTCCTCAAAGGAAGTACCCTCTGTTTCTCCAAATCTATGGAGCAGCTCCCTTGCACCATGGTGGTGTCTTCCTCCATCATTGCAGCAACTTCTGTCAGTGCAGAATATGTAGTGAGAGTGGGTAATGCTGAAAATGGGAGAGTGTATCCCTCCTCCTTGAGTCTAACCCAAACTCTCTGAACTGTATCAAGTCCTCCAAAGGTCCTCACCCCTTTGGAATCAATGAGTGGTGCAACCAAATGGGAAGCATCTCTCATCATCCCTTGATCTGGTGGTCTCCCCAGTGGAATGCCTCCATGCAATGAGACATCAATATCAAGAGTAGACTGTATATATGAATGGAAAAATTTATCCCTACCCTCACTACACAAATCAATCTACCTCTTCTATACATCAATATTCTGAAATAAATAGGGGTGTGTGCTCCTAATAATATGGTGTTGGCCTTCCTCCCTACCTTCTCCTTTCATCTGCAAGGTTTCATAATCTATCAATAGTGGCACATGATTTTCATGGATTGTGCCTTGATCTCCACATACGAAATCCTTAACAACTTCTTGCAATGATACAATAATTCCTCTTGTTGGAGCAAGTGCTCCATATACCTCTACATGAGGTGCTATATATGCCCTGGATTTGACAGTGTTGTTGCCTCCATCCTTATCTTCCTCTTCAATATGAATGGGAAACTTTCCAATACGAGGATCCTCTTTTGAAAAAGGTATCTCCATGCCCTCTTGTCCAGGAGTATGGGATACAGATCTTTCCTCTAGCAAGGTATTATGCAAGATATTAGCCTCTTCAACAGTTTTCTGAAGTCGAATTGGGTTTATAGATTCCTCCAACACATGCAAAGGTTTTGTTTATTTGGTTTTCTTAGCTCCACCAAAGGTGTTTCTGAATGTTTCTCATCAAAACTTTCCACTATTCTCCTAGTGAACTTTGAATAGGTAGAATTATTTTCATTTCTTAATGAAAAAGAATCAAATATCCACCAAACATAGGCCTTACCTTCAAAACATAGCACCACTACTTTGATGGCTTCATTCTCTGAAACTTGGTGTTGCTGCAAATAGGTGTCTAGCTCCTCCACCCAAGCTCTAGTTGAACATTTAGGTGAACCATCAAAATTAGATAGAAAAATTCTACCCACATTATGTTGCTTGCTCCTTGTGCTTCTTTCCACCTGGATCTTGCAAAACTCTTGGAAGTTGATGTGATCTTTGAACCTCTTAGTTTGAGATTCATATTCTTGCAGATAGCCACTAAGAGTCTTCATCTTTGGCATTTCTTCTTCTTCCATCTCCCTCATAGTAAATCTGGGCATAATGTTGTGTTGTGCATCATAAGGTGTGGCTACATGCTCGCACTCATCATGTAAAAATATATAGTTTCCTTTAGATTCAAACTTCCTTGGAAATTCTCTACACATCTCCTTTCTCAGCTTCTTGATATCTCCATGAATGCTCTACATAGTTTGAAAAAGAATCTTTGAGAGCCTCACTCGCTTCCTTCCTCCAAATAATGGAGCCATGTCTTTCTTTTTTTTCTGTACATATCCTCTTCTTGTGAGAAGATTCTCCTTAGGGTAACATATTGGATGAATGCACAGGCTGAGCTAAGATTATGCTCTGATACCATTGTAATATTCCAAAATGGAAATAGCAGCAATACAAGACATAATAATGTAAAAAAAATCAATTCTAAACATTTCATAAGAGGGATAAATATGCAGCCATAATTTTATTCATATATCAACAAAAATATACAAAATTATCTTGAGGGTCAAGCCACTCAAGCGATAAGAACAAGCCTCCAGTGATCAGAACAATAAGCACATGAGTTGCTGCTATTGTATAGAATGTCAGAAAGTAGTGAAAACATTGTCTATATAAGTGTAGTTTCTGCTACAAGCATACATTAATGGAATATGGCTGATAGATACAAAATAAATTCCCATAAAAAAAATAGGGGCTCTAATACATGATTTCTAGCCAACCCGAGAAAGATTGCTAGAAATACCAAGAAATATACAATGTGACAAATAACCCTAGGGTTAATATGTCACTGTAAATTGGAACTGATTAGAATGAGGCTATGGTATATCTGAAATGATAATTTCCTCCTCCAATGTTATTTCTCAATAGAAGGCTGATCCCTCTATTCAGAAATAGACCCTCCTGATGAGCTCAATGAACTGTCCCAGCAACTGCCTCTAAAAATAACACAGTTTTGGTTTGTAACTGTGCTGTGAGGGATGGTAGATGGTTGGCCTAATGCAAAAAATGTATAAATATGCCCAGGATCCCTCCTTGTTGATCCTCCAATGGATAGGCTAAGTATCCACTGAAAAACAAGCCCAGAATTGGCTCTATGTGATCCTCCTTTACTACACCCTGCAACACAATTCAGCTCTAAACAGAAACTGTGGTGTAGCTAAAGGAGGTAGCTTGGCTAGAATTCCAAAATGAGGACATGCAACATAATGAACCTCTCCTTCGTTGACGATGAAGTAGGGATTCCCGATTAGGAACACCCTTGTGCTAAACAGCACAACAAACCCCGCTAAACAGCTAGAGGGTGCCAAGTCTAAATAGACCAATATCAAATAATAATCTCCAAACATGAAAACAAAATGGCTTCCATCCCCTCCATATATAGTGTGTGAGCCTTCTCACATTGGGTCCCATCCACAAATGCCACCAAGCTCATGCAATTTGTCCTCCACTAAAACTGCGTTGTCTTATCATAAATTCCACTCCTCCATGACAACGTTGTTGATTTGGTCAAAGTTGACCTATTCAACATGTATCCCCTCCAATTCACACCCAAATGTGCTTAATCCAGCTGCTTATTCTTACTTCTTTCACATTAGGAGTGTTATTATTCCTTCTAAGGATATTTATGGGCCTCCCCACCCACTTATTCACCTACCTAGTGATAAAACAAACTATAATATTCCATTTAGTTGAAGGCTAAATTTTTGGAATATTACATCCACCAATTCCTCTAGACTCTCCCCTTCCTTCTGAGTCATGCCAAAAATATCCTTTCTAAGGTCTCTAGTTTTACAATAATCTTGGTATTTCTTCAAGAACACCTTCTTCATTTCATCTCAAGTTGAATGGAGTTTGGACCCAAACACATAAACCAACCAAGAGCTGCATATTTCATTATAGCAAGAAAAAATTTCATATTTTGAGCATTGGAAGAATAGTCATAGCTCCTACATAACACATTGAAAAATTGAATAAGAAGGCATCAGGATATTCACTAGAAGCACCACAAAAATTAGGCAAGGTTGAGGGAGGAATATTTTGCATCTGAGTAGCTCCACCAATCTCCCTGGTATGGAATTCAAATGTGACCAATTCCTCTTCTTTATCAGTATAGTTCCCATCTGTGTTAACAATACCCTCTTCATGAGCCATATCAGACCAAACCTCTGTAAAATACATATTCTTCAGAATTAATGGTTCAGAAATCTAGTTCTTGAATAGGATTGATGAGGAATTCCTCTTCAGGCTGACCACTGAGTAATGATGTTGACTTCCTTATGAGAGGAGGTTCTAGATGGGCAGCAACAAAGGATTTCCCAATAGAATATTATATTTTATAAGTGTCGATCTGTTTAGGATCAACAATTAAGCTCTTTTCTGGACTATAGACCTCCTGTTTAGATTCTCCTTCTTTTTCTGCCTTGTTTCTTGAAGACTTCCTTGTTCTTGCCATTGTATTAGTAAATGAAGTGGTGCTCACACCACCACAAAAAATATTTCAAAATATTGAACCCTATTCATCTATTACACAAACAAATTAAAAAAAAAAAATCTATTTACCAAACAAGCAGGAAATGGCTTTGGTGAAATTATGATCTATGCAGGTGCATAGGCCTTACCCTACGTCTTACCACTTCCACTCCACTATTCCTGCAAAATATCAAACAAAAAAAAAACATAAAAACTCTTTCAGTGTCATCCCTTAGCACCTCCCTGACATCAGTGCCAAAATTTTGAGTCAAATTATAGACTTATAATTTTTCAATCATACATTGTCAACCCAGGGAAAGTAAGCTTGTGATATGTTGTGAAAAATATATGGAAGCTTAATAATTTAAGTGCTTACTAATCAAACTAGTCAATCACTCATAAAACTAATGCCTCTTTTCTGAATCAACAATTTGTAGCAAAGGCTATGGAGTGGATCTAGACATCCCTCTACATCTCTTAGTCTTGCTTATGTGATCATAAAATATAGGAGATAAAGCTTACAGCAAGAAATAAATCAACTTGATGATATAACTCAAACTTGATCAAATGAAATCTACACATTTTACACAAAAACTGAATCATTCAATCAATTAACAATTGTTGTTGAAACTTCAAAAAGAGTACATTAGCTGTGTAAATGAATTATTACTACATAACATAAATTAAAATGCACAAACAAACTACAACTAAGGGAGTTGTGAATGAGGGGGGCCCTCCCTCACTCACAACCCCTACAAGATTAAAGAGGCTTGCTCATTAGAAGATACAAAACATGAAATATTGTATTAATCTGGAAATATTAAAGTCGAGTACACTCTGATATGTGCTATCAGCAAATCCCAACCCAACCCCTTACATCATAAAACATAGTCAAATTTATACAAGTTTGAAAGCCCACATTTGGCTCGAATGAGGAAAATGCTAATCTGAGCTAGGAGCTATCAATATAGGTACAATATCATCAAAATTAGCTATGTTGGGTCTAATCCATAACTGAAAGCATGGATTAGACAATTATTCATTACAAGGCTAAAGCTACTCCTAATGCAGTCAATGAGAAGAGGTTTGCGGATCCGGGTGGTTTCGGAGGCGAAATTGGAATGGCCAATAGGACAACATCCATGTACGACAAATTACCCACAAAACCCATGTTCTTGTTTGATCTAGAAATGAGTGGAACATAGCTAACTGCTAACTCTATTGCGGGAAATTAGAGCGGTTGCAGGAAATCCGCATCTATAGGATTTCTAGAATGTCTATAGGAAATGCGGCCGCACAAGCTGTCTTCTGGAATTTCGGAGCTATTTCTGATCAAAGAAATTTTGCGTAAGATTCTTAGATCATTTGGCATGATAATTTCAATAAAGAAACAAATAGTTAAGGAATACTTAAGATTAAAGGTAAAAATGATACTTTTATGTTAATTTGCATACCTCAAGCCTACAACACCCTTTTGGCCAAAAACCTAGCTGTTATAACTGAAATAAGCATATTAGGGGTTTAGGAGAGTTCAAAATGGGAGAGATAAGATCTAGGAAAGGTGTCAAAATTAGGAAAAATGGGTACTCAACAGTAATAATCAAGCCAATGGAATATTCATAAAGGGTCAGCCCCATGGTGGTCCAAAATAAGAAGATAAGGGAGATAAGAATTTTTGTGGATCTTTGAAAATTGAATGATTCTTGCACACCTCAACCCTTTCTGACTTCATTTAATAATTAAATACTGGATATTGTTGGGTATGTGTTATATTCTTTCCACGACTAGCCCCACGCGCTGTACGTTGCACCGGGCATAGCGGGGGCATCACAGGGGGGCGGCAACACCTCGGTGAAATTTTTTTTTTTGGTATATGGTCCCACTCATATGCGGACCCACCCATGTTTTGTGCATGATTTTTCACATGGTTTTGGGGTACGATGGTTTTCGACCCCTGGTATTTGTAGATCCGGTCAAGGGAACTACGGTTATGTTCTAATCCAGGGTTAATGGATTGGGGTTTATGTATGCTTCGGCATGTATATATATGTGTTGTAACACTAAAAAGAATATAATGAAAAATCAAGCTGGTCGTCCCGATTTGGGATCCAGGGGAAAATCTCTGTGTTTATCTGTTTTATGTTTTATGCTCTCGCAATTGTTTATTTTTGTTATAAGATTCGTGTGTAGATAATTTCTGTTCAGGGTTAAAACCTACATTTGGTATCAGAGCTGTTTCGGCTTCAAGGGGACGCCTTTGTTGTTGAGGGTTTTTTGCTCGGGCCTGTGGTAGACCCTGTTCAGTGGGAGATCTGCGGGATCGATTCTTGCGGTGAAAGAAGATGGCGAGCGGTGGAAAGATAGAGATCGAGAAATTTAATGGTCAGAGTTTTGAGTTGTGGAAGCTCAAGATGGAGGATCTGCTGGTGGATAAAGATCAGTGGATCGCGGTAGATCCAGTTACTAAACCAATGGCAATGTCAGATGAAGACTGGAAGAAACTGGATCGGAAAGCTAAAAGCACAATACGGTTGTGTGTCTCAGATTCAGTATTGTTGAATGTATCTGGGGAAGCTACTGCAAAGAATTTGTGGGAAAAACTTGGGAATTTGTACCAATCTAAGTCTCTGGTGAATAAGTTGTTCTTGCAGAAAAAGCTATATAACCTGAGGATGAAGGATGGAGACTTGGTGACAGAGCATCTGAACGCCTTCAATACTGTGGTAAGTAAGTTGTCATCTGTTGATATTAAAATCTCAAATGAAGATAAGTGCATCAGTTTGTTGTGTTCTCTACCAGACTCGTGGGACAGTCTGGTTATTGCAATAGGTAGCAACACAACTACCTTGAATTTTGATGACATTGTCTCAGCCTTGCTGTCGGAGGAAATGAGACGGAGAAATATGGAGGGTCAAAATGGAGATGCCTTATATGTACGAGGAAGGTCCCAGAACAGAAACAAGAATAAGGTTTCGAGTGGGAGATCTAAATCTAGAGGGAGATCTAAATCTCCTGGAAAGTTTGTAAAGGTGTGCTGGAAATGCGGAAAGGAAGGGCACTACAAAAAGGAATGCGGATCTAAAGCTCCTGAGAAAGGAAAGGGATCTGATGAAGGTCCTTCTGCAGAGGCAAAAACCACCTCGGATGAAGGTGGGGATGTGTATTTTGCTTCTTCTTCAAATACACATGTAGATCATGAGTCATGGTTGATTGACTCAGGTGCATCCTTTCACTTCACTCCCCATAGGGAGTGGTTCTGCGAGTATGAGAAATATGATGGTGGTGATGTCTTCCTAGGGGATGATAGGAAGGCTAGACTCCTCGGACATGGAAAGGTCAAGCTGAAGCTGCAAGGTGGAAGGATTAGAACACTTCCTGGTGTTTTGCATATTCCTGCATTGGCCAGAAATCTGATTTCTGTAAGCAAGATGGATGATGCAGGTGGATCTGGTGGAGTTGTCGGCTGGAAGGAAGCCCATCGGGAGAAAATGGGTGTTTAAAAAGAAGATGAATGTAGAAGGCAAGGTGGAGAAATACAAAGCTTGGTTGGTAGCAAAAGGTTATTCCCAGGTTTCGGGAATTGATTTTGGTGATATTTTTTCTCCTGTTGCCAAGGTTACTTCTATTAGATTACTTTTATCTGTTGCTGCTGCATTTTATTTTGAGATAGAACAGATGGATGTGAAGACAACATTTCTTCACGAGGATCTAGAAGAGGAGATCTACATGAAGCAACCTGAAGGCTTTATGGTGAATGGTAAGAAAGAAATGGTATGCAGGTTGAAGAAGTCTCTGTATGGGTTAAAATAGTCACCAAGGATGTGGTATCAGAAATTTGATACCTATATACAGGGACTTGGCTTCACTAGGAGCAAGGAGAATCACCGTGTCTATTTCAAATTAATTGGTGACCGTGTTATTTATCTGGTCTTGTATGTGGATGATATGTTGTTGATTGGAAATGACAAAGAAATTATCCAAGATTTGAAGACCCAATTGTTCTCCAAATTCGACATGAAGGATGTTGGTGCTACAAACTATATTTTGGGCATGGAAATTAAGAGAGATCGGGCAAAGAGGAAGCTCTGGTTAAACCAGAGGAAGTATGTTGAGACTATATTGCAGAGGTTCAATATGCAGGATAGTAAACCAGTGAAGGTTCCTATTCCTGTAGGTGTAAAGCTGTCTGCTAAACAGTGTCCCAAGACACAAGAAGAAGAGGAGTATATGTCCCGTGTTCCATATGCAAGTGCAGTGGGTAGCCTGATGTATGCAATGGTCTGTACTAGACCAGACATTGCACATGCAGTGGGAGTATTGAGCAGGTTTATGTCAAACCCAGGGAAGGAGCATTGGACAGTAGTGAAGCGGGTTTTCGGATATTTACGTGGCACTAGTGATTATGGCTTGTGCTACCAGGGAAGACCAGGATTGGAAAGAATGTTGGACATTCGTGGTTTTGTTGATGCAGACTGGGCTGGAGATATGGACCAAAGAAGATCTACAAGTGGGTATGTGTTTAGCCTATTTGGAGGTGCAGTCAGTTGGATGAGTAAAAGACAGTCTGTAGTGGCGCTTTCAACTACAGAGGCAGAATACATAGCAGCCACTCATGCAAGCAAGGAAGCAGTTTGGTTGTGGAGATTGTGTTCAAGTATGGGGTTGGTACAACAAGCTATAAGGATAGACTGTGATAGCCAAAGTGCAATTTTCTTGGCTAAGAACCCTGCTTACCATTCAAAGACAAAGCACATTGATGTTCAATATCACTTTGTTAGAGATATGGTTGAGGCTAAAAGGGTGTTGATGGTAAAGGTGGACACTTTGAAGAATGTTGCAGATGCATTGACGAAGTCTGTGAGCACTCAGAAGTTCTCTTTGTGTAGAGAAACAATGGTTGTTGAAGAATTGGCCCAATGACTAAGCTCTCATGTGGCCCCCTGTGGAAAGAAAACAACAAGTGCGAGAATGTTGGGTATGTGTTATATTCTTTCCATGACTAGCCCCACAAGCTGTACATTGCGCCGGGCGCAGCGGGGGGGTCACAGGGGGGGCGGCAGCCCCCCCTGTCGGGGTCCGGGGCAGCGCCCTAGCAAATTTTTTTTTTTGGTATGTGGTCCCACTCATATGTGGACCCACCCATGTTTTGTGCATGAGTTTGCACATGGTTTTGGGGTACGATGGTTTTCGACCCCTGGTATTTGTAGATTTGGTCAAGGGAACTACAGTTATGTTCTAATCCAGGGTTAATGGATTGGGGTTTATGTATGCTTCGACATGTATATATATGTGTTGTAACACTAAAAGGAATATAATGAAAAATCAAGCTGGTCATCCCGATTTGGGATCCAGGGGAAAATCTCTGTGTTTATCTATTTTATGTTTTATGCTCTCGCTATTGTTTATTTTCTGTTATAAGATTTGTGTGTAGATAATTTATGTTCAGGGTTAAAACCTACAGATATTGTAGGTGGAAGAGAGCCCTACTCATTGATTGATGGGTTTTATAGATACCATTTGGTGAATATTGCAAAGGAAGATAGGAACATGACCATGTTAGCGATATAATGGGGGTGTTTTTAGTTCACTATCATTCCATTCGGCTTGAAGAATATGCCAACAATTTTCTTACACATTGTGGTTGGAAATTTTCAATACTTTATCCACAATTTTCTGGAAGTTTATTTGGATAACTGCAGTATGTTAATTCTTTTGAAAAAACACATTGAGGCTCTATGCTTGATGTTGGATAGGTGTAGACACCTAAAAATTTCACCTAATATTGGAAAGTGTATATTATATTCTCCCTTTGGCATTTTATTGGGACATGTAGTATGCAAACAAGGTCTCTTGGTGGATCTAGCCAAATTACAGTCATAGTGGATCTACCACTGTTGAGCAGGAAAATCCCCTCTGCAGACAGAGGCAATCCCTCTAGCCCTAGGGTGGCTCTAGCAACAATGGAACATGCTGGAATTTTGGACTCCTAGCTTATATATGAAAAACGAGTTTGGATAGATAACCTACCTCGGTCCAATGCTCTTGTTGTGGCTTGTCGCAGTGATCCTCTGATCTTTGTCTTCACACGTCATAGTCCTTTAGTGATAATTTCCGTGTACCTACACAAAGATCAAGTGAATGATGAAATCATACGAAAACATACTTTCATTTACAGTTATTCGATTGGTCAAGGAGAATAAAATATTTTGCATATAATTGAACACAAAATTGGAACCAAAAATTAGTCATGTATTAATTATGGAGAAAAGAAGTTTGCAACCTTAATGCCTCGACGTTGCAACCTCCTTCAATGATTTCAGTCGGGCGCATATCAAGCATTCATTCAGGATCAGACTCGATGAGGAAATGTGCCTAAACTCTCTCTCAACAATGGATTCCTCTCTGCCTTATTCTACACACCCGATATAGTAATTATTGTTCAGCTAACTGAAACAATGTGAGAAGGAAGTATTTATAGGAGAGGAGGGAGTGGTTTGGGATCCCTCATAAGGTGGAAGAGAGGTCTTATCCCTTTGGGGAGTTAAGAAAATGTAGGGAACAAGAATCCAAAGGGAGGATTTCGACGTTATTCAGTTGAACAAACCATGATGAATCCACTCACAAATTTTTTAGGCATGGAAACTTTGATTCTATTTAAAAAAAATTCCAAAACATCTTGGCTCAGGTGCCCCTCTGAGACAGAGTGCCAATGGGTGCTGGGCTCAGTGTTAATTTCTCCATGGGCGCAAGGCCATAACTTCCTACCAGTGCCGACCCAAAATCACTTGTTTTTTAGGGTCTTCTTGAGTAATGATCAATAGAGGAAATGTTATTAACATGCCAAGGGATGAAATGACACTTATATCAAGGTATGAAAATACAATGAAGTCACTGAAATGGTCCTCCAATGTTCGAGATAGGGATTGCAGCGATGGTGACAAAATACTATGTAATAGATGCCCCCTAAAGCATGAGGTCGGAGAGAGAGGGAGGGGTGAAATTCTTTGCGAGAACATGCCCAAACCAAAACGCCACCATCAGAGACCTGCAAGGACAAGTATAACTGATATCTATGATACATGAATATGTGGTATGGGTGCAGCCATCCATAATAGAGTACATACAATAATAAGATCTGAGGTATGGATGCAGCCATCCAGCAAGAATGACCATCAAATAGACTCAGGTATGGTCGTAGCCATCCAATCAGAAGAGTCATGCATATAGTCATGATAAACCAAATCGTCTTGTAGCCTGGATTTCATCAAAAAAAACCCAGGGTCTTGCACTCCATCTCGATCCAAAAAATTACAAATTCAAGCATGTGAATAAGTGAGCTGAAGTCTAACATGAAATAAAGTCACCTGATTACCAGCCAATGATGAAAGTTGTTAACAAGTGCAAGAGGAACCACTAATAATGACAGTGGATCTCAAGGTACAACTAGTACAATCCATGGAATGTGAACAGTGAGCTAGAGTCGAACACCCGTGAAATCACTCAATCAAAGGCCAGTGATGAAGACCTATCGTCAAATGCGAAGGACTTGACATTGAGGCAGGAAAGCTCCAAAGTACTGGAAGGGAGTCTCTAGATCAACTTCCTAGATAATGAGCTGAAGTCGATAGGAAGTGACCGGCCGAAGGAGGGCAATAATGTTTCCCACATCATTGACATGAGACAAAGGAACAAGATGATAGTGAATCAGGACAAAACATAAGATCAGAGGTTGAAAATTGTAGAAGGAAACTTCTCTTGAACATATTGGCGACACGACTCCGGAATTTGGAAGTATTTGAAATCAAGGGATATGAGGTCATGATGAGTGGCAAAGAGCAAATGAGAGGCCAAAAATACATAGCCCAAACCCATGGAGGCAAAAATTATGAAATGGGATGTCCCCAACTTGACACGAATTACATAAAAGTGTCATTTTCAAGAGTGACATGCTACCGACACGACTGAGAACTAGTTCCATTTTCCCCCACCATTTCTAGCGAGTACCCCAATTATTTTTGGAAACAAGATTGAAGAGGATAGCATATGATTTTCATATAAGTTTTTCCTTCGGACGAATCCATCCTAGTACATTTTATGAGCCCTAGGAAGGAGGAACTCAATTACATCATGGTGATGATTTTCGATGTCATTTATGTTTTAACAAGTTTGAAAAAGGAAGAACTCAACATCTTTTCATGTTTAGAGAGTTTGAAAAGAAGTGGAAAAGAAAACTCTAGTTGGTCCCTTTTTGTAGGTAGTCCCACAGACCTGAAAAGGTAGAAAATAATATCTAGGAGAACCTCTTAGTCGTGATTGGCTAAGGTATTCCTTTTTCATAAATAATCTGTCCCAACCCAAAAAAGGGGTAAACTTATACTGGGTAGATGACGTTTCACATCCTTTAACGAGTTCAAAATGACAAGAGTTTCGAAAATCTTTTCAATTTTCGAGAGTCAGAAAAGAGCTGAAAGATGACTCCAGGGGGTGAATTTTTTGTGATTTTACTGAGTCCAAAAAAGTAATAAAATACAACTCCTCGCTTCATCACCATCATGTTTAGGACCTGTTTTTGCACAATAAACGCACGTAAAACCCATTTTTCGAGACAAAATATTAAAATAATCAAAAAAATAAGCGCAAAAAACCTAATTAGGGTCTTGAAAAGGTTATAAAATGACATAAATAGTAAAAATAAATTAATTTTCACCTTTTTACCTCTTGTGATCATTTTGCTATTTTAAATTGTGATTTTGTGGAGCTGGCATCGGACAATCCAGGAGACCAATCGTGAATTTGTTTTCTTCAGGTAAGAGCTCTTATCCTTGCCTATATTTTAAGCTAGATTTCATTACCTGAATTTTCAATTTTTTATGTTTTTGGGGAGATTTTGTTCAACGTTGGGCGTGGGTTCCAGGCACGGAGTCACACCAACCTGCCTTAAATTTTAACAGGGAGGTGCCAATTTGCGCTACTATTTTTAAAATAGCCACGCCAATTGCCACAACCGATTTTTCTCAAAAATTCCAATGAATAGCCTATTTTAAACAATTCAAAAGTTAATGACTTGACTAATGAAATCCCCAATGATGATTTTACAGGTGATTGAAAGAAAAATGGCCATTGAATGGAAGAAAAAAGAACACGGGGATGAATATGAGCTAGCTATGGGAAATAAGAGATGTATGGATTCCCTAAGAGACTGTGGGCTCTTAAAATTCTTCATGGCATCGTGTCTCTGAGCTCAGCTGGAGTTACTATAGTATCTTATCAGTGTTTAAGACATTGATCGAGAAAGATTCATGATCCATGATCAAGAGTTGGAGATTGAAGTCTCTGAGATATATTTCATCACTGGATTATCACAGAGGGGAGCAGCATCGATCTTAACAGGTACCCATCCTACGATGGAAAACATGAGCATTCTCATAGACAGAGTTTTCCGTGGAGAAAATAAAGGATCGAAGAGCGGAAAAGTAGACATCCAGAAAATACCCGATTTGGCACTAAAATTAGTGCTGCATACTATAACACGAGTTGCTGGATCGCAAGCCCCTCACAAAGCTACAAAAACACATCTTCAACTTGCTGTGGACTGCATGACTCCAACCACTTTCAACTGGGTAGAGGCCGTAACAATCAACCTGAAGCATCAATTGAAAAACTGCAAAAACAGCAAGCTGCAACATTTTGGTTATGGGTCCATCTTGGTACCATTCATCCTAGAATGGTTAGCAATATTTCAATGCTAGGAGGTAATAGTACCTGCACCACCAGCACAAGAGCCATGGATGGTCCGTTGGATGGCGCTGATGCCTCGATTGGGAGGTGGTCAACATATGTCATGGAGGTTGGAATTCTTTGACTAGTTCCACCGACAACTCATCGTTGTGGAGGACTAGCCCTATATTGACACTGACTTCATGGGTTATCCAGACCTTCCAATCCTGGAAGGAGAGGATTGGGATGAAGCATTAGGTAAGACTCATTTTTTATTTTGATGAGTATTATGATTTTTTTATTATATGTGTTCTTATATTTATCCATTTATCTACAGATGGCTCAGAGAAACATGCAGGGATGTCTCCAATTGCATGGAGGGTCCCATGTGATTTCGAGGTGGCCCCTAATGTGAGGGAAGCAAGGAAGAGGAGATTTTGCATAACCTGGAGGGACTCACCAGCAGAATTGCAGATTACGCGAGATTTGGTGATGTTCTTCGTGCATACCAGAGGCACACTACGGGGGTGTCTAACCGCGTCCACCATTTATTGAGGTGGCTTGTGCATGAAGTGACATGCTATCATGAGCATCATGCTAATTTTACGTGTAGGCTTTTATTTTTGCATATTTTTTAAGAGACGTGATGTATTATGATGTAACCAAAACACACTTATTTTTTGAACTTATGATGCACATGGATGCAAATACTTGATATATATATACCTATTTTCTCGTTTAAATATTATTATGTGATGATGATGCTTTAACAAATTATGCAAATGTCTATCTAATACAATATTGGCTACTGCATCAATTAACACATTCATTCTTCTAGGAATATGTTGATATGTGGTATAATCAAAATTCCTTTCTAATAAACAAAAACGCAAATACAACCTTAAAATTTCAGGATTTCTAACAGAGTAATTCCTAGTAAGCTGTAGATAGCAAGCTGAGAGTATAGGTTCACAATTAATGCATGAGTGTCGATAGAAATGGCCTTTATTAAGAATTCAATGATGGCACTGTATTCAATGACATTGTTTGTTGTTCATCCTAGAAAAATACCATGAAGGTCTATCAACTCACCATTAGGATTATAAATCACCCAGGTTGCGGAAGACAGATTCTGGGTACTGCGAGAGGCACCATCCGTGAAACCAACATAAGGAGTGATAGACATCTGCATAGTAAGAAATGACATAATAAGCAAGAAAAATTGCTCGCAAATCACACCAAGCCAAAAAATGTACAAAAATGAAAAATACACTTATGTACAAAAGGACATGCATGAAAAACTGATGCATAGTATTTTTTGAGATACAACCTATTTCTGGGTTGATTCAAAGGATAACCTTCATATTCAATTAGCTCATAAGCCCTATTATGCAAAATGTGCTTAACAATATAGGGCCCATGCCACATGGGTTCGGATTTTCCTTCCCCAAGCTTATCATGAGCTTGGTCATACAAGAGGACTAGGTCTCCTTCTACAAAGGTACGAGGGGAAATTGTCTGATCAAAATGATATTTGACCCGCTTTTTTTGTGCTTCTATGACAAGATCAACAAAGCAGCGAGTTTCATCAAGCCTCTCCAAATATAGAATATTCTCTTCCTCTAGTGATGTATTAGGCAGTAATTCAATAACTATCTTGTGAGAATGGATTTCACATTCAATTGGAAGGGTAGCTTCCAGGCCATAAACAAGCTAGAATGGAGTGAATCTGGTTGCATCCTTCACCAAGGTTCGGTAAGCCCAAAGAGCTTAAAACAACATGGGATTCCAGTTGGACTTGTGCATCCCAATCATATGCTGAAGCATAGTGACTAGAACCTTGTTCACAGCTTCAACCTGGCCATTGGCCTGAGGGTAGTACGACGTTGAGCTGTTGTAACGCAAAACCAACTTAGAAGTCAACTCAGCCATCATGTAATGGAAAAACTGAGAGCCATGATCAGTGACAATGGCTTGAGGGACACCAAACTTGGTAATGACATGATTGAATAGAAATTGTGCAGTTTTCTTACCGTCAGCTGTGAGTGCAAGCATTGCTTTGGCCCATTTAGTGAAGTAGTCCACGACTACAATAATATAAGCATGCCCCATGACTGAGTGAGGGTTACACGTCATTGAATTGATGCCCCACTTCGAAAGAAAACCAATGGTAATGAAATGATGGAGGTGTACGGGTGGTGTGTGCATCTTGCACTGCTAAATCTGGAAATCATGACACTTACACACAACAACAATGCAATCTTTAAAAATGATAGGCCGGAAATATCCAGCATGAAGAATATTTTGTGCAGTAGTATATCTAGACATGTGACCACCACAGGTGCTATAATGGCAGTCATTGACGACTTTTTCATCCTCCTCGAGAGTTAAACAACAGCAGAGAATAGATTCAGCTCCAATGTCGTAGAGAGTATCTTCGACTATGTGATAAGGTTGCGAATGATTGGCGGATACATCGACGAGCATCCTTCTTCAACTCAAATCGAAAGGTGGAAGTTTGGAGATAGATGATGATATCATCGTACCATGGATCTAGGGTGCTAATGAGAAAAAGGGTGTCATCCAAAATGCGTTCCTCAGAACCAGAGGGAGCATAGGCAGATGGTAAAGAGAAAATCAAATCGACAAAAACCAATTATTTCCTCGATTTGGCGATAGTGAACTTCAAATCAAACTCTTGGAGGATAACAATCCACTTTGAGTATTTTCCCCCCAACATTTTTCAAGTCAATATATAGGTCATGGGGTTACAATTAGAAATCACAGTTACTGTGTGAATTAGAATATAATGGCAAAAACGTTGGACGGCTTGAAAAAAATCCAATGCCAATTTATCGACATGTGTGTAACGTGTTTCGATATTGAGAATATTGCGGCTCAAATAATAAATGACATGCTCATCACCATCATTGTTGTCTAGTACCAGAACCATGGAAATAATGCTAAATGTGGCAGCCAAGTAGACGGATTAGTCGCAATGATAATTGGGAGGACACAAGAGAGGAGCATTGATAAGCAATGTCTTCAGTGCATTGAAAGATTTTTGGGTGATCTCATCCCAGAGGAACGGGACGCCTTTCTTGAGAAATCGCATGAAACCTTTGGCTACTTCAACATAATTTAGTATAAAAAGGCGTAGGAAATTAGCTTTCCCTTGCAGACTCTACAACTGATGTAAAGAGGAAAGGGAGTGGAGATTGACAATAGCTTCGACCTTAAGAGGGTCAAGATGAATTCCCTCTTTAGAAACGATAAACCCAATAAGTCTACCAGAATAAACGCAGAAGACACACTTATGAATATTGAGCCAAATGTTACAGCATCTACATCGAAGAAATATTTGAGGGAAGTGATCCAGGTGGTCCTTATGCTTCGCAGAATGAGTCAGAAGGTCATCCAGGTAAGGTTGAACAATGCACTCAATATCATGGAAAGCTTATGAAATTTCTCGTTGAAATGTAGCCCCAGAATTCTTAATACCAAAAGGGAGCTTCTTGTAGGCGAAGTTTCCCCAAGGACAGATAAAGGAGGTCTTGTGTTGATCAGCCAGAAGAATGTTGATATGGTTGTAACTAGAAAAACTGTCCATAAGGGAAAATATCTCACTCCTAGCACACTTTTCAATGGTCTGGTCGATAAAAGGAGTGGGATAGTTATCCTTAGGACAAGTGCGGTTGATGTCACGGTAATCCACATAGACACGAATAGTACCCTTCTTTTTATCCACAGGAACAATGTTAGAAACCAATTCTGTTAAGGGAATCGGATAAATGAAGCCATCTTTAAGAAGTTTTTCAACTTCTCCCTTGATGGGGGTTTCCTTTCTAGGGCACATAGGATGAAGACGTTGGCGAAAAGGTTTCCCGTCAAGATAAGTAGGAATCTCGTGCACAAATATACTCAGATCGATGTCGGTAATTTCTTCATAAGACCAAGCGAAAACATCTCGGAACTCTTAGAAGAGACTAGTATAGACCTTGATCTCATCAGGAGAACAGGTCACTCCAATGTGGATGTTCTTGAGAACCCCTATTCTGACGGAGATGTCAATAGGCATCGTTTGCATAATGTTTCCCAGGTTACCTTCCTCGAAAACTTCATTTGTAAAGATGGGTGTTTGAAGCAGATGGGAAGGAGCTTGGGAAGAAAATTTCTCGAGACAAGTAGACATGGCCCCAAGGCCAGGCATAAAGGAGGAACTATGATGAATATCATCCCAAGGAGGATCCTCAAGTGACATGGTTTCCACAATGGACTCATTAGTTTAAGTGATTAGGAGAATCCAAAGCGTCGAGTCAAGGGGATTGAGAATGCGTGTTAAGAGACACAGTCAAAGGAGCATGATCAGAGGGAGGTGGAGCCGAAGCCGAAATAATTTCACAATAATCAATTTCTATTGGGCTTAACGGCATTGTGTCACCAAATGAATCAATTTTCTCAGGTGAAGGGATCATCTATGGATCAGAAGATGTGGAGATCATGTTGACCTGAGTAGTGTTGGGTGGAGGAACAAAAAAAAGAACCATAAGGGCAGGATATTTGAAAAGACCTGGTCCTATGCTCTCATAAGGTGTAGGAATACGATCTACATATGGAACGTTTCACTCCGAAGACATGGAAGTGAAAAAGGACAACTAATCGACATTGATGATCGTTCCTTCATGTAGAAATAGAAGAACACGAAAGAGAGTGGACAAGACGCATAGCATGGCATGAGTCCAACTATGACCAAGGAGAAGATTGTAATTGAATTTGGCGTCAATGAATTCAACCTCAGCATTGATCATTTTCCCTTCTAACGTAATAGATGAACTGGCGAGAACACCAAGAGGGTGAGATTCCCTTCTGTCAAAAGCTTCTAAAGCATTTGGATATTTATTGAGGGATGGAGAACCAATGGATTTCTAGCAAGTAGAAGTCATGATGCAATTAGATGCACCCTTGTCCATGACCACTCGATGGATGTTCTTTCCATTAATACCAACTTGGATAATCAGTGTAAGCTGGTGAGGGAGACGCGGGACCAAATTTTCCAAATTGAAAGTGATAAGGCTAGAATCAACGGGTTCAACCCCTCCGATGGAAGATAGAAAAGCCTTCCATTGTGACAGACAACTCTGAAGTAATTCCAACACAAACATAGAAGATGGTGCTTGAACCAAATCCTTAACAATATTGTAATGCTGAGTAGCATGGGCATTTGGGTTATAGGAAGACTTTCGGAGGACACCTTTAGAAGGTGGTCATACAATGGGCTCAGGACTGGGCCTTTCAATGTGAAGAGGGCCAAAAGCAGGATAGGGAGGAGGACCATCAGCGATCTCTTTCCCTGCTACCTGATGTGGTTTCGGTATAATATTTTGATCGGTTAGCAATAGATATGGGTGCAGGACCATTCATCATGAATACCTAAGAGCCAAATGGGGCAGAGGATTGAGGTTGCTCCACCATCTGAGTTTGCTGCGATGGGAACGATTTTTTAAGAAAAAATGGAGTGCCTAGAGTGCCTTTGAGCAATCGACTCACCTCGTCCCATTGTGGACAGTCCTTGGTGTAATGTTGTTTATCACAAATCAGATAAGGGTACTTTAGTTTGCATTTTGAACCATCGTCAGAACTAGGTTTCGAAGAACCCTGTTTCAAGGCATCGACTTTGGCCTTACCTTTACCCTTTTTCTTACCTTTGGAAGCTTTATCCATTGGATTGGATTGGACGGTATTGACTTCCACGGTCTTAAAAGGATTCGGAGGTGGATGAGAAGCAGTATCAGTGGAATAAGTATATTTTTTCTTCGTAGGATTTGGAGAAGACTTTCGAGAAGTCTTGAGACACAAAACCAATGATACCGTCGACGGATGGCACCGTCGGTGCTTTGGTAGTTCCATGTCACGCAGCATCAAGCAAGAGTTCATACAATGTGCCGGATTGAGAGTACATGAGATCGAGGTACTGGGCACGAGCAATGGCTTATTCCTCAGTAACACATGCCCCCATAGCAATTTATTTAGCAATCAAAGTGATAAAAAAGGTAATGAACCAATTAGTCTGAAGTTTATTAGGAATCTAAAATTTGATCAGACGATGACGCCACCTCCATTCATGAATATGATCAGAGATATGAGTAGCCCGATCTTGTTTCAAGGATGTTAGGAGGTGTGTCCTAGTTTAATATTGAATTGGTAACTGAAAGTGTGTGAGAAACGCCATGGAAAGAGAGTTGAAATCTTGAAAAATTCCATGAGAAAGTTCAATGTACCACTTTTCAGTGACACTAGTGAGAGTCCTTTGGAAAATACGTAGTTGAATTGAATTTTCAACCCAAGATTTAAAGGAGCACCAGAGATGGTGTGTCATAGAATGCGCTTGGCGGTCTTCTCTGGACTTACCTTCAAATTTGGGACAATCACTAGGAATTTTAGTCAGAACTGGAGGCCAATATGGATTATGAAGGATAGGATCATTCGTCAACTTCGACACATTGAGCAATTCCAGCATAGAAAGAAAGGGAAATTCCGTATTGAAAGCCATTACAAGACTTTGATAGAGACCGGTATTGGGATTCCAACCAGGTTGGGAGAAATTATGACCCCATATGTTCTATCTCGGAGGATTTTGTCCATAGGGGTTATAAGCTTGATATTTTTTCCCATACACCAGTTGAGGACTACGATATTGGTTCTATGCGAACCACTCAGGTCCTGTCTGAAAAACATATGGATTTTGTTCTAGAATGTAAGTAGTGCCTTGGGGCAGACCTTGTACCATCCAAGATTGACCTTGATGAATTAAAGGTGGGCCCTGAGATTGCACGGGTTTCCCCTGGGGTGCAGGTTGACCCCAATGTTGTGGTTGAATAGGTTGTCCATGGGTTACAGTTTTGCCTATTTGTTGGGATTGGACAGGTTGTCCCTATGGTGTAGGTTGGCCTGGATGCTGAGAGCTGCCAGGTTTCCCCTATGGAATAGGTTGGCCTGATGGTTTGGATGAGCCAAGTTTCCCTTGAAGACTAGGTTGGCCTAGCTGAGACAAGCTAGGTTGCCCCTGAAAAATAGGTTGGCTTGGCTGAGCAGTAGACGGTTGACCTTGTTGTACAAAATGTGGGCCTTGCTGAATATAAGGCTATTTCTGTTGCAAAAAAGGTTGTCCCTAAGATGGATAGGTCTTCCCCTGAGGAACATAAGACGTTACTAGTTGAACATAAGGTTTACCAACAAGACCATAGGGTTTTCCCTGTTGGACCGAAGGTTGTTCCTGAAAGGGTTTTCCTTGTGGACAATAAGGTTTTCCCTGTAGGTATGTAAACCGGTTGGGGTAAACCAAAATTTGAGGCATCTAAACATACAATGGACCTTGCAGGTGAGGCCCATAGTGATAGACGTGATTTCTGTGTTCATCGTAATAATGTGGAGGATTGATGAGAGATTACACCTACTGAGAACCCTAAGGGATATAATTCTGTTGTTCAATGGCGAACATGTACTGACCGTACATCAAACCTTTAGGAATCGGATTAGAAGAGACATGCACACTACTAGTAGGTTGATGGACTCCCAATATGTGAGGTTTTGATTCGTTCACGACAGTCCCGAAAAGTATCGTTGAAGTGATAGGAGTCATCCCACAAAAAGTAGAAGATGGTGATACTGACAGAATCACACTAACAGATGGTGTAGATCAAGCCACACAGAAAATGAGCTTGGTTGGGACATAAGTAACTATTTTCGATGTAATGGGAGTCGAGGGGGATGCACCCAATAAAAACGACCCTTCTGAGGGAGCTGATGTACCTGACCATGTCAGATTTTGATACAAATATGTAGCACCATAAATGATCTGAATCAACAAACGATAAATAGCTAGGTGAGATAAAGGTTGTGAGGAAGGCTCACTCGAGACATAAGGAAAATTATTTGGAGGGAACTGATATTCTCCAATAGAAACATAAGTCTCTTCACTACTGATGGGACTCGTAGCATCCATGTCAGATGAAGACATGTTGTCGGTGAAAAGGCGACAAGCAGTGGCAAGTAAAGCACGTGTTAATGGTGATTCAAGCAGTTTCGAGGCAAGCGATTCTGAGGCAAGAGGAGGATCTTCTTATTCTCTGAAACCGGCCGAAATGCCAGAGGTTTCCAATTGATATCAAATGGTTCCCCGGGAGGAGATCGAGTAGCAAGAGGTAGAATTCTCGGAATAATAGAACACCAATAACCTAAAGGCCTAGTAGGCTGAGTTGCCTCTGAAGAAATTTCGAGAGAAGGATCTCCATTATGAGGTAATAAAGGGGATGACGAAAATGGTGGTTCTACCACTGTGACTTTGTCTCAAAAACAAGAGAGAAAAGAGATGACCAATTCGAGGCTTCAAGACCAAAACCTAAGGAACTACTTAAGAACAAGCCAGGAAAATAACTTTAATGGGCGTGTGATCATAGGTAATCAACTGAAAAAAAACTCTACCTTTTCATATTTTAAGAGTCAAGAAAAGGGAGAATGGTGACTCTAGTCACTTTCAGGTTAAACGAGCTTGAAAGGAAAAGTCTTCGATGATATTTTCAATTTTTAGGGAGTCACGGAAAGATCAAAGTGATTACTCAGGAAATAAAAGCAAGAGGCTGTATGAAGATCCCGTGAACTACAATATACACCTTGGTGATCATATGAAATATAAATGACCAAGGACTTAACGTACGTGCAGGCAGTCTCCCCAAATGTTGTGTTCGGTGTATCACGGTTATAGGGAAAAAAAATTGGCTTCCTATGGATAAAGGTTTGAAACCTACGAGGGTCTCCCTTTATATACTCGAAGGTACGAGGAGCACAAGTCCGTGCTAGTGTTTTCTAATTCCAAATAGCAAACAAAAGCTGTTAGGTTTAACAACTTCGGAACACGTCACTAACCTAGACCTCTAAATATGAGCGTTAAGTTTCAATGCTTCTTTAGGTTGATTGAGTTCATTTTAAAGTTGAGCTTGAATTAATGTTGCAGTTTCAAGGCCTTACCAAATGTAATCTCGAATCCCAAATGCACAACTACATGCGAAAGAAAATCATTCCAATTTGATCAATAGCTAGCTAAGAGAGGGATAGTAGTTCACAATGAAGTAGCAATCAATCGAATGCAAGGAGAAATCTTCCTAATGCTTCTAACACAACCAAAGCAGAAAACAAAAATATCTTTCCTTGTTCACTAAAACCTACTAATGCAAAAGAACTCTTTTCATTTTCAAACCAAGAGAAAGAATGCAAGTTTTGTTCTTTTAGATGAATGAGAAGCAATCATGCACTATTACACTAAAAGACAAAATGAATAATTTTTTTGAGAAACTCAAATGAAACGATAAAAAAAGAGACCAATTAAATACGAATGTAAAACACACTCAAAACAGACATGCACTCCTTCACGCAAAAATAGGACTTTCAAATCGATTTAGTGAGCAATGTAATCTATGCTCGAGGCGACAGGGGGAAGGTCAAACAGACACCAAGATGATAGTTCAACGACCCAATGACACGTAGAATCAAAAGAAAAGATCAAAAAATTAGTCAATAAGAAAAAAAATATAAAATATTAGACTGACTCAAACTCAACTCAGAAGGCTCAATGAGGAGGTGGCCGAACAAGCAACAGAAGACACCTTGACACCCTAGGATACCAAAACTACACTGATCAAATGAGGGGAAAAAAACTGGGAAGAATGAGACAGGAGATTCAAAACAATATAAATGAACTAATTCAGGAGGGGAAAACCAATCCAGAGGCAAGACATACTGACAAAACTCAGGGAAGAGGCCAAAATCCTAACCTAAATGATTCAACACATCTGTTCAGCTGTAATCTTCACTGAACAGGGGAAAGCACACCTATAAAATAGGAAAGGAAACAATAACGCTGAGCTAGAAAACTAAGGAAAGGATGAAAATTCACTGAGAAAAGGCCAGACTTAACACTTTGAGACTAAGTATGATGGCTGGAAATAGTTAGACAAGAAAAAAAAAGCAGAAAAGTGGTAATACGACCAAAGTCAGACAGACAAGAAAAACACTAGACGAAAAATGGGAGACGACAAACACATTGATCCCTAGTATGGTCACCAACTTGTTGAGTAGGCAAATCCCCTCTATAGACAGAGGTGATCCCTTTAGCCCTAGGGTGGGTATAGCAACAAGGGAACATGTTGGACTTTTGGACTCCTAACTTGTTGTTGGAACGGGGCTACCTAAGCTGCGAATTTTGTATATCTTTGGCAAATTTTGTATAATTTGTGTATTAATTAGTCTAACGCAGGGGATTTGGGGCGAGTCAAAGCCCTGAATGCATTGTAATGGGTGAAAGGGTAGACCTAGATTCTGCAAACCATGGTTTACAGACCATAAGATAGTGTAGGCTACATCGATATAAATAGCTGAATAGTTTGAGTCTATAGGTAGGCATGAATTAAGACTAATGCTACATATGAACTGTTAGATTTGGTTTGGGTTTTTTTGGGTAAGGACTCCTGCTGCCTGTGTGTGTGGAGATCTTCAGTCCTTCTATGTGCAGACCCCACTAGGCTATGTGCACGGGCTGGTTTTGGTTGTAAGTGGTTCTGAACATTAATGAATGCGAAGTATTGTTAAAGTATTTGTGTGCTATTGGGATCAGTTATGTTTATTGCTGAAGTGTATCTATGATGATTATTTAGCTATGAATGTATTTGTGGTTTTTCATAAGTATATCTGTGATATGTTACAAGCTACGATTATAAATTCTCTGTGATGGTATCTAGTAATGCGCACATGGATGAAAATGTAATGATTAGATCTGATAGTTTTGTTATGGTTTTATGCTAATTTATAATGTTTAAAAGGCTGTGAATAGACTCATTGAGGGTAACCCTAGCAAGTTATACTACAGATCTGCCTCGAATTACCTACTCTCTCTCAGGGTGCAAAAACCGGGTTCCAAAACCCTCCCATACTGCTTCGAGTGAGACCTTGGCCTGCGCAAGAAGGTCATTGGCGAAAGGGCCAGTAGTATAGGGGTTTGTTGGCAAACCTTAACCTTTGAACCTAGGTCAGGACCGCTCAAGCCAACAAATCCCTATACTACTGACCCTTTCGGCAATGACCAACTTACGCAGGCCAAGGTCTCACCCGAAGTAGTATGGGAGGGTGTCGGAACTAGGTTTCCACACCCTGAGACAGAGTAGGTACTTGGAGGCAGATATTTATTATAACTTTCCAAGGTTACCCAAAATGAGTCTATTCGCAGCCTTCTAAATAATATACTCAACCTAAAACCATAACACAGCTATCGGATCTAATCAGTACATTTTCATCCACGTGCGCATTATCAAATACCATCACATAGCATTTATAATTGTAGCTAGTAACATATCACAGATATACTTATGCAAAAACATAGATACATTCGCAGCTAAATAATCATCACAGATACACTTCAGTAGTAAACATAACCAATCCTAATAGCACATAAATACTTTAACAATACTTCGCATTCATTAATGTTTAGATACACTTACAACCAAAACCATCCCATGCACACAGCTTAGCGGGGTCCACAGATAGCAGGACTGAGGATCTTCGCACAAAAAGCTATCAAAAGTCCTTACCCAAAAGAACCCAAACCAGATCTAACAGTTCGCACGTAGCATTAGTCTTAATTCATGCTTGTAGAAACAATTTAACTTCATCATCTATTCTCAGGTTTGTTGGAGCTTTTGAAGCAAGCACTTCATCCTTAGTAAAGTATTTGTGGGCTGCGACGAAGGTTTCCCTTTCCTTCTGTGGGTCCAAGCTTTCCTATTTGACCACTTCTTTCTGGATAAGAGGTTCAGCTTCGGCTTTCTCCTCGGCTCCTCCAGTAGCCATGCCGTTGTGCATTATGACATTAATACTCGGCCCTTCAGCACACAATTCTGCCTTAACCCTCTGTACATTCTGCGTAGGTGTCTTTTGTTTTTTCTGCATTTTTTCTATCAGAATTGGACAGTCTTCAATCACATGTTCCAGCTATTTACAATAATAGCAAGATTGTCACGTAGGGTTCAGAAATTCCCTTGCAAAGTGCCCTATCTCTCCATATTTGTAACAGATCAATTGTCCTCTTCCCCGACCTATGCCTCCACCCCTTCCCCCTCCCCTGCCCCTGGCTGGAGAGCCTCCTCTGCTTGACAGAGATAGTGGTGAAGAAGGGTCAGCCTGTACCATGTATAGGCTTCCTCGATCTATCATCAAGTCATAGTTCTAGAAATTATGCTCATCATGCCCCACAGAGGAGCAGAATCGACACCATTGCTGCTTTAATTCTGGAATGTAAGCACTAAGATGTCATGCTCCACACTGGAATATTGGCTTCAAATCAAGTACGAAGGACACTACAGGGACAAGCACCACAAAGGTCACCCCACTCGACACCACCAAAGAAATCGAAGGACAGGGTAAGAGTACTGGGAAGGAAGTGGACTCGCAGTCGCAGAAGGGTTTGCAGCAAGGAAAGAGTATTGGGAAGGGCACGAAATCGACATCACAGAAGAATTCGCAGCTTAGGTAGCCCCGTTCCAACAGGCCCGCAACACAATCTTGTGACTCGTCTCGAGTCACTGCGGCCATGGGTTCTCCATATTTTCTTGTAGTTTCTTGATCACTGGTTGAGGTGATCAAGCAGCTGCAGGCGAAGATGGAGAACCCACGGTCGCAGTGACTCAGGACAAGTCACAAGATTATATTGGGGGTCTGTTGGAACGGGGCTATCTAAGCTACGAATTTTGTATATCTTTGACAAATTTTGTATAATTTTTGTATTAATTAGTCTAACGCAGGGGTTTTGGGGTGATTCAAAGCCTCGAATGCATTGTAATGGGTGAAAGTGTAGACCTAGAGTAATAAAACCACGGTTTGCGGACCACAGGATAACGTAGGCTACATCAATATAAATAGATGAATAGTTTGAGTCTAGAGGTAGAAATGAATTAAGACTAATGCTACATGCAAACTATTAGATCTGGTTTGGGTTTTTTTGGGTAAGGACTCCTGTTGGTTGTGTGCGCGAAGATCCTTAGTCTTGTTGTGTGTGGACCCTGCTAGGTTGTGTCCACGGGCTGGTTTTGGTTGTAAGTGGATCTGAACGTTAACGAATGCGAAGTATTGTTAAAGTATTTGTGTGCTATCAAGATTGGTTATGTTTACAGCTGAAGCATATCTGTGATGATTATTTAGCTATGAATGTATCTGTGTTTTTGCATAAGTATATATGTGATCTGTTACTAGCTGCAATTATAAATGCTCTGTGATGGTATCTGGTAATGCGCATGTGGATGCGAATGTACTGATTAGATCCGATAGCTTTGTTATGGTTTTATGCTGAGTATATTGTTTAAGAGGCTATGAATAGACTCATTCTGGGTAACCCTATCAAGTTATAATACAAATCTGCCTCGAATTACCTACTCTCTCTCAAGGTGTAGAAACTTGGTTCCAGCACCCTCCCATACTACTTCGGGTGAGACCTTGGCCTACGGAAGTAGGTCATTTCCTAAAGGGATAATAGTATAGGGGTTTGTTGGCAAACCTTAACCTCTGAACCTCGGTCAGGACCCCTCAAGCCAACACTTGTAAATGAAAAACTAGCTGGGATAGATACCCTACCTTGGTCCAACGCTCTTGTCATGGCTTATAGAAGCGATCCTCTAATATTTTTCTTCACACGTCGCAGTCCTTCAGTGATAATTTCTGTGTACCTACATAAATATCAAGTGAATGATGACAGCATACGAAAACATACTTTCATTTACAGTTATTCAATTGGTTAAGGAGAATCAAACATTTTTTGTATAATTGAACACAAAATTGGAACCAAAAACCAGTCATGTATTAATGATAGAGAAAATAATTTTACAACCTTAATGGCTTGACGTTGTAGCCTCCTTCAATGGGTTCAGTCAGGTGCATCTCAAGAATTCGTTCAAGATTGGACTCGATGAGGCAATGGGCCTAAAATCTCTCTCAATAATGAATTCCTCTCTACCTTATTCTACACACCAGTTATAGTAATGATTTTTGTTGAGGTAAATCCCCTTTGCAGACAGAGGCAATCCCACTAGCCCTAGGTTGGGTCTAGCAACAATTGAAACACACAAAGTTATGGTTCCTAGTTACAAAAGATAGAATCACGATAGATTTCTTACCATGATTCCTTCACTGCTGTTGTCGAAGAAGAAGTGGCTCTTCCATTCCTAGTTGGACAAGTCATGATCTATGAGCTTGTTGCATCCAGATACATGTACACACACAAAGAGAAAGGACAAAATGCAATGTAATATTTCACACTTTATTACTATCGGTCAGTCAGAGAGGAACGAATGAAATTTCATTATATAATGAACAACACAATCATGGAACCAATAGTAGAGTCATGTATATTAAGATACGAGAGAACGATTAAGACTGGTCCTCTAATGTCATGATCTTCCTTCGACAGGGTTCCAGTGGGAAGTGTCTCACAAAGCTTGTCAGGGACTTCACAAAACTCTCTCTCTCACAGGGTTCTCCTTAGCTCTACTCTTGATTGTCACTCAGCTATAATTTCCTTCCCAAAAGTTCAGCTAGCTAGTAAATGGAGAGGGCAGGCTTTTATAGAAAGAGAAGGGGAGGTTTGGATCCCTATAATCATGGGGGAGAGTTCTATCTCCTAGGAAGGTTCCATGAGAGGTGGAAAGCCATTTCCTAAACAGGGAGATTCGGAGCCAAACAACCCAACCTCTTTTTGATGATCCATTCTGAAGTTGTTAGAATCAAACTTCCGTCTCCTATTGTTAAAAAACATTCCTTAAAATTCTTGGTGCGGGCACAACACAGGGACAGAGTGCCAACTAGCGTGCCCACTAGTGTAAATTTTCCCCATTGGCGCGAGGGATGAACTGGCTACTCGCGCCAATGCCCAAACCTATGTTTTTAATGGTTTTATGACGAAATTTTCTTCAGGATAATTCTTTCCCTTATGCAGAAGGATGCCTTTAAGGTGTTTTCAGGACATTCTACTGTTCACAGGTCATGGGAATAGTCCTCCAATGTATGGGACAAGGGATTGCAAGGACGGTGAAAAATGTTGTGTAACAGATGCCCCCTAAAGAATGAGGTCTGAGAGAGAGGGAGGGGTGAAATTCTTTATGAGAACATGTTCAAATAAAAACACTGCCACTGGAAAACCTATGAGTAAAAATACAACTGATTTCTCTGATACATGATATGTGGTATGGGCACATCCATCCATAAAAAGTATTGAAACAATGAGATCCAAGGTATGGACGCAGCCATCCAACAAAATAAGGATCAACAAGTAGACTCAGGTATGGTTGCAACCATCCAATCAAAAGAGTCATGTAATGAATCATAATAACCCATAAAGAACCCGCAGCCTGGATGTTATCAGACAAAATCCAGGGTCTTGCACTCCATCTCGACCTGAACAGAGTACAAGTTCGAGCATGCGAATATGTGAGCTGAAGTCGAACATGCAAGAACATTGCCTGATTACCAGCCAATAATGAAAGTTGTTAACAGACGCGAGAGAAACCACCAATAATGACGATGGTTCTCAAGATACAAGAGGTACAATCCATGGAATGTGAACAGTGAGTTGGCGTCGAACACCCGCAGAATCATTCAATCGAAGGCCAATAATTAAAACCTTGCGTTGAATGCGAAGAACCTGCCATTGAGGCATGCAGGCTCCAAGGTACCTGAAGGGAGTCTCTAGATCAGCTTCCCGGATAATGAGCTGAAGTCGATAGGAAGTGACATTGATCGAAGGTGGGCCATAATGTTTCCCACATCATCAACATGAGACAGAGGGATATAATGTTTGTGAATCAAGACCAACAGAGAATCAGAGGGAGGTTGAAAACTGCAGAGGCCAAATTCTCTTGAACATATCGGCAACACAACATTGGATTTGGTAGTATTTGACATCAAGGGATATGAGGTCATGGTGATGTGGAAAATAGTAGATGAGCAGTCAAAAGAGATTACCCAAACCCATGGAGGCAAGCAGATAACGAGATGAGATGTCCCCAACCCGACACGAATGCAAAAAAGTGCCATGTTCAAGAGCGACATACTACCGACACGACTATGATACTGGTTCCATTTCCCCCCACCATTTCTGGAAAGTACCCCAATTATTTTTTAAAACAAGCTTGAAGGGGATAGCATATGCTTGCAATGTAAGTTTTTCCTTCGGACAAATCCAACCTAGTATATTTTACGAGCCCTAGGAAGGAGGAACTTGAGTAACACCATTACGAAGGAGCCTGATGTCATCAAATTTTAACGATTCTGACAAAGGAAGAACTCAGCATCTTTTCATGTTTAGAGAGTTTGAAAAGACAGTGGAAAAGAAGACTCCAGCAGTCCCTTTTCGTAGGTAGTCCCACAAACCTGAAAAGGTAGAAAACTATGTCTGAGAGAACCTCCTAGTCGCGATAGGCTAGGGTATTCATTTTTCGTAAATAATCTATCCCAACCCGAAAAAGGGGTAAACTTATATTGGGTATATGTCCCTTCATAGCCAATTTAACGAGCTCAAAATGACAAGCGACTCGACAATATTTTTATTTTTCGAGAGTCAGAAAAGAGCTAAAAGTTGACTCCTCCTGGAGGAACGAGTGGTATTAAGGGTAGAAACTAGTTTCAATAATGGTGGAACTACTCAGAACATGATAAAAGTCAAGAGGTTGGCTAACAAGACCACTCATTGTAGCGGTTCCTCAGGAATGGGTAAAACAACCAAGTGAAGGCATATGATCGGCCGAGTAGATAGGGAGGATGGAATGAGAGAACCAAGGCTCATCTGGAAAAACAGGCTAATAAAATGGCAATCATGAGAGGTAAAATGGGAATGGTTTCATTTTTACACAAGCTTGAAATCAGGAAACTCTGCTTGAAGTTGGTTTCATTTTTACACAAGCTTGAAACAAAGATAAACTATGCTTGAAACAAGTTTCATTTTTACACAAGCTTGAAATGGAAAAAAACTATGCTTGAAAAATTAAGCATGCCTCGAGCATGGTGACTCAATTCAAGGTACATGCCCCCCAAGCTTTAGTCCATATGAATGGAAAATGGAGTGAAGGTTCAAATTATGATATCAAGAGAAAGACTCGACTAGGATTTTACAAGATCTAGCAAAGACTCAAATTGAACGGGACTATGTTTCATTATTTTAACGAGGTTGACATACTAAAAGAACTATCCTCATAACCTAATTCATTTTTTAACGAGGTTGACATAGAAAACAAACCATCCTCAGATCCGAATTCATTTTTTAACGAGGTTGACATAGTAAATGAATAGTCCTCGGAATGAACTTGTTTAATTTTTAGGGAGCTTGACACAAGCAGATGAACCATGCTCCAAGAGACCTCATCATAATGAATAAGAAGTCATAGCTTCCAAGGGTTTCCCGTCCAATGGAAGGAAAACATCTTGGAATTCTGGACCCAATGCCCCCAGCACACGATGTACAATGGCACTATCACTGAATACGGGCACAAGACAGGTAGCCAAATAATTGACGTGCGGTGGGGATAACACAACCAGTGGATAAAGATCTGGCAGGGATGATGGTGGACTAGCTGCCATATTCGGACCAAAGAATGCAAGTTGATCGAGGGTCACGATCCGACCTTGGTGCAGAAAACACATCACATGAAAGAGGGAGGAGACAAGCGTTCCCATGGCATAAGTATAATCACGGCCCAAGAGTAAATTAAATTCCAAGGGGCGAGGAACAACCATCACGTCCATACAGACAGTTTTCCCTCCCAAAGTAATAGGCAACTAGGATCCCTAACGGTTGACTAGTTGCTCTGTTAAGCACCAACAAATTCTGCGTAACAACCACAAGCAACGGCAAACTGGAATCTTTCCAAGTAGTTGAGGATAAAATACTAACAGACACGCCTTCATCTATAATGGTGCTGGTTATGACCAGATGGGAGGCTTGTACCATGTTCTCAAAGGGCACATAAGAAGGAAGGTGATATCCTACGAATCGAACCCAATTGAAGAAAGCGACCAAACTACTTGGAGGGTCTACCATCGAACTGTGATGGTCTTCCCCTAGTGTTATGGGAGAAGAAGTAACATCCTCCGCCACCTCCATCATGGAGGCAGAAAGAGTATCCTCTGGGACCTCCATCATGGGAGGCAGAGGAATAGCTTCCTAAGATATAGTGATAGGAGAATCTTTCTCCAAGTCCGAGGAATATGAAGAAACAAGAAGAACCTAAGGGATGTGAGATCCACTCTCAACGGAAAAGACCTGGTGCACCACAGACAGGGCCAGCACAACCAATCCCATGACCAATGGTTGGTCAGGGATGGATTCATGATGCTAAATTTCCGGGGGAGCAGGATCAAGCAAGGATGACTCTTGACTGATCGTTGAATCAACTGGTGAAGGACTCAAAGAAAGCTATTTGTAACCAGCCAGAAGGCATGATGCAGAAACATTCGAGCTGTCAAAAACTCTCCTGGCTTCATCCATATACGGACAAAGGTGAATGGCATGATGCCCTTCACACAACTAACAGGGATTGGTGATCTTACCCTGAATCTTAGGAGCTTTACTAGCACTGGCTAAAGACGTGCCCCCAACTTGACTCCCGGAAGCCAAAGGCAACGACGGACAACCGTTGGACCATACTTCGAGCACCTTGGGAATGCCAAGGCAATCTCGAAGAAGATGGTTTCCCTGGCACAACATGCAAGGGAACTTAACTTTCCGCCGACGTTTGGAAGGTTCATCAGGAGCAGATGTTTTACAAGCAACATTTGTAGAATTAGCCTCTTGCTTGTCTGACTTCTTCTTCTTAGTCTTCTTCTTCTTCTTCTTCTTCTTCTTCTTCTTCTTAGCCACCTGGGTACTAGAATCCAGACTTTCACCAGGCAAAGTAGAGGAGGAGGATGAATAAATAGGCGAAGAAGGGGAGAGGTCCACCTTTGAAGCAACATGATGTTGTTCTGGTGGAGGGGATGGCTTTACGGCGGACTTAACACTCGGGACCACCGAGGTCGAAAATAACCATACAGGAAATCCAACAGTTAAACCAGGTAGGGACAACGTTGCCATGTAAGGAGCACCAACATTCCCAAAAGCAGGAAAGGGACTAGGACTCCCTTCGAGAGGGATTCCTAGGTTAGTGAACTCCGGAAATGTTGCCATTGGAAACAACTTTACAACAACACCCTAAGGAAACTAACTTTAACCAAGAATATTTCTTGGGCAGTTAATTTTTTAAGACAGTGAAACAAAACTCTACCATTTCATATTTTAAGAGTTGAGAAATAGGAAAAAGGTGACTCTATCACTTTCAGGTTGAAACGAGCATGAAAGGACAAAAGCTCAATGATATTTTCACTTTTAGAGAGTCACGAAAAGACCAAAATGACTACTCAGGTAATCTAAGCAAGAGGGTGTACCAAGTTTCCGTGAACTACCATATACACCTTGGTGATCAAATGAAAGAGAAATGACCAAGGACTTTACATACGTGCAGGTAATATCCCCGAATGCTGTGTCCAGTGTATCATGGGTAAAAGGCAGCAAACTTGGCTTCCTATGGATAAAGGATTTGCAACCTAATGGGGTCTCCCTTTATATACGCGACGGTACGGGGAGCACAAGTCCGTACTAGCGCTGTCTGTAGCCAGATGGTAAGCGACAGCTACTAGGCTTAAATACGCCGGAACACGTCTCTACCTTAGACTACTAGATGTTCCGTTAAGTTTCAATGTTGTATTACATTAATTTAGTAAATTTTAAAGTTGATCTTCAACTTATGTTTCGATTTCAAGGCCCTATCAAATGTTGGATCTCATGAAACCTCTTAGATGTAAAGTACATGCCACAAAATATCATTGTTCAAATGAAGAGCTATTTATGGGAGAGTTGAGAGCTTTCAAATGAACACACAAAAACATCCACTACCGATTTCAATGCAAGCTAGTGAAACTGGAAAACTTTTCTCTAGAATTGTACAATACTAGTAATGCGAAAGATTTCTTCAACTTTCACTATGCCAATCAAAATGAAAAAGAATTTTTTTTTGTATTTTTCAATATATTAGAGCAAGTGCAGTAAATAAATAAAAAACTAATGAAAAAATCGATTTGAGAATGATAGAGAGAGGGCTGAAACAAAACAAGTTCACTCAACTCAAACTGATGACGAAATCCCTCAAAGCGAATAATAATCTCAAAAGAAACCCAAACAAATTGTGTGATCTAGGCTAGAGCAACACAAAGCGAAACTGAACAAAAGAGAAGGAAATCACTCAATAAATGCAATGACTCAATTGGATTTAGCAAAATGAATGCAAAGAAGCAGATACCAGGTTGACCAGGAAAGCAAGGACCCAAAACTCCCTCGAGAGGCTCAACAGACTGAAGCACCTAGAAGCCCTAGGGCTAAAATGCAGAACTAACAGAAAAAGGAAAACAACAGGAGGATAAGGAATAAACACAGTAAAAAATGACTTCAAAGCACTCAAACAATTAGGAAAAACAAACCAGGACCAAAACACAAGCTCAAAGAGTCCAAAACAGGCAAACCCTAAAACCTAGGATGGTTGGCACGCCTGTTTGGTTGTAATATGTGCCAAACAGGGGTTGGCGCGGGTACCTAACCAGAAACAAGCGCCCTTCGGCGCTACTGTTAGAGGTATAACCGCACCAATCCGGTTTACCCTAGAAAAAAAAATAGAAATGAACAAACAGAGGTTGGATCTGGTCTTATGGGAGTTGAACAAGGTTTTAACACCAAGGAAGGTGAACCAGAAAAGCAGACTAGTCAAACAAAAAGCCAAAAATAAACCCAATGGTGGAAGGAATAACTCCCATTGATCCCCAGCGGAGTCACCAAATTGTTTTTGACGTAAATCCCCTCTGCGGACAGAGGCAATCCCACTAGCCCTAGGGTGGGTCTAGCAACAATCGAAACACGCAAAGTTATTGGTTCCTAGTTACAAAAGATAGAATCGCGATAGATCACTTACCGTGATTCCTTCACTGCTGTTGTCGAAGAAGAAGTGGCGCTTCCATTCCTAGCTGGATAGGTAACAACCCGTGAGCTTGTTGCATCCAGATACCTATACACACGCAAAGAGAAAGGACAACATGCAACGTAATATTTCACACTTTATAACTATCTATCATTCAAAGAGGAACGAATGAAATTTCATTATATAATGAACAACACAATCATGGAACCAATAGCAGAGTCATGTATATTAAGATACGAGAGAATGATTGCAACCGGTGCTCTGATGTCGTGATCTTCCTTCGACAGGGTTCCAGTGGGATGTGTCTCACAAAGCTCATTAGGGACTTGACAAAACTCCCTCTCTCACAGGGTTCTCCTTAGCTCTGCTCTTGATTGTCTCTCAGCGATAATTTCCTTCCCAAAAGTTCAGCTAGCTAGTAAATGGAGAAGGCAAGCTTTTATAGAAAGAGAAGGGGAGGTTAGGATCCCTATAATCATGGGGGAGAGTCCTATCTCCTAGGAAGGTTCCATGAGAGGTGGAAAACCATTTCCTAAATAGGGAGATCCGGAGCCAAACAACCCAACCTCCTTTTGATGATCTGTTCTGAAGTTTTTAGAATCAAACTTCTGCCTCCTATTGTTAAAAAACATTCCTTAAAAGGCTTGGTGTGGGCACAACACAGGGACAGAGCGCCAGTTGGTGCACCCACTAGCGTAAATTTTCCCCATTGGCGCGAGGGATGAACTGGCTACTCGCGCCAATGCCCAAACCTATGTTTTTAATGGTTTTATGAGGAAATGTTCTTCAGGAGAATTCTTTCCCTTATGCAGAAGGATGCCATTAAGGTGTTTTTAGGACATTTTACTATTCACAAGTCATGGTAATAGTTCTCCAATGTACGGGACGAGGGATTGCAGGGACGGTGACAAAATGTTGTGTAACAATGATTTTTCAGCTAGCTGAAACAATGTGAGAAGGAAGTATTTATAGGAGAGGAGGGAGTGGAATGGGATCCCTCATAAGGTGGAAGAGAGGTCTTATCCCTTTGGGGAGTTTCACAATTGTAGGAAACAAGAAGCCAAAGGGAGGATTTTGACGTTATTTAGTCGAACAAACCATAATGACTCCGCTCACGAATTTTTTAAGCATGGAAACTTCGTTATTATTTAAAATCCTTTCCAAAAACAACTCAATGCAGGTGGCCAACTGAGACAGAGCTCCAATGGGCGTGGGGCTCAGTTTTAATTTCTCCATGGGCATGAGGCCATAACTTCCTACTAGTGCTGACCCCAAATCACATGTTTTTTAGAGTCTTCTTGAGGAATGATCAAAAGAGGAAATGTTATTGACATGCCAAGGGATGCAATGACACTTATAGAAAGGTACGACAATACACAAAATTCACTAAAATGGTCCTCCAATGTTCAGGATGGGGATTGCAGGGACAGTGACAAAAAACTTTGTAACAACCACCACCTACATTAGTCAGGAAATTGCAGTATATCCTAGGACGTCTGGGTTACTAGAGAAATTTTATCAAAGGATACACATGCAGTATTGAACTAATGGAGAAGTTGATAAATAAATGTACAAGGTTCTAGTGGAATGATGAGTACTAGTAATCCATAGACACCTTGAAAGAAAATACCATGATCACGCTAATTCTGGTATTTCCAAATTGGTAGAAGGAATTTTATATGCATGTCTGTAGGTTTTAACCCTGTACAAAAATTACCTACAAACAAATTCTTAAAAATAGAAAATAAACAATGGTGAGAGCATAAACATGTAACACATATACATAGATATTTTCCCCTGGATCCAAAAACTGGGACTACTAGATTGATTTTTCATTAGATTTCTTTCAATGTTACAATACATATATATATACATGTTGAAGCATTCATAAACCCCAATCCATTAACCATAGAGTAGAACATAACCGTAGTTACCTTGATCGGATCTACAAAATACCATGGATAGAAAACCATCATGCCCAAAACCATGTTCAAAACACATGACAAAACCATAGGTAGTTCCACCCACCTAAGATAGGGTCCAATTTTTTTTTCCCAGGGCATTGTCTGAGAACCCATGTATGGGGGATACGCCCCCCCTACAAACCCCCCGACAGGGGGGGATGCGCCCCCCTGTGACCCACCTACTGCACCCGCCACAATGAAGGAGGGGTTGTCGCCCCCCCTCTTACCCCCTACTTCATGTGTGGGGCTAGTCATGGAAAGAATATACCACACACCCAATAACGTTAGCGCTTCATCAATTACACTAGGAGAAATTTTAGCACAATTAGGGGAGGGAGAGATAGGTCATACTATCTAATTTGCAAATAGGAATTTTTCCATAGCAGAACATAACTACACCACAATGGAAAGAGAGGTATTGGAGATGGTATATTCTCTCCAAAATTTTGGACATTATTTGTTGGGAAACAAGTTAATATTGTATACATAACACTCTATGCTAGAATATGTTGTCAACAAGCCTATACTAGGGGGAGGACTTGCAGGTGGTTGTTGTATTTCAAGAGTATGAATTCCAAGTGGTGGTCAAGCTAGGAAAATTGAATGTAGGACCTGATCATTTATCACACATGACCACAAGAAAATATGCATAGAATCTAGAAGATAAATTTCTAGATGCATAAATTTTTGTGGTGACTATGATAGACAACCATTTAGAAAGATAATTTTTTTTTTTAGTGAGAGGATGGCACCAGAAGGGTATACTATTGTACAAAAGAAGTATTTGGTAGTAAAAGCAACAAATAATTAACTTATTTCTAGTTACCTATATAAGTTGGGCACAGACAGGATACTACGCAGATGTGTGTTGGAACATGAGTGACCTATGATGCATACTAAGGCACATGTAGGGATCTTTGGATGAAATTAGTGGAAGATTCCACGGCACAAAAGATCTTGCGCACAATACTATTGTGGCCTACCTTACATGGCGATGCAAAAAAAAAAATTCAGGACCTACGATGTACGTCATTGAGTAGGGAAACCATCCAAGAGGGATGATATGCCGTTATTACCCCATATTATCTTGTATAATTTTGATAAATGGGAGATATAATTTATGGTTCTAATCAACACACCAACAAGAAGGACTAGCACATGGTATATTATCAACGTTACTGAATATTTAACGCACTATGCATAAGTCGTGCCAGTTAAGGACTATAGTGCAAAGAAAATTGTGCATTTTATGTTTGAAAACATAGTGACCAGGTTTGGCTATCCACGGATCCTAATGAATGACCAAGGAACTCATTTTCTAAACCAAAAATTGTAACATTGATAGAATGATTTCAATTTATCATTAGAAGAGCACTCCATATCATCCCCAAGCTAATGGTACCATGGAGGAATTTAACAAGATCTTGGATACTGTGCTCACTAAGGTGTGTATTGTTCAATTCAACAAATGGGATTCAAGAATACTAGTGTTCCTATTTACATATATGAATACATGCAAGAAATTGACAATTCAAACACAATTTCGATTGGTATATGGGCAGAAACTAGTGATGCTCAAGGTGTTTCTAGTACCTAGTCTATGCATTACAACAGGTACAAAGTTGGAAAAACCTGACATAGTGAATAAAAGGTTGTATACATTACTACAACTAGAGGAATACTTCACATTAGCTGGATTCCATCAATATGTCTAGAAAGCAAGAGAAAAAAAAAGGCACGATAGGAGGATTAAACATAAAATGTTTCAACATCCTCATCTAGTGTTGCTATATGACAACAATTTTTTGAAGCACCCAAATAAATTTCAATTCTTTTTTTGGGACCATATGTGATCAAGCAAGCAAATGATGTAGGATATGTGTAATTAGAAAATCTAGGTGGTACAGTAAAATAAGGATTCGTGAATGGTATTCAGTTGAAGTTGTATAGGGATAATCGGGCTACTACGCGCCATGCATAAAAGGGCATGAAGAACCTCACCCTTGCACATAAATCAAGTATTTCATATGTTGTGAAATTTTTTTAATTTGAGTAGTAGATTTTTTATTAGGGATTTTTGTAGCACTTAACAATTCTTTTATTGAAAGTAGAAGTTTTGTTTTTATGTAGAATAAAAATACTGTGCGATTGAGAAGAGCAATGTGCACTAGAGGGGTTTTTCATGGTACAAGTGCAAGGGTGTGTAGTGCATAATTTTGGGAAAATTCCCAGCCAAAAGTGATCTACCACTAGAATATGAATGATTGTGTCGTAGTGGTAGTCAACAAAACTCTATTTTAATTCCTAGTGTTAGAGTCAGATTACATAATAGATGTGGTGTGCAAAAGGGTAATCTAGATGCAAAATCATCTTAGGAAGAATGGTGATAGGCAACATGATGGGAGTCGTGTGTGTATGCAATGGAATAATCATCTCCAGTTAAGTGATGATTATTACGGGGAGATAAAATATCTGACTCTACCACATGAGATCTTCACAACTAACGATAGCATGTAATTCATCTTATCAATCCTTTGATTCTCGAGATGATCATATTATATGCATGAAATATGAGGTGGACTTGGTATATCTAAGATGATATGTAGTGATCCCAAGAATTAGCATGTGCCCACTATCTCTTCAAACTGATGATGCATATATTTCACGAAATGACGAGTCCAATAAAATGACTATAAAACCCTGAATAGGTAAGAAATTGTAAAATCAAGTTCCTATGACCTAGAATGGAAGTCTGAGAATATTAAAAAGCATAGAAGATGAGAGAAATTGGAGGTTGTAAGGTGAAGAAGAGTTGAAAATATGGAGCAAGGGAGAGATTGGGATTCAAAATTATGGGAGGTTGGAAATGAAGAGTCAAGGATGACTTGTAAAAATTATATGCACTAAGCATGCATATGTCAAAGATCCACCTGATCTCACACTATTTAACTTTATGCAAGATACTGAATCTATTCCACTTGTTAATCTTTTGTGGAAAAATTAATTGCACACACATGTGAAGCATAAACAAAAACAATCAATCGCACATAACACAGTTTTTAACCGGGAAAGCCTGAAGCTGAAAACCCCAACTATATATTATGTAACATGGAGATCATATGAAAATATCATACAAGCATACAAAGCTTATCAAAAGCTCCTAGTACAGTACAATCGTCATACACTAATCAGGACCAATCTTGCAAATCCATGCATCGATTTTTGCCTCCTGCTAGCCTACCTCCACTGCGCAATCCCTGCTAAAGAATAGCTCTGAATGAATTCAAATTACTTCATCCTTGACTGCGAAATCCTCATTGGCATATCCACTGTGTGTGTGATGCAATCAAATGCATCACTATAGTCACAACAGATATTCTATCTTGCCCTTTCACCTATCTCTCCACTAGTCTCCACTGAAACTGCCATGTACTATAGTTAATTGCTGTATTGTTCAGTTGATTAATGAGTTATTATTTGTGAATTGATTAACTAATTAATTCACTCCACTCTCACTAGTGTATCAATCAGTTAGACTAGATACAACTAGCTCAACTGAGTCTAACTGAGTTAAACTGAATACAACTCCATAACTACTTCTTCCAACTGTGTCATAACTCTGCCACTTGAGTTCTAACTAAGTCCTTCATGCATTAGCTCCAGTAAACCCTTAGGAATAGCATAATTCTTTCTGTTATCTGATGTGCCACATCTGTGCACTGAACTAAAGTGCTACAAGAGAATAAGTTGTTGTTTAGAGTCTGATTATTATTAAGAGCTAATAATAATTGACATTAATCTATTTTTAGATTGACGATCTATAAATAGACTTCGCCCAATATTATAAAAATAGAATTTCACCTATTTTTCCAACTTGATCAAACATCCACAAATAGCATCCTGCAACTTCTGAAATATGATCATCATGTCTAAAAATAGACTTGTGCCAAAAATAGCCTGCGGGCCCACTTTGTGAAGGTGAATCTTTATACTAAGCTCATCATCTTGTTGAATCTCAACACTCCCTCTCAACAAGATAGGGATTATCCTTCACCCTGATCCTGCCTCTATGGTATTCAAATTTGCTCCTGGTGAGCACCTTCGTCAGAATATCTGCATCCTGATCCTCCATAGGAATGTACTGAAGTAACATGATCTTCCACTGCACACAATCTCTGATATGATGATACCAGATATCAATATGTTTAGATCTATCATGAAACACGGGATTAATCGAGATTTTAATGCAACTCTAATTATCACAATGTATCACTATGGGATCTAAATGTGAACCGAACAAACCAACCAGAATCTTCCTCATCCAGATAGCCTCACATGCAGCTAAACTTGCTGCCATGTATTCTACTTTCGCTGAACTGAGTGCCACGGATCTTTGTTTCCTACTGTACCAAGAAATTGTCGTATATCCGATATTGAAAATCCCTCCTGATGTGCTCTTTCTATTTGTTGGGATTCCTACCCAATCTGCATCTATGAATCCATGCAACTTCACCTCATCTATATGTCTGTACCATAAACCATACTCAGATGTGCCCCTGAGATATCTCAGGACATGCTTGCCTACCTTCCAAAAGAGCTTGGTAGGCTTAACCATCGCTTGTGAAAGTTGGTTCACCACATAGCATATGTCTAGTCTTGTATTGACTAAATACATGAGCGAACCCACCAACTATTGATAAACATTGGCATCCACTACCTCTGCCAATGTAGCATCCTCTTTCTTTCAATTTCCTGGAAGAGGACTGTCAATAGGCTTGCAGCCTTACATGTGAAACTTCTCTAGTATCTCCCAGGCATACTTGCCTTGAGACACAAACAGTTCACCTTCCCGCTGCCATATTTTCAATCCAAGGAGATAATGAAGGAGGCCGAAATCCTTCATCTCAAACTCCTTTACAAGATCTGCCTTGCATGAGTGTATCAACTGCTCATCACCTGTTAGTATTAAATCATCAACATAAAGTACAATGATTAAAATCTTACCCTCAACCACAATCTAGTACAGGTTTGCATCCGCCTCACTCTTGTTGAAGCCAAGTCCAATGAAATAGTTGTCGATCTGAGTGTACCAAGCATGGGGTGCTTGTTTCAGCCCATACATCGCTCTTTTGAGCCTGCACACATGCAACTCACTGCTGAAGATCTCAAATCCTCCAGGCTACTCAATTTACACCTCTTCCTCAATGATCCCATTAAGGAACGCAGTCTTCACATCCATCTGATGAATGTGCCAACCCATCTGCGCTGAGAGAGCAAGGATGATCCATATGGAAGAATACCATGTGACAGGTGCAAAGGTTTCTTCGTAGTCAATCCCCTTGATCTGTGAGAAGCCCCGGGCAACAAATCTTGCCTTATACTTCTCAATGCTCCCTTCATCGGCTTGCTTTACCATGTAGATCCATCTTGATCCTACAACTGATTTTCCCACTGGCCTTGGAACAATCTCCCAAGCACTGTTTCTGACAATGGAGTCATACTCCTCCACTATGGCATCTACCCATGTGGGCTCCTACACTGTTTCTTCGAAAGAAGATGGCTCTGTCATAATACACTTGCTCATAAGAGCCATGTATCCAGTATATCGGTCAGGTGACTGTCTCTGTCTGCGTTGTGATGTAGGGACTCCTAGATTCTATGCCACATCAAGATTCAGTCTCTCAGCTTCTGTGGTATGCTTTCTACCTTGTTTGATGTTTTTTTCTGCATGAGTGGACTCCTCCACTCCATGAATCTCCTCTTGTGGTTGATCCACATCCAGAGGCTCATCTTTGGGAACAAGAAGCTCCTCCTCTGCATGCAAGTGTAGCTCCCTCTCAAGTGGAAACTTCATGGCTTTCACCTCATTGAATTTTATATCCCGTTGCACAACAGTCATCCGACTGTCTGAAAAATACACACGATAGTTATGGGGTGTTTTTTTGTACCCCACAAATATCCCAACTTCTGCAGTCGGCTCCAGCTTCTTCCTGGCGTCCTTCGTCACATGAATGTAAACATGTGAGCCAAAAATCTTCAAATGAGAAATATCAGGCTTCTTACCAGTAAAATCTTCTTCGGGTGTACTCATGCCAAGTACTCTATGAGGAAAATGGTTTTTCACATAAACCACAATGTTGCATGTTTCCGCCCACAAGTGCATCGGTAGGCCCTGGTCATGCAGCATCACTCGTGCAGCACCCATGATCGTTTTGTTCTTTCTCTCCGCGACCCCATTCTGCTATGGGTTATGAGGTGCTATGAGTTCTCTTTGAATTCCTTCTTTCCTACAGAATTCATTGAATTCACCCGAGATGTATTTACCACCATTATCGCGATGTAGAGCTTTCACTTGCTTCCCCGACTCTTTATCCACCAATGCCTTGAACTCACAGAACTTTGAGAACATTTCACTCTTCTTCTGCATGAAGAAGATCCAGCATCTATGAGAATAGTCATCAAAAAATATCACATAATACCTGTGTTTTGCTATTGAAGCAATCAAGAATGATCCACACAGGTCTGTGTGAATTCTCTCCAGGATCACCGAAGCATGGTTCTCCTTCTCATGAAAAGTGGTCTTCACAAACTTACCCATTGTACATCCTTTGCACTGATCTGACTGTGTAAGAGTACCCTTGGAAAGTCTAGTATAAATTTGCTGCAAAATCTTCAAAGCGCATGGTGAAGATGGCCCAATCTCCTGTGCCATAATTCACCCTCATCTCGGCTCACCACTTCTTCTACTTTTCCCACCATTGCAGCACAGCCATCTACCTCCAGATTGTAAAGATTCTTAATTCAAACCCCTATCTTCTTGGTTTGACCCGTTGTTTTATGTCAAAGGAAGGTTTTTCCCTCACTAAAAACAATATCATAACCTTTGTCTTCCATCATTGTGACTGAGACCAAGTTCTTCTTCAGACCTGGAACATGCATGACATTCTTCAACAAGAACGGATTACTGGACTCCCTCTCAAAGGTAATGGTCCCAGTTCTAGTCGCACTGTACCGAGCATCATCGCCCATCTCTATATGCATCTGGAATTCCTTCTCCTCCAAGTCACTAAACAGCTCTTTGTCTCCCGTCATATGGAAATATGCACCATTGTCAAGATACCATATTGATCCCATGCAGCTTGAAAAAAAGCATTTGATCAAGGAAAAATCCAGCTCAAATTGTGAGGCTAAGGCCTCTCCAGCTTCAGATCCAGTATCCAGTTTATTCTTCTTCTTCTGTGGACAATTAGTGGTGAAATGACCATGCTCGTGACAGTGAAAACACCTCACTTTGGACAAATCTTGCTTCTTGCCTTTAACATTGGATTTTGAAGGATGTTTCTTCCCCTTCCCTTTCCTTGCTTTGGTAGCAAAAGCACAATTCTCTTAATCTTCATTCTCTAATGAAGATCCATCCCTGGTACCCCGCCTTATCTCCTCCTGCACAAGATCCGACCAAATTTGCTCCCATCCCGGCAGTTTCTCCCGTCCATTGATAGAGTCTTCGTAGCTATGCCAACTCTTCGGAAGCCCAAGGAGAGCCAAGCTCACCAAGTCTTCTTCATGAACAGTAACCCCCACACTTCCCAGTTCATCCTTGCATTGGACAAACTTCGTGAGGTATTTTGGAATACTTCGACTGTCTCCATTTTTATTTTTCTGAGCTTATCTTTAAGTGCCAACTTCCTCTGGTCACTTCTGCTTTGGAACAAGTCTGTTAAAGCCTTCCACATTAAGAATGGAGTGGATTTCCTGTGAAGGCTAGACACAATATGGTCCTTCACACCTTCCAACAAAATCCTCCTCGTCTTTGCAGTCTTCTTTTTCCATGCATCAAGTAATGCAGCATCGCTAGATCCCGGCTTAGGAACATCGCACTCGATGAAATCCTTCAGCCCATTATCCTCTAGCAATGCCTCCATCCTCTCCTTCTAGGCTATATAATTAGAGCTCCCATCAAGGGCCTACTCCAATCTCAACCCATTGAAAGACATTTCAATGTATATTCAATATCTGCACCAAGAATCTTCTGTAGCAAATTCAAATTGTCCACCAACACAAACTCACTTCACAATTGCAATATTCAATAAAAAATGCTCTGATACCATGTAAAAATTATATGCACTAAGCATGCATATGTCAAATATCCACCTGATCTCACATTATTTAACATTATGCAAGACACTGAATCTATTCCACTTGTTAATCTTTTGCGGAAAAATTAATTGTACACACATGTGAAGCATAAACAAAAATAATCAATCGCACATAACACAGTTTTTAACCAGGAAAACCTGAAGATGAAAACCCCAACTATATATTATGTAACATGGAGATCATATGACAATCTCATACAAGCATACAAATCTTATCACAAGCTCTCAGTACAGTATAATCGGCATACACTAATCGGGACCAATCTTGCAAATCCATGCACCAATCGCTACCTCCTGCTAGCCTGCCTCCACTACGCAATCCCTACTAAAGAATAACTCTAAATGAAATCAAATTACTCCATCCTTGACTACACAATCTTCATTGGCATCTCCACTGTGTGTGTGATGCAATCAAATGCATCACTATAGTCACAACAGATAGTCTATCTTGCCCTTTCACCTATCTCTCCACTGATCTCCACTGAAACTACCATGTATTGTAGTTAACTATTGTATTGTTCAGTTGATTAATGAGTTATTATTTGTGAATTAATTAACTAATTAATTCACTCCACTCTCACTAGTGTATCAATAAGTTAGACTAGATACAACTAGCTCAACTGAGTCTAACTGAGTTAAACTGAATACAACTCCATAACTACTTCTTCCAACAGTGTCATAACTCTGCCACTTGAGTTCTAACTGAGTCCTTCATGCATTAGCTCCATTAAACCCTTAGGAATAGCATAATTCCTTCTGTCAGCTAATGTGCCACATCTGTGCATTGAACTGAAGTGCTCCAAGAGAATAAGTTGTTGTTTAGAGTCTGATTATTATTAAGAGCTAATAATAATCGACATGCATCTATTTTTAGATTGACGATCTATAAATATACTTCTCCCAATATTCTAAAAATAGAATTTCATCTATTTTTCCAACTTGATCAACCATCCACAAATAGCACCCTGCAACTTCTGAAATATGATCATCATGTCTAAAAATAGACATAGTCTAAAAATAGACTTGTGCCAAAAATAGCCTACGGGCCCACTTAGTGAAGGCTACTCTTTTCACTAAGCTCATAATATTGTTGAATCTCAACACGAATAAGGACATAAGGCAAGAAATTGTTTGTCACAAGATGATATAGTGCTACGTGGCAATGGAAATTTAGACAATTTAGAGGTGTCGAAAGATGGAACGAGGAAGAGGGAGTATTCATTGCATGGTTGGTTCCTCTACCACACTAGGTGACTCTAAGGAGGTAGATTTCCAATCACCTTATGAGAAGTTTTAAAATGAAGTTTATATCCACACTAATTGAATTAAAATTACATTTTTTATGGGATAGCGTTGTGCACATATTTGTGAGATAAGTTCCAAGGTGGTCCCTATAATCAGGGCTACAAAAATAAAAGAGGGATTTCTTCTCATGCATATGGAGTTGGCATGCAAAGCTCAGAGGTAGAACCCTAACCTTGGTATTCAAACGGGCGAAGACAGTGATATAAATCTCCTAGATAAAATATGTACCAATCTAATTGGGTGGCAATGTACACACCCTCTAGGTATTTACTAGCTACATAAAAAAAAAAAAAATTATCAAACTTTTGATGACTGCCTAGGATGAAGAAAGAAGAGAAGCACAAGAATGCGGAGGAGGAAAGGTGCCAGGAGAACTCCACGTTGAAGTAACAATGGGTGATAACACTCTTAGTTCCTCATGTGGGACAAACCCAAAAGGAGGTGTGTGGTACCACATTTCATAAGGAGATGGATTTCAACGACAACCAGGAAGCAAGGCCATCTCTAGAAGCTTTGGAATGATTAATCATGTAGGAATATGAGTTTAAATTTGTTAAACATAGAAGTTCCCAAACCAATGAAGATATAAGGACTAGGTGGATAGGTAGAAGCTTTGGAATGATTAATCATGTAGGAATATGAGTTTAAATTTGTTAAACATAGAAGTTCCCAAACCAATGAAGATATAAGGACTAGGTGGATAGGTATGAGCCACAATTTTATGTTGGGGGCCAATTGTTTTGAATAATTTTTAAAATTACTGGAAAAAATGCATATTAGGAGAGAATGGCACATGAAAGGAAGGTGTCATGTAGGAGAAGCACCACGTACAACACTTAGAATGCTAGTTGGACGAGAACGTGTGCTAGGAAGATCATGATGGTTAGGATATAGAGGCACATGGTAGAATTGGAAAGGATCATCATGATGAATTCCATGAAATATATTTGTAGGGAAAGGCATGTCAACTAAGTGGAGGAGAGGTCATTAAAGGATATTTTGAATAGGGACCAACTGTTAGTTAGAGTTCGTAGGATAGTTGGAAGATGTTGTCAGAAAATATCATAACGGTTAAGTTGGCGTGGAGTACTGGATGAGTTGGAAAAATATAGGATGCATGATGATGAAGGATATGATAAGGGGAAATAAGAACACCAGTTTTCTATAGCTTGGGGTTTCTTAGCCAGATTTTTAATTCGTCAGTGTGCTTGTTTTGCAGTTAACCCAATTTTAGTTGTTCTTGTTCTCCTATTAATTTGTATGTTAGTGGCTATTCGTTTACCTCACTAGTGTGTGAAGCCTTTTTGCTGAATTTGTACTTAATTATGTAAGGGTTAGTCAAAACTCAGTGATGTTGAAGAATGTAATGTTTTTTGTTTTATGAATGTTAGGATGGTGAGTCATTTTATGGAATACCTTGTTGTAGCACATTTCACACCTGTTTTTTATGAATGAATGGAAAGAATGATTGGTTTTCCTTCTAGAATTTCTTATGATTGTATGTGAGTTCTTTATTGTTTCCATCGTAGTTGGGTAATGTTAATATGGATCTCTATAATTTTTTTCACAATGCAAGGGTTAACTACATCTCTTGAATTTCTATCATGTTAATGTTAAGAATATAGAACAATATATTAGGAGAATAACATCGGATACACAACAACTGCATCTGCCTACATAAACATGTTTTTAGTAGTCCCCCATGGCACCTTGGGTGAGACATCATCCACTCTGTGGATGATGCTGAAAGGGTCGGTGCTGGAGTGGGTTTTGTTGGTTGATATTGCATACCAATCCAGGTTTTTCTAACCTTGTGCCAACACTCATATAAGGAATGCATTTCAGCATTCAAGCAAGCTATTTAATTTACTCGGCTCACTATAGATACATAATCCTAATGTAATAAAAAGGAATTTAAGCTTATCTTTACATTATCACCTAGAAATCTAGTATAATGTTAATCTTGATTCTTGAAAAGTAATTTCATTTCTTTTATAGAAGGATAAAATACACTTATCTAGTTCAATTAAACTTGTTGTAAAAAAAAGAAGTTTAAGCTGCATCCCACCCCACCATAGGCTCAAATAAACTGCAATATTTATTATAGTTGGTCACCCTTGTGTTAGATTTAATTCCTTAAGGGGAAGCTTCAGTTAGTCTTCAAAAGGTTAAAATAGAGTGGATGACATGAAGCCCAATCTCCTTCATACATATAGGAATTAGTGTTCAACCTTTCAATTATTGAGTTGGGGTTAGTTAGCATTCAAGGCAAGGCCAATCTGTGTGCCTATTAATATTGGAAGTAAGTCCAGCCTAAGTTGGTACTACACAAAGGGATCCCTTCACTAAATTCATAGTCCATCGACACTTCCCTCTTGAATTTTATATGCTACCTCAAGCACAATATCTAGTAAATTCTTTAGGCCCCTTGCCAAGAATGCATGTTTCCACAATAATTTCCTAATCAAATTCCATTCACTTCAATCAACTTATCATGTTCTTAGAACTTTTTCTCTCTCTAGCTTGCTACCATTTGGTTCCACTATGTTAGACAGTTCCAGGTTCTGTCTCCTCTTCGCTTTGTGTTTGTTGTGTGTACACACCACCCTACTCTCGCTCTCTTCCCCTAACTTTCCTTTAGAACTCTCTGTTCCACCCATATTTTATACATTCATGGATTCATGTAACTTCATTTGGTTAAGTGGGCACCATATTCTCTAGAAAGGGGGTATGTGATTGATACCCTCATGTCAATTTGGTATTGTTAGCCACCTATAAAATTTGTTATAACAAAAGGTGGCTAAATCATTTTGGAGCCTTCAAGAAACAGGTTTTATTACTAAAAATGTTATCTCCTGAAGACTCATGAAGAAATCATGTCCTTTGTTTAAATATTCATTGCTATTTCCATTTTAAACTCTGAAATTCTGTTGATTTCATTGAGAAAAGACTGTTGCAAAAAAACATTTTTCCCCTCCCTTCACTCAAAAACTAACCTTTATTTGTTCCCTCTTTTCCCCATGGAATTCCTCTATTTTCCATTTTTCTCCATTTCCCCTTCATAAGATCCCCTTTACAAAGTTTAAAACTCACTTTTAAACTTTGCCGAAACCCCCAATTCCATCAGAAAACTCTAAAAATTTCATAAAAATACATTTTTTGTATTACAAGCTTAAGCCCCTCTGGGCTAAGTCCTAAACCACTTCCCCACATATGCCCCGGCACTAGAACCAAGCACTAAACCCTTTGGCACTTATCGCATCGGATAAATCGGAGTGTGCAAGTCTATTTGCCATGTTAAAACCTCCTATGCGATTAAGCCCTTTGTTTATAAACCCTCGATCTTATTATTATTTCATATAACCCATAGCCCCACAATCGGGCGCTAAAACTTGTGAATAACCCATCTCCGGTGCATATTTCCCTTTGTAAATTAAAAAAACCCACTTTCCCTAAGTTTTGGTCTAAACCCGTCGGAGCAATGTTTTTTAATATAAATGGGTAGATTGAAAAGCTCGAAGACCCGATCCTGATCGGCCCTTTACACATATCAATCCCTGGGCCTATTATCTTCCCTATAGACCAACGGCCCCGCAGATGAGTGCTAAGCCATTTCATATATATAACCCGCCCTGAACCATAAAAACCTTTGCATTTCATAAAATTTTGGGTTTTTTCATAAGTATTAAAGGGTTTCCGCCAGTTCCATATTTGAGATAATCTCTACCATTGATCTCCTCCCTGCCTTCCTAGATCTGACGGCCCTCATTTGCTCTGATCACAAACCTTTCCTCCGCCTTTTGAACCCCTCTGATTCACTCCCCACCATCGATCTGATCTGCAGATCGACGGCCAGCACTCAATTGCATTGGCACCATTTGAAGTTCTCCCCTGCCGATCGCATGCCTCTGATTACATCTGGACCGTCTACGTGTCTAGATCAGATAGTCAAGAAGGCATCTCCCAACTTTGGTTTAAATTCATGCACCCCGCATTTTAATGTTTTAGGCCAAATCCCGATCGTTGATCTCTGCAGATCAAAGGTCCTCCTTCACCCTTTCTCCACATGTATATTATTTGTTTAACTCCAGATTCAATCCTGACCGTTAAAAATTTTACATATGACAGCTCATATTAACCCGACAGGCCTGCCTCCTGTGGGTCCTGCCTTCTTCAAGATTTGTTCTCGACCATCCATCTTAGATCTAACGACTCAGATTGAAACCGCCCTCCCCGCTATCTGCCCGCGCATCTATCCCAGATAGCGCTCACTCTCCACCGTTTGATCTGAGGGCCTAGATCTGACGTTCCACGTGGAATTTCACGCGATTTTCAGTGTGAAGGTTAATTTCTTGAGGGCTGTGCGATATAAGTGGTTTTAAGAAGCCACGTGTGAAGTAGGAATGCATATCGCGCTCAAAAAGGCAAAACTGCCTCCCTGCCTTTTCACTGCGTGAAACCCGTGGTTTTCATTCTCGAAACCACTTTCCCTCTTTTCCATTATTTTACATCATGCACATTTCCCACCGTTGATATCTGCAAATCAACGGCTTGGATCTAACCTCTTTTTACATATCGCCCTCTGCCTCTACCAAAGGTTTTCAACATGAAATCTCCACCATCGATCTTGTGTCCTGGTCTCATCCGATGGCCCACGATCATCCTGAAACCCCAATTTCATTTCTTGTGCATTTCACCTTCGCCAAAGGAAATTTCACCTATTGCCTTTGTTTCTCTTCTGAATTTCCATAATGTGACCTTTTGCATTATGTTTCCTCCCAATTAATCTTGACTGTCGATCTCTGCAAATCGATGGATCTGACTTAATTCTTCCCCCGCTCCCCTTTTTGACCACCACGCGCAAATCTCCACCGTTGGATGCTGTCATACAACGGCCTCACTCCTCCCCAAAGCATCCAAAGCAGTTTTTCTACTAACACAGGATTTCCTAATTTGTGTGTGTATTTTGTAGGTTTCAAAGGTTTTCCCCATTATAATAAAGGAAATGAAAGCCGAGGGTGACAATCCTCCAGACTTTCATTTATCAAAGGGAAATTACTACACAGGGTTCAACTTCATGTTTCGTCGATGCTTCATGGGAATCGATGCCATATGGACTTTTCATAAGCCTGCACGTCAACAAGACACAGACAATTAAATCAAAGCAAAAGAGTATCAGTGTTGAAGACTTAAGCATAGTAGAAATGAAGGATTAAACATTAATTACATAGTTTAATGGATTACGGCTAAGGTCGATTATCAAAAGCCCAATCCATTGAATTAAACATAGTTAAAGGCAAATCAGGAATATTTACCAAATAGAGGATGCTTCCACTGCCACATCAAAGGCAAATTGATTCCTCTCAGCTACTAGATTGCCACCTGTGGCCTCCACAGCATTTAAAAAAAGGCAGAGTAATGACCAGAACAGAGCATATCTACACCTTATAGCTGAATAGCTATTTCGAATCAAAGAAGCTAATATAAAATATCAGCAGAGTTATTGCAAAAGATAACACAGAGCCTTAAAGTCAACATAAGCTTCCAGCAAGCTTAAATACTTAATGCAAACCAATTAATACAGGAAAATATCTGTAAAATTCTCCCTTGAGCCCCTCAAATGCCGAGAAGCATTAACTATATTAATTGAACTCAGAAGATATTTTCTCTCTTTCGACCTCCTCATTCCTCTATAAAAACTTGTTGAGGAATCCATTATAAACATTGGTTGTCTGATTACTAGTTGTAATACTGAAACTCTCTGAAATAATACATAGTCTGTTGAATTTGAAGAAGAAATTGAAGTCTTGGAAGCCCTGATGATGTTGTTGCATGCTTGTTCTTAAGAAGGCTCTATCATTGGATCCATGAACTTGGTTGTTGGTGAATTATTCTGAACTATTTAATGTTTTCCCCTGTTTTCATTTTGTTCCATAAATTCTTACCACAATAGGATGAAATTTTTAGGCTAAGAAATGAATCTTGGAAGCATCTTAGACCTGTTTATCCTTCATTGTTTTATGTTTTCTTCTGCTGAGGTATTTTAGAGTCTTTAATCTCTCTCTTTAGTCCTCATGCTTGTTTATTTCCTTAATAGTTCGAATAGTTGGTTTCAGCATGATTTATGGTTCTCCCTACTTTTCTGCTGCCACTTAAAGGCTGTTATTGAAGTCTCCCTTTGAATTATCATTGTTTACAGTGAGCCAAGGAGGTTTGTTCTGACCATGCCCCTTGTCCTTGCTTGAACAGTTGGCTTAAAGGTCTTTATAGTTGTGATCATAGATGTATTTAGGTGTTCCCTCTTCTATGAATGTAATTATCAGTAAATCTTTTATGTTTTCTAAAGTCATTTGAAATAAAATATTTGAGGAAATATGGTGTTCCCCGAATCTTAGATTTCATTTTAAAAGTTGTTTTGAAGTCATTATTTGCTTGAAGTGTGATTTGTAGAATTCATGGTTAGCCCTATCTATCAAAGATCTCTTTATTGTTCAAGTTGTGCTTTCAAATTCCCTTTGTTAAGAATTAAACTTCTCTTTCCAAATCATTGATGTCCATCTCATTCCAAAACCAAAGGATCCTACGGCCAAGTTAGATTTTCCCTTTGATATCCCATATCCATTGATAAGTTTGTCATGATCTCTTTTTGACTCCATTTCCCAATGAAGCTGACATTTCCCCTTTCTACCTATCTTTCCTAGACCTTTTAGGTTCTGTTGTATCAATTCAACCAAACAAACAAACAAAACTCTGCACTTAATAACTAGTCTAAAACCAATACTCAAAGCACACAAGATAAACCTTTGCAAAAACAAATAATTTGAGAGATCCCTCTCTGAGAGCAGGAGGACTAGATCCTGTAACTCTAAATATTGGTTATGATGTTGTCTTGTCTTTTGATTTGCCAAACTATCAAAACATGGGACACCAACATAATGGTGATCACAGTGGGACCTACTGATAATACAGTGGCTTGAAAACACTTCTTAAAACTCTTTAGGCCCTTAACTTGATAAATAACACCTTCTGGACTTATCCCACTGCTCACACCAACATAATGGTGATCACAATGGGACCCTGAGTAAAATTTTTAAAACAAAACACTCCCTTTCCAGTATAACATAAGTAGCCTTCTTCAAGCACTGCCTAACAAAAATGGTAATCATGATAGGACTTAATTGAATCAGTGACAAACTAATTAACCCTTAGGATTCCTGTAAGACCTTATCAAACCTTGAAGGAACCAGTTACCAAGCCATAAGAGTGAAATTTTTATGCTTAAACACCTTAGCTAAGTGTTAAATCAAATTTAGAACACTCTCATAACCTATAAGACTAAAATAATGCAGATAAACCCAAAAAAAATTTCAGTTTGGCTTCATAATAAATGTGGTGGTGGAACCATTCAATATTTTACCTTCATACAAGCTAAATAGTTTCCACCTGGCGACTCCATTAGCCCTAGTAGGCCTATTACTCATCTAGGTCCCCAAATCTCTTTAGGACTATGTTAACCAGCCTTGAAGAAATTTAGAAGCCTAGTCCCATACTAGATAAGACATTGTGAGAGGTAAAACTCCCAAAAACAATCCCTAAAACTTTAGCCTCTCTCATTTTTGAAAAGAAGTCTGGATTCACATAGGATCAACACTAGATCCCATCCAGACCCGAATCCTCCTTTAATCGTTGACAATCTAGAGAGAATTTTGTGGCAGACTTCTAAATCTGGAGAATCAGCTGCTAATAGGAGCCATTTAAGAAAAAAATCTTTCCCTGAAAATCTTGTTGTCTTAGAGGATTTACACTTTGATTTACAGCATACAAAGAACATCTTTAGAACTAGATCTCAAGGTGATTTAAACCAAGCTGATCTTGACATTTCAGATTTGCAACAAAACTTTAGTAGAGAAGCCTCACCTTCCACTCCTCCTGATTCCTAGCTTCTTCATCACTTTAGCCTTTTTCATAACAAGTCTGCTCAAAATCAGTTTGCTGGCCCAAGTGTTTCTTCCACTCCGATCCATACTACCACTGTGCAAAACACTCCTATTCAACCCACTTTCACTCCTGTAAATCCACCCTTATTTCCAACCATGGCAACATGGTATGCCCCATTAGTGTTACCACAACCTCTAATTTCCTTACCAAATGATTACCAATCCAAAATCCCTCACTTCACTGGAAAAGAGTCTACAACAACTCAACATCATGTAGATAGGATGGAAGATGCATTTGATTACATGGAGATAGAAGAAGAAACTGTGAAGATGAGGATCTTCACCCAAATTTTAGGAGGAGATGTAAAGAAGTGGTTTAAAAACCTACCTCCTAATAGCATAAATGATTTCCCTGCCTTGCATCAAACATTCATCAACAAATGGGAACTCAAAAAGAACCCTCTCCAAATACTAGCAGAATATAGCAGCCTCAAGAGAAATCAAGGGGAGAGTGTTCATGACTACTCCACTAGGTTCAATAGCGTTTAAAATGCTCTTTCACCTCACATGAAACCTCCCCAAGGCATGGCCTTAGTAAGCTATCTCGAAGGCTTTGATGCTGAAATGGCTTATCAGTTGAGGGAGAGAGATTACTTAACCTTAGAAGACATGCAGAAAGGAGCGGTGAGCGTAGAAGCAAACATAATTGAGAAGAGAAATAGTTTAAGATTAGAGAAGAGGTTAACTTATAAAGATGACATGCTACCCTCAACCTCAACCTCTGACACAAAAATTGACAACCTAGTGAAGGTGATGGAGAGGATACTTGAAAAGATCAATCTGAATGATAGAGTGCCATCGAGGGAACCTCAAAACAACCAAAATAGAAATAGAAATTAGAATTATAGGAGAGAAAACAATCAAGATAAGAAAAAATAAAGTGACCAACAGGTTATACCTCCCTTCCAACAAAACTATGTGGATCAATATGAGGAAGATAGGGAGATGGAAAGGTTGGGAGAAGCTCATGTAAAATTCATCGGATCAGACAGTGGGGATGATGTTTTCCTCACTAAGGAAGAACAAGGTTTCTTCTCTAATCAAAATACAAACACCTATGAAGATTCTGATGATTATAGATTGGGTTTTGAAAATGAAATCATGGAGGTACACAAACAGTATGATCTTAGGAATAAAGGGAACGCAAACAATTTAAAAGATAAGAACACTAGTACTGATGTCAAGAAAAACGTAGAAATTCAGCCTAAGAAGACAACAGACAAACCCATCATGTTGGCCAAAAACTAGATTTAAACAAAGAGAAAAATAGCCAGCCAAATGTGGAACAAAGTATTCCTAGCACCTCGGCTAGTGGTCCTAACACAACTATCCCAATTACCAGTCCAAAAAAAGTTCAGCAAATTAAAACTACTGAAAAGAATTCAATTGAAAAGACAGAAGTAAATATGAAAAAGTCAGTTGTTCCTTTCAGCCTTGAGGGAGAGATTGCCAAGATAAAAATTACCATCCCCCTAGCTGAACTAGTAACCCAAGAAGTATACAAAAACCAAGTTTTAAAAGCTTCGAACCTAGGAAGTGATACTGACACCTTAAACTTGACAGATGACAAACCTGAGTTGTTGTTTGGTCTAGAAGTTGAAGGAAAATACCAAGAAGGGGTTTTCCCTCCCTTCTATGTTAGTTTGAACATACATGAGAAAATTTTACACAATGCCATGTTAGATTCGGGAGCTTCACACAATCTAATGCCCAAGGTAGTGATGGGAAGCTTAGGCTTAGAAATTATTAAACCATACAAATTGACTCAAGCAGAGTCAAATGTTTCGGTTTAATCAAAGATTTATGCCTTAATCTAGCTCAAATCCCTGCTAAGAGTGTAGTAATGGACATAGTTGTAGCTAACATTCCCCCTAAGTATGGCATGCTCTTATCAAGATCATGGGGAGCCAAACTTCAGGGAAGCCTTCAAATGGACATGTCTTATGCCACCATCCTTGTTCTTAATCAAAACATAAGACTATACAGGGAATCTCACATGAAGTACATGGTGAGCAACATAAACAAACAAAACAACTCTCCAATCTATTCTATTCAATCAAGTTTAGATTCCTTTATCTTGTACAACGAAGATGAAATTACTCAACAAGAAAAGGAAAACATAAACCCAACCAGGTTACCGGAACAATCAGAACTTCCCTCAAATCAGATACAAAACATTGGCAATCAACAGCAACAAGAAAATGAAAATGAAGCAAATATACTTTGGACAATAAACTTTGATGGATCCTGTAATAAAACAAGTGCAGGGGCAGGTGTTTGGATTCAAAATACGAATCAGATTTTTTCATATAAATTAGATTTCCCATGCACTAACAATATTGCTGAGTATGAAGCACTTCTTCTAGGCTTACAATTGCTTAAACAGTTAGAAGCCCAAAAGATATCAATCTTAGGAGATTCTGAACTTATCATAAGACAAATCAAAGGAGAATACTCAGCTAGAAATACAAGGCTTAGGGAATATCGGAACGCTGCCCTTGATTTATTGAAAACCTTTGAAAAGTATGAACTTATTTTCATTCCTAGAGCACTAAATCATCTAGCAAATGAACTTGCTTTCAATGCCAGCAACTGCTAGATACTTGATATAAATGAACAACTTAGCATAAAAGTAAAACACAGGCCTGCAGTACCTAATAATGAAGAACACTAGCAAGTGTTTAATTCTAATAAACACATAGATGATTTCTTAAAATCAGAAAACGATTTCGACATACCAATATCAGAAACCAACCATAAAGAAAATTGTTTGTATATTGAACAAATCCCAGAAGTTGAAATGACATATTCTGTTGATATAAATCATTATGAGAATCCTTTTGAAGAAGAGATAATTGACAATACAGACCAAGAAGACTTGGAAGTCTTACAATGCAAGAGCGATACAATTCCAAGAGGTCTCACACCTTTAGGACACCTCTTCGATTTTAACGATGTAGCCAAAGAACCGAGAATGGAGCCTGTGGAAACAAATGTAGAAGAGCATAACATAGGCAGCCTAGCAGAACCCAAGATGATTAAATTGTCCAGCACTCTCCCAGCTCACATAAAATTGCAATACATAGAACTATTCAGAGAGTTTAAAGATGTTTTTGCTTGGGGATACAAAGACCTGAAATCGTATGATACCAACATCATTCAGCATAAAATCCCTCTTAAATAAAATCAAAAGCCTTTCAAACAAAAGCTGAGGAGAATAAACCATGTTTTACAACCTTTAGTCAAAGCAGAAATTGAAAAGATGCATGATGTTGGGATCATAGTACCCATTAGATATTCAGAATGGGTATCAAACTTAGTTTATGTTAGAAAGAAAACAAGGAAAATTAGGATCTGTATTGATTTCAGAAATTTAAATAGAGCTTCTCTAAAAGACAACTACCCCTTACCCAAGATGGACCATATACCTCAAAGGGTAGTTGGTTCAAAAGAGATTTCCCTCTTATATGGGTTCTCGGGTTACAACCAGGTGTTAGTGCTCCCAAGTGATCAAATCAAAACCGCTTTTACCACACCTTGGAGCACCTTTATGTATGTCAAAATTCCTTTTGGATTGATGAATGCAGGGGCCACCTTCCAAAGGGCCATGGACATAGCCTTTTCTGAAGATATTGGCTATTTCATAATCATTTACCTTGATGGCATAACCGTTTTCTCAAAAACTGATGAAGAACATTTGATTCACTTGAGGAAGGTTTTTGAGAAGTGTAGGAAATTTGACTTGTCATTGAATCCCAAGAAGACACTCTTTGGTCTCCAAGAAGGTAAACTTCTTGGTCATATAATTTCAGAAGAGGGAATCAAAATAGACCCCACAAGGATATATGGCATATTACAAATCAACCATCCAAGAAGCCTCAAAGAATTACAATCTTTCATTGGAAAGATTAATTTTCTGAGGAGGTTTATCCCCAATCTGGCTGAGCTATTAAAAAAAATTACAAACATGCTTAAGAAAGATGTAGGTGTAAAATGGACTTTACCAGCTAAAAAATCATTCGAACTGGTCAAACAAGCTCTTACTCTTGCACCAGTCTTTATTAGTCTGGATTTTACCAAAGACTTTTATATCTTTTCTTTTGCATCTGAGCATACAATAGCTGCAATATTACTTCAAAAGAATGACTTGGGGCAAGAACAACCAATATCCTTCTTTAGTAGAGCCTTAAGAGATGCTCCTCTCAAATATAACATCATGGAGAAGCAAGCCTTAGCATTAGTGAAATCTTGAAAGGACTTTAGAGCCTACATTTTGCACTCTCACATAATTGATTTTGTTCCACATACTGTTGTCAAGGACATTCTAAGTAAAGACCCTAATGGTAAAAGGGGAAAATGGATTACAACTATTCTTGAGTATGACTTAGAAATTAAGCCCACCAAACTACTTAAGGGGCAAGGATTAGCAAAAATTATGGCTGAGTCTAACTTCCAGGCACTAGACATGAATATGGTAGATGTGTTGGAAGAAATAGAAGAATCTACTACTCCTTTCATTAAAGAAACATTTCTAAATTCTCCTTGGTATGCTGACATTATTTATGTGCTTTTATATTTTAATGCCCCTCCTTCTTTTTCTAAAACTAAAGCTAGATTTTTGAAACAAACAGCTTTGAGTTTTTTCATCTTAGATGGGGTATTATATTGGAAAAATACTGTTGGAATTTTCCTTAAATGTTTACTTGAAGATGATGCAGGGAAAATAATGCATGAGTTGCATGACAGAGAATGTGGAGGACACCTCTACTGGAAGGCCACATCAAACAAAATTCTTAGATCTGGTCACTATTGGCCTACCCTTTTCCCAAATACTCAAAGGTTGGTCATGTCTTGCCATAAGTGTCAAATTTTTTATGGCAAAAGAAAACCCCTTCCCTTACCATTACATCTTATCATAGTTGAGGCACCTTTTCAACAATGGGGTTTAGACTTCATTGGGGAAATTCACCCATCTTCCTCGGCCCAACATAAGTGGATCCTCACGGCCACTGACTTCTTTACCAAGTGGATAGAATCTATACCCTCCAGAAATGCTAATGACTCTGTCATTATCAATTTCCTTGAAACAAATATCCTATCTAGATTTGATTGTCCCAGAAAAATCATAATAGATAATGCTGCTTCTTTTAAATCTAATAAAATGGTTGATTTCTGTTACAAATACCTCATAACCTTAAGCCATTCTACTACCTACTATCCCCAAGGAAATGGATTATATGAATCTTCCAACAAAAGCCTCATCAATATCATCAAAAAGTTGTTGGAGTAGAATCAGAAATCATGGCACAGTAAGCTAGTTCATGCCTTATGGGCTGATAGGATAACTACAAAGAAGTCAATAAATATGTCCCCCTATCAACTAGTATATGGCATGGATGCAGTTTTTCCCGCCTCATTAAGAGTTCCAGTCAAGAAGCTCCTTCAAGAAGTGCAGGTCGAAGAGAATGATATGCAAAGGAGAATCAACCAAACCATCCATTTATAGCAGACCAGAGAAGAAGTCTATGAAAGGACGCAGTTAGTCCAAGAAAGTGTAAAGAAACTATTTGATAAGAGGACTAAGGCAAACAATTTCCAAGTTGAAAAAGTTGTTCTTAAATGGGATTCAAGAAGAGAAGAGAAGGGACAACATGGCAAGTTTGAGAACTTATGGAAAGGTCCCTATATTGTTCATGCTGAGAGGGGTCACAATGCATTTTTCTTGAAAAAATTGAATGGAGAAGATCTGTATGGAGGTCCTGTCAATGGCAGGATGCTAAAGCATTACTTCTGCCAGGAATCATGAGTTTCAATTTTATTTTATTTTTTTTGTAAATATCATGGTCTGAAAGTTGCACTCAAAGTTAGAAAAATAAAAATACAAAAATTAAAAGAAAGAAAAGAGGGAATATTGTAAAACCAATAAAGGTACAGCCCCATGCCAAAAAGAGAAGCAAAATCTGAAAGTGTGCAAGCTCAAATTCCACTACTAAAACACACTTCTAGTTAGCCATATAGCCTAATCATGGCTAATTAGTTTTAAATTGACTGCTGATAGGTTAGTAAATTTGATTTGCCAAACAACTTAATCTTGGCTTATCAGTAGGAAGATTAGGTTAGAAATTAAAGGTTCAAACATGCTCAAAATCCGAACCTTAGTTCTCAAAGAGAAGAATGAATCCAATATGTTTCAAATTCTGAGTCAAAAAATAGAGGTAAAGGTGGTTCTAATCAGCTCAAAATCTGAACCAGAGAACAAGCAAAGAACAGCTCAAACAGAAATAAAAACAGAGCTGAAAAAAGATGAAGGAAGTGCTTGAACTTTCAGACCTTAAGCCTTCCATTTTAATTTAATTTTCTGCAAAATAATATCTATGTGCAACTTGTTGTTTTATGCCATAGATCAACAACAAGTTAGATTGTCCAATCCTGACTTGTATGCTTTTAAATTTCTGTTTTAAAAGTTAGTAAATAAAAATCTGTTAGACTGCTTAATCCTAACAGATCAGTAGATTAGGTAGAGAAGCATATGAACTCAACTATTTAATCTGAGTTCACGGAGAAATAAGGAGTAGAAATAGATTAGATTTTTTGCTTTCAAAAGAATAAAATGTTGTAAGAGAGTTTGCCAATCCAAGTGCACACTAAAAAAGAAAAAATGTTAGATCAGTAGGATTGGGTAGGTAGAAAGCTTGTGATTGATGAAAATCCATTATTTTTCATGGCTGCTAATATTTCTCAGAGCAAAAGAAGACCATCCAAATGAAGAAAAGGCAGTTGTATGGACAAGGCACTGATCAGCCTCCAGAGAATGCAAGTCTGAAATTCTTGATGCCTTCAATAAGGCACCATCCCCAAGTGGAGCCACTGTTAGCCACCTATAAAATTTGTTATAACAAAAGGTGGCTAAATCATTTTGGAGCCTTCAAAAAATAGGTTTTATTACTAAAAATGTTATCTCCTGAAGACTCGTGAAGACATCATGTCCTTTGTTTAAATATTCACTACTGTTTTCATTTTAAACTCTGAAATTATGCTAATTTCATTGAGAAAAAACTGCTGCAAAACACCATTTTTCCCCTCCCTTCACTAAAAAAATAACCTTTATTTTTTCCCTCTTTTCCCCATGGAATTCCTTTATTTTCCATTTTTCTCAATTTTTCCCTTCATAAGATCCCCTTTACAAAGTTTAAAACTCACTTTTAAACTTTGCTGAAACCCCCAAATCCATCAGAAAACTTTGAAAATTTCATAAAAATACATTTTTTTTATTACAAGCTTAAGCCCCTCTGGGCTAAGTCCTAAACCACTTCCCCACATATGCCCCGGCGCTAGAACCAAGCGCTAAACCCTTTGGCACTTATCGCATTGGAGAAATTGGAGTGTGCAAGTCTATTTGCCATGTTAAAACCTCCGATGTGATTAAGCCCTTTGTTTATAAACCCCCGATCTTATTATTATTTCATATAACCCATAGCCCCGCAATCAGGCACTAAAACTTGTGAATAACCCATCTTCGATGCATATTTCCCTTTGTAAATTCAAAAAACCCACTTTCCCTAAGTTTTGGTCTAAACCCGTCGGAGCAATGTTTTTTAATATAAATGGGTAGATTGAAAAGCCCGAAGGCCCGATCCCGATCGGCCTTTTCCACATATCAAGCCCTAGGCCTATTATCTTCCCTATAGACCAATGGCCCCGTAGATGGGCGCCAAGCCATTTCATATATATTACCCGCCCCGAACCATAAAAACCTTTGCATTTCATAAAATTTTTGGTTTTTTCATAAGTATTAAAGGGTTTCCTCCAGTTCCATATTTGAGATAATCTTCGCTGTTGATATCCTCCCCGCCTTCCCAAATCTGACGGCCCTCATTTGCTCCAATCACAAACCTTTCCTCCGCCTTTTGAACCCCTCTGATTCACTCCCCACTGTCGATCTGATCTGCAGATCAACGGCTAGCGCTCAATCGCATCGGCACCATTTGAAGTTCTTCCCCGCTGATCGCATGCCTCCGATTACATCTGGACCATCCACGCGTCCATATCGGACGGTCCAAAAGGAATCTCCTGACTTTAGTTTAAATTCATGCGCCCTGTATTTTAATGTTTTAGGCCAAATCCCGACCGTTGATCTCTGCAGATCAACGGTCCTCCTTCACCCTTTCTCCTCCTATATATTATTTGTTTAACTCCAGATTCAATCCTGAATATTAAAACTTTTACATTTGACGGCTCATATTAACCCGACAAGCCTGCCTCCTGTGGGTCTTGCCTTCTTCAAGATTTGATCTCGGTCGTCCATCTTAGATCTAACGGCTCATATTGAAACTACCCTCCCTGCTATCTGCCCGCGCATCTATCCCAAATCGCGCTCACTCTCCACCGTTTGATCTGAGGGCCTAGATCTGATGGTCCACGCAGAATTTCACACGATTTTCAGTGCGAAGGTTAATTTCCTGAGGGCTGGGCGATATAAGTGGTTTTAAGAAGCCATGTGTCAGGTGGGAATGCATATCGCATTCAAAAAGGCAAAACCACCTCCCCACCTTTTCACTGCGCGAAACCTGTGGTTTTCATTCTCGAAACCACTTTCCTTCTTTTCCATTATGTTACATCGCACACGTTTCCCACCGTTGATCTCTGCAGATCAACAGCTTGGATCTAACCTCCTTTTACATATCGCCCTCCTCCTCTACCAAAGGTTTTCAACATGAAATCTCCGCCATTGATCTCGTGTCCTAGTCTCATCTGACGGCCCATGATCATCCCGAAACCCCAATTTCATTTCTTGTGCATTTCACCTCCGCCAAAGGAAATTTCACCTATTGCCTTTGTTGCTCTTCCGAATTTCCATAATGTGACCTTTTGCATCATGTTTCCTCCTGATTAATCCTGATCGTTGATCTCTGCAGATCGACGGATCTGACTTAATTCTTCCCCCGCTCCCCTTTTTGACCACCACGCCCAAATCTCCACCGTTGGATGTTGTCATCCAATGGCCTCGCTCCTCGTCGAAGCCTCCAAAGCAGTTTTTACCCCACTAATGCAAGATTTCCTAATTTTTGTGTGTATTTTGTAGGTTTCAAAGGTTTTCCTCATTATAATAAAGGAAATGAAAGCCGAGGGTGATGATCCTCCAAGCTTTCATTTATCAAAGGGAAATTACTACACAAGATTCAACTTCACGTTTCGTCGATGCTTCATGTGCATCGATGCCATATGGAATTTTCATAAGCCTGCATGTCAACAAGACACAGACAATTAAATCAAAGCAAAAGAGTATTAGTGTTGAAGACTTAAACACAACATAAATGAAGGATTAAACATTAATTACACGGTTTAATGGATTATGACTAAGGTCGATTATCAAAATCCTAATCCATTGAATTAAACACAGTTAAAGGAAAATCAAGAATATTTACCAGATAGAGGATGCTTCCACTGCCACATCAGAGGCAAATTGATTCCTCTCAGCTACCAGATTACCACCTGTGGCCTTCATAGCATTCAAACAAAGGCAGAGTAATCACCAGAACAGAGCATATCTTCACCTTACAGCTGAATAGTTATTTCAAATCAAAGAAGCTAATATAAATTATCAGTAGAGTTATTGCAAAAGATAACACAGAGCCTTAAAGTCAACATAAGCTTCCAGCAAGCTTAAATACTTAATGCAAACCAATTAATACAGGAAAATATCTGTAAACTTCTCCCTTGATCCCCTCAAAGGCTGAGAAGCATTAACTATATTAATTGAACTCAGAAGATCTTTTCTCTATTTCGACCTCCTCATTCCTCTATAAAAACTTGTTGAGTAATCCATTATAAACATTGGTTGTCTGATTACTAGTTATAATACTAAAACTCTCTAAAATAATACATAGTCTGTTGAAGTTGAAGAAGAAATTGAAGTCTTGGAAACCCTGATGACGTTGTTGCATGATTGTTCTTGAGAAGGCTCTATCATTGGATCCATGAGCTTGGCTATTGGTGAAGTATTCTATACTGTTTAATGTTTTCCCCTGTTTTCATTTTGTTCCATAAATTCTTACTACAATAGGATGAAAGTTTTAGGCTAAGAAATGACTCTTGGAAGCATCTTAGACTTGTTTATCCTTCACTGTTTTATGTTTTCTTCTGCTGAGTTATTTTAGAGTCTTTGATCTCTCTCTTTAGTCCTCATGCTTGTTTATTTCCTTAATAGTTCGAATAGTTGGTTTCAGCATGATTTATGGTTCTCCCTGCTTGTCTGTTGCCACTTAAAGGCTGTTATTGAAGTCTCACTTTGAAGTATCTTTGTTTACAGTGAGCCAAGGAGGTTTGTTCTGACCATGCCCCTTGTCCTTGCTTGAACAGTTGGGTTAAAGGTCTTTATAGTTGTGATCATAGATGTATTTAGGTGTTCCCTCTTCTATGACCATAATTATCAGTAAATATTTTATGTTTTCTAAAGTCATTTGAAATAAAATCTTTGAGGAAATAGGGTGTTCCCTGAATCTTAGATTTCATTTTAAAAGTTGTTTTGAAGTCATTATTTGCTTAAAGTGTGATTTGTAGAATTCATGGTTAGCCCTGTCTATCGAATAGCTCTTTATTGTTCAAGTTGTGCTTTCAAATTCCCTTTGTTGAGAATTAAACTTCTCTTTCCAAATCATTGATGTCCATCACATTCCAAAACCAAAGGATCCTATGGCCAAGTTAGATTTTCCCTTTGATATCCCATATCCATTGATAAGTTTGTCATGATCTCTTTTTGACTCCATTGCCCAATGAAGCTGACATTTCCCCTTTCTACCTATCTTTCCTAAACCTTTTAGGTTCTGCTGTATTAATTCAACCAAACAAACAAACAAAAATCTGCACTTAATAACTAGTCTAAAACCAATACTCAAAGCACACAAGATAAACCTTTGCAAAAACAAATAATTTGAGAGATCCCTCTCTGAGAGCAGGAGGACTAGATCCTGTAACTCTAAAGATTGGTTCTGATGTTTCCTTGTCTTTTGATTTTCCAAACTATCAAAACACGGGACACCAACAGGTACCACTTCCCCCATTCCTCAGTGACTACTAGCAGTTTGGGTAGTTCAACTACCAAATGAATAAAAACAAAAGCATTTATCTCATAAAGATAGGAAATTTCCCAATTCCCCTTACAACTTTTCCTTTAAGCAAACTCACCTACTAGACATCGGGATTTGTGCTACTTTCCCTCCTCTTCAAATATAGCAATAAATCAATAAATATATAATGCAATTATTTTGGACCTTTGATCAGTTTACATTTACTTACCTTTGGAAGCACCATTAACATAATTAAATACAATATTAATAAAGATTAATAACTAGAATACTACATTCATAAATAAATCCCTATTACAATTATTTACATTGTTTTGAAATTACAAATTTAACTATATTATATATATTATTTATGAAATTCTAAATTATTAAATTATATATATATATATATATATATATATATATATATATATATATATATATATATATATATATATATATAACTTTTTTACTTTAAAATACAATTTTTTTTATAAAATAAAATCTAAATACACAGTCTTTCATATTATATAACAAACATATATTTATGTTTCATGTTTTTATATATATAATAAAATCTAATCCGGTATAATCTCTCTCTTTATATATATATATATATATATATATATATATATATATATATATATAATCTCTTTGTATAATCTCTCATACATATACATATACATATACATACATATATATATATATATATATATATATATATATATATATAATCCCTTTGTATAATCTCTCATACATATACATATACATATATATATATATAAACAAACTAGTATAATCCCTTTGATATTTGTAAATCACGACCATGGATATGAGATTTCTTTTTTTCACTAAAATTTATACATAATATATATTAAGATTAATTTGCAAATTTATTGGAAAAATAAAATAAATATTTTTTAAAAATGTATATAATTTTTTTATAATAAATAAATATATTTAATTTAAATAATTAAGAAAAATGTTGTTTTTCATTTTATTATATTTATGTATTTGGTAAAAAGTTGACCATTTATTAGTTTAGTCAAATAAAACAAATAATTTTCAATTTATTTATATATTTAAAAATATATTTTAAGTAGAAGAAATCACAATCTATCTCGAAATTATATTGACATTTTCCAATTAAATTTTTTTCTTCTGTTTCGTAGTTAAACTAAACTAGAAAATTATAATAAATAATATATATATATATATATATATATATATATATATATATATATATATTTAAATTTTTTATAATACATTAAATATCTTTTTGAAACCATAAATATTAACGTTTTTATTTATTCCTAACTTCATAAATTAATACAAAATATATATAATTCAAAATAACATCTAGAATTATGCTTTTTAAATTGTCTATTAATGCATTAAATACCTTTTCGAAACCATGAATATTACTGTTTTAAAGTGTTTTTATTTATTCCTAACCTCATAAATTAATAGATAATATATATTAATCAAAAATACATTTAACCTTAATCATAAATAGACACTGTTTTCAGTTGTTACTTGTATTATAAGACTAATTTTGATCTTCAATCTCCATTGAAATTGTAGAGAAAAATCATTCTCCACAAACCATACTTCTAAGAAGTTCCGAATACCAAGGTTATTGAAGCAAGATTCCCTTTACCTCAAAGAGAGAACAACGACTGTATCCACGGGTCTATTGGAGTTGGTTATCATTATTTATGACTTTTTATTTGGATAGAAGAAAGCCTATCCTCGATTCAAAGTATTTAATAATCCATTAACCGTTTCATCTAAGAATTATATCATAATCGTGATTTTAATTTTTATTTGATTTTAATGTTTAGGTATAAGTTATTTTAATTTAGTGATCTATTTTATTATTCAATTTTCTTTTAGTATAATAAAATATAATTTAGTTAAATTACAGGAGAAAAGACTTAATTCTACAAATAAGAGAGTTTCAAGAGAGTGTTTGTGCCTAGTGAAAGAGTTCTTTCTTTTCTATAGAATTATATGATTTATATATATGAATCATTTCTTTAATTATTGCCATGGTATAAATTATATATATAAATTATTGCTTTAATTATTAGTATTTGGTCTCAAAAATTTATGAATTTTTTATATATTCTTCATTTACAATAAAATGGGATTGCCAAAACAAATAAAGAATTATATGAATTATATATATGAATCATTTCTTTAAGTATTGCCATGGTATGAATTATATATATAAATCATTGCTTTAATTATTAGTATTGGGTATCAAAAATTTATGAATTTTTGATATATTCTTCATTTATAATGAAATAGGATTGCCAAAACAAAAAAAATGAATAGAAACATTTTTATGGTATAGGTTACCTTGTTTTCTTCCAAATCCAACTCAAGTTTTGGTCAAAGTTTTTGTTAGTAAAAAAGAAATTTCATTTAAAAAAAAAATTGTTAATAATGTTGAAAAAAAAGCGGCAGAAAAAAAAATATATATATATATATATTTATTTCAAAAAAATTGTTCATTTTATTTAGTTGAATTTTTCTAACTTACCAATGGTTCATGAGTCACAATACTTGTTAGGGTTTTGCAAATGAGGTAGCAAGCTAAGTGGGCTTGAGTGCGGGGAAAACTCCACAGATAAGCGCACTTGAGCCAGAGGAGTTCTGGGATGGGTGATCTCCCAGGAAGTCCTGGTTAGGAGGTGCAAGCCTCGGAAGTGATGATTGAAGCTATATGATTCATTTCACTAGTTTCAATCCCACTTCTTCACCCTTGTGAACATCACCCGATGCAATGAGTGCTAAGTGGATTATTCAAAAATCATGAGAAATTAGTCAGTTATGACTACCTCTCATGGAAATGGTCATAATTGAATGACTTAGTTAACGCATTTGAATCCCAAAAATGATATCTAATATACTGCACTGCGGAAACCCCTCATACTTAAAATACAAAGAGTAAAGGGAGCTCTACTTGAGTCTTGAATGGTTCATGAGGCACAATACTGGTTAAGGTTTTTCAAATGGGGTAGCAAGCTAAGTGGGCTTGAGTGTGGGGAAAACTCCACAGTTAAGCGTGCTTGAGCCAGAGAAGTTATGGGATAGGTGACCTCTTGAGAAGTCCTGGTTATCGGGTGCAAGCCTAGAAAGTAATGATTGACGCTCTCTAATTTATTTCACTAGTTTCAATCCCACTTCTTCACCCCTAGAATATTCAAAAATTAAATTCCAAAAATGGTATTTAATAGAATATTCATACTATATATAAATAATATTTAAATATAAGATATATTTAAATATTAAAAGTTATATAGTTATTATAATTTATTTTATTTTATAAAAAAATTAATACATTTATAATTTAAATTTAAAAAACCATGAATAAAATTTATAAAATACAATGATATAAATTAAATTTCATAAATATAATGATATTAATTAAATTTTATAAATATAATGGTATACATTTCAATTTTATTAAAATTTAAGAATTTCATAAAATTCATTTATCTTAAGATCTATTGTTTAAAAATTTTCAAATTATTGAGTCAATTTTGATTAAAATAATCAATATATTTTGTAGAAAAATAAGTTTCTAATACATAAATTAAAATTAATTTATTAGTGTTTCAAATTATTAACTCAATTTTAACTAAAATAATCAATATGTCTGGTAAAGGAATAAGTTTCTAATGCATAAATCTTACATTCAAATACAATAATAATAATGTAACTCTTTATAGGGAGAATTTTGGAGTTTGTCTCTCGAATATAAAAGGAGAAAGAGAAGAGATAGAGTACGCATGGGTGTTTTATTACATCAATTTAAAAAAAAAAACAAAATTATTTTAAACTACAGAAAAATCAAATTAATTTTTCATTTGAAAACAAAAATTATATAAATTTAATAAAGAGAAGATCCTCTCAAATTTCTGTGAAAATATAACCATTTTGACTTCATTTCATCTTTTATTCATGTAACTTTCCTTCACTATCTGTTTTTAAAAGCAAGAAAAATATAATTTGTTGTTGATTTTGACTTTATTTTACTTTCTATTATGTTAATGTAGATTTTGACTTTTAAAAGAAACATAATATTAGAGTTGGAATTTGAAATTCAAACCATTTGCCAAAATTGACACGTAAAACCAAGTTGGAATTTGAAATTAAACCCATTTGTCAAAATTGACACGTAAAACCAAGTTAATAGAATTATAAGAAGTTTGGTATTTGAAATATGATTCATTTGACAAATTTGATATGTAAAACCAAGTTATTAAAGTATAATGTGTTTCAATAAAGATTAGTGAGAAATAGTTATGACAAGATTTTTTTTTTTTTAATTTTAATTTTATTGTATAGAAAGATGGTTTTTACGATGCAATATGAGAAATATGTGTAATTTTTAAAGATTTAATATGAAGTTGACATGTTGTAATATCTTTATATATATAATCAATTTACTACACATAGCAAGATTATAATTCAATCACAAATAGTCAAATGACCTACCTTTATATATAATCTTTAAATGCATTTTATCACGTAAAATTTAAGTTTGGTAATTATTGTAATGCTATGGTTCTCTATATTGCAAATAAGTCAGGCGCGTTGGTTACATATAGATTTGGTGTTCCACTACAATTCAAATGTTACCAACTAGTCTTTATATATAAAAGCTCACATATCATAAAATTATTATATTGGTTTCCCAAAACATTTTATTAAAAATCTTGGTATAGTATAAGTGTTATGTTTCATTACCTATGGATAATTATCCACCTGCCTAGTTTGCCGTCGGATTAATGCTTAATGTTGTCAAAGAGTCTTCTATGCATATTGTTGGACCAAGGAATGTTCTTTGTAATGTTACATGGCTTCGCATGAACCATATAATTAAAATTTATGCTTAGTTATGAACTTATACCTTGGTGTATGTCACCATAGATTATTTGTAACACTTCAAAGCTTCGTGGAATTTTCTCGAATTTCCACATGTCACGCAGTGGTGGGGGCTAGTGGTGTGATTTGACACCGATAAGTTGTCATGATCATCACCATTGATTCTTAGGGTTTCAGGTTGAACGACTCAGATGTAAGCATGACGGTTTGGAGAAATTTAATGTACATTTAAAATGCTCATCAAATTTATTAAATCAAAAGACGAGAATATATTTTACCAATTTCTAAAAGTAAATTCACGATCGAGAACATTAAACAATAAAATGCATCAAGAGTCCACACACATACACAAAGATATATCTAGGAGAAAGCAAACGTTCAAAACCCCTTACTATCTGTAATGCATTAATTAAAGAATCTGGATGAGTAAAACATGCTATTCTCAACCTTGATCTCAACTTAGGCATGTATCTTCTGTCCTTTGCTTGGCTGACTGACCTTGGCCAACACTTTGCCAAATTTTCAAGCCTCCAAGCTCCTATTTCCTTGTGATGTTTCCTTGGGAATTAAGCCCCTATTAATTAAGAAATTCCTCAATGAGAATTGCGTAATTCCTTTAGGCCTTCCTTTGACTGCATGCATGAACTATACACTTTAGAATATTCTACAACTGATAGTACACTACCCTTGAACTCTAATCTCAACTGGGTAACATGAATGTTGTGTATACATGAGTTAATTTAGGTTGATTGATAAGTTAATGATCATTGAGTACACACCCCACTACTAGACCTCCCACTAGTTCCTACAACAGTTGGAAATAGTTTAACTGACCATAACATAATTTAACTGAATTAAATTGTTACAACTAAAATTAACTCAACCTAGGCTCCTAAAATTTAGGAATTACGGTACACAACCCAAGTTCTCCCTTCAGCTCGAATTGACTAAGCTAACTAAGTGGAAATAACAAAGCTAACTTTTACAAGTTGTTTGATGAGATGGAATTTCAGATTTTCTCCTAATTTAATCAAAGGAAAAATTAAATTAGGAATTTATTGTTGCATTTTCAACACTCCCTCTCAACAATAAAGGGCTGATCAGATATCCCAATCCTACTTCTATGGAGCTCAATTTTTCCTCTTGACAAGGCCTTTGTCAAAATATCTGTATCTTGCTCCTTTGTCGGAATGTACTGCAACAACATGATCTGCCTCTGCACACAATCTCAAAGATGGTGGTACCTGATATCTATGTGCTTGGAACGATTTTGAAAAATTAGATTCTTAGATAATTTGATACAACGCTGATTTTAATAGTAAATCACTGTAGGCTTCATACTCTAACCATATAAACCAACAAGAATCTTCCTCATCCAGATAGCCTCACAAGCTGCTTGACTAGAAGCCATGTACTTTGATTCTGCTGAACTGAGCGCAATTGATCTTTGCTTCCTGCTGCACTAAGAAACTGTTGTTGAATCAATACTGAAGATGCCTCCTGAAGTGCTCTTTCGATCTGATGGACCTCTAGTCCAATTTGCATATGTGAAACCTTGCAACTTCACTCCCTCTCTGTATTTGTACCAAATTCCAAACTGAGTGGTGCCTCTGAGGTATCGTAGGACATGTTTAGTCACCCTCCAAAATAATTCAGTCAGTCGAACCATGGTCTAGTTCAATTGGTTGGCCGCATAACACAAATTTGGTTGAGAGCTCAAAAAATACATGAGTGAACCCACCAACTACTTGCTCATGGCAACATCCAATTTGTCACTTGAAGTGGCATCCTCTTTCCCCCAGTTGGTCACTAGAGGAGTCTCCATGGGTTTGCACTTGTTCATGTGGAACTTCTGAAGTATCTTTTTGACATACTTGCCTTGAGAGAGAAACAATTCCCCATCTTTCTGCCATACTTCCAAACCAAGGAAATAGTGCATCAACCCCATGTCCTTCATCCCGAACTCTCTAGAAAGGTCCTCCTTGCAAGGCCTGATAATTTTTTCATCACCGCTCAAAATCAAGTCATCAACATAAAGAAAAAAAATAAACAATTTACCTTCTACCTGAATGTGGTAAAGGTTTTCATCTGCTTCAATTTTGGTGAAGCCCAACCCAGTGAGGTAGCTATCATTCCTAGTGTACCAAGCACAAGGTGCTTGCTTCAACCCATACAATGCTCACTTGAGTCGCCACACATGTGAATCTCTGTCGAAGGTCTCAAATTCTTTAGGTTGTTAAATGTACACCTCCTCCTCAATCACTTCATTGAGGAATTTTTTATTCACATCAATTTGGTGTATTTTCGACCTCATCTATGCATCCAAAGGGATAATCGATATGATGGAAGAGTACCTTACTACAGGAGAAAATGTCTCTTCATAGTTAATTTCTTCTACCTGAGAGTAACCCTTTTCCACAAATTTGGCCTTGTGATTCTCAATCATTAGGGGAATTTTGAGGTCTAAAATGGGCCTCCTAAGGAAATGATAAAATAATAGTAAAAATAATAAAACAATATTAGATTACATCATCAAGTTTTAGAGGGAAAAAAGAAAAAACTACAACTCGTATTTTCAACTTATCTCCCTATGGGTTTACTCAAATTTCAAGCAGAAACACTCATTGGATGAAAATTTTGATTCCTCATCCAAGGAGTACCCATGTTCCATATTTTAAATGAACCCTGCTACATGAAAAATGAGAAATACATGAAAAGTGTCATTGTAATCATGTTTTTTCGTGTATCTCTCATTTTTCGTGTAGCAGGGTCCATCAAAAATATGTAACATGGGTACTCCTTGCATGAGGAATTAAATTTTGCATGCAACAAGTACTTCCACTCAAAATTTGAGTAAAACCTAAGGGATATAAATTGAAATACGAATTGAAAAAGTAGTTTTATTATTTTATTATTTTTTAATGTTTTTTACTTTTTTACTCTCAAAATGGTGAATCATCCCCCATGGTTGACATCATCATCTTGAATCGTATTGGTTCTTATAAAGTTCATTTATTTGTACATTTTTCTTAGGAGGACCATTTTAGACCTCAAAATTCCCCTAATGGATGCTTTTGTTCGTTACATGATTTACCTTGTAAATCCATCTCGAACCCATCACTAGGTTATCTGCAGATCTTAGGACCACTTGCCAAACATAGTTTATGACAATGGAGTCATATTCCTCTACCATATCATAAACCAATACCGGTTGCTCTACTGCTTCCTCAAATGAGGTTGGTTTTGTCTCTACTAGTTGACTCATCAAATTTGTGTATCTTGTATATTGATCTGGTGACATCATCTACTTGCGTTATGATGTGGGTCCTCCCACATTCTCTTTAACATCCTATAATAATATGTTAGCTTCCCTGGTCTGCTTCTGTCCTTCCCTATATGTCACTTCTTGAGTGGTTGTCTCCACTCTCTTCTCCTCTGCATGTGGTTGCTCCACATCTTCTTTAGGTTCTTCCTTTAGAGTCAACAACTCTTGATCTACATTCAATTGAATCTCCCTCTCAAGGGAATTCTTCATTGCCTTCTCTTCATTGAACTTCACATCTCTACGAACAACTGTCATCCTGAGAGATGGCAGGTGTTGGGGTCCAGGTGAGGATGATTTATCCACCCTAATCCGACATTAATTTTATCAATCTGGGAGCATATCCTTTCAAGGCAACACGCAAGGTATATGCAGGAACAAACGCACAACCCGTTCAACCAAGGGTTTTATAATTAAGATTCAACACATTGTTGTAGTATAAAATCAAATGTCAAACTCAAAGCAATCTGAACAGTAACAAATAACAACAATAATCATAACAAAGAAATACTCACACACATGCAGACGCAACACCTGATCAGAAGAGCGGGCCCAGCTCTTTGATCAGGGGCTACGTTAGTCACGGAACGCTTGAAAACAGAAGAACCAAAGGTATTTTATTAATCTGTAAAAATGTGATTACAATCTTCCTTTTGGAACCCCTCATTATAGGAACAATGTCCATTTTATACACAGCGAGAGAAAATAACATATTCCCCTAGAATGTAGCAATCGCGCGTTCAGAAATACACAGCAGTTGGAACAGCACAAACATCTGCTGTCCATAATATAACAAGGGCAAAGAATAGACCTTGAGAATCGTAAACCCAACTGCGTAATCTCCCAGTAGCTGACCATTACCAGATCTTCTATAAAACTGCTGGAGCGAGAGTTCCTGTTCTCCAAACTGCAGTCAAGCACATGTCTTAGTGTCGCAAATAGGTAAGACTCTGTGACTTTACTTCATTACTTAAAACATTCCAATTGGACAAGATAGGGGTATTTACCTCGTAGGTTTAACATAGAAAATGTAGGTAACCAAACACAAAAACGATAAAAAAGGATAATAGAAATAGTTAGAAAGATAGCCAGATTTGGTGCCCAACATCTCCCCCCAACTAGCCTACTGCATGCCCTCATGCAGTCTGCCACCTCCGCAGGTCTAGGTTTTGCAAACTATGAGCTTCATGAAGCCTAGCAAGATTATACTCTAAATCCATCTCTGTCCCAGGAACTTTAAATCCATCTAAGAGGAGAACTTCCTTCCACCAGTCTTCTCGAACGTTATACGCATGGGTATAAACTTCTGTGCAACCAAATAACAGGGTACTAGAACCGAAGCCTCATCCACCGAATCCCACATGTTTGGACGCGTGCTACATATTTGGGTACTCTGGCAAGTGCTCGCGCAAAATTAGGCGCCCTAAAAGGTTCTCTATTTCGGACAGTTGTTGGTGACATCATCCATCTTTTCTGATAGCAATCGAGGGCCTCTTTTTGAGAAACAATTAATTTATTAATACAAAGATCAAGGCACCACCTTTGTGTCCTTAGCATTCTTTCTTTGTTCTCCTCAAATTTCAAAAAGGCATGGTGCTTATTGTACACTGTGTCTAACCTCCCATGTTCCCCCCTTACTATAAACGGCTTTGTGACTTGATTGGACTCAAAAGTATCACAAGCCTTCTGCCGATGAATTTGATTGAAAGCATAAGAGGTGAGGGCCCTCAGATGGATGTCTCCTACATATGGGACTGGATTAAAGTATTTGTCCAACCGTAACAAATACCCATGCAGATAAAACTCACACATCAAATGCCGAGTTGGCACATCATGATTTCTCATGATCCAAAGGAATTGTACACCATCTTCAATCTCGTAACTAAGCTCGTTCTTAATACTCTCCAGGAAAATTAAAAGAAAATGTTCATGCAAAAATAAAGAATAAAAAGAAGGAGGGGGACGACACGCCATCACCTCTTGCACCAATTTGAACATTTGTTCCTTATCACCTTTCAATTCAGCCACTTGTTTTTCCAACTGCTCCATCTTGAGCTGCTGCTTTGCATGCCTTAACTTCATAATATCTATACGCACCACATATCCGAAAATGGTTGTGGAGGCTCTTTCTTCAGCTCTTTTGATCTCGTTCTTATACTGGGCCATAGTAGACTTCCACGTCTGTAGTTTGGTTGTCAAGGCATACTCTCTAGCTTCAAATAGTTGTTCAATTGGATTTTTTTTAGTTCCTACTTTGACCTTGACAACTTTAGATTTCTTGGCCCGCAGCTTGTATTTGTTGATTTGCTTTTGCATCCTATGCACTTTTCTTCTCAAATCTCTCACTTCCATTTTTAGCCACATCACTTCCTTAAACTGTTGTTGGTATCTCTGTTTAATAGGAAGTCTTCGCGGTCCACGCGGCTCTGCCTCTTCTTACTTAACCTGTATCCCTTCTACCTCGGCAGTTGGAGGCAAATCCCCTGGGACTGCCTCTTTCGGGCCAATAGTTGGTCCAACCTCCTCTACCTATTCTTCTTCTATTACCTCTTGCTTTACTCTTTTTATGCTTACATGCTCCATTGGTGCATTCATCAGGACTGCTTCGCTTGGTCCCTCCTTTTCACCAATGGCCGTTCTTTCATCCTGTACATTCTCTTCGGCCAGTGGCAACCCAGTAAGATGCTCCTCTGTTGACATACTTGTTAGCGCCTCTTCCGGCCATGGCCTCTATTTTAAGTTTGAATCCATGGGAATGGCAACGTTCTCTTCCTCTCTTTGCTGTGGGTAACGAGTCACCCTCGCTCCCCTCGAAAGAAAGACATGGAATTGGAACAAATCCTCTGCATTCCACCCCAAGGTCGACGTTGGTTCTTGTGGAGTAGTGTCAGCCTCATACCTTAGTTCCCCTGTCATTTCTTCTGCAGTCTCTCTAGTTGGAGTGGTCATGACTCCTTCTTCCATCGTATTATCCTCCTCCATTGGTTCCGTGACAATTGGAGATCCCTGTGGAGTGACCTTGGTCGCAATGTCGACCATTTTACCCTCTTTCAGTTGCTGAGGGTTTACCTCCATGCTCGTAGCACTTTCTATTCGTTCATTTGGCTCTGCGGATGGGGCTGGTTCTTGTGTAACAACCTCAGTCGTAGTGCCGTTGGGCCTCTCCGCAGCTTCCATCAATTCCACGAGCTCAGCTTCTCCTTGGGAAACTATTTGTTCTTCATGCTCTTCAGTCTCCATTTCCATCTCCTCAGGCTCCTCCTGATCAATGTAATAATCATCCTCTGCACTTCCCTACATGGCTTCTTCCTCTTCATCCTCCTGCATTGCTTCAGCTTATTCCGCCCTGGCAGCCACAATGGCTTTTATTTCCTCCTCTGTGGAATTCTGGAACAATTCCCACAGAATCGAGATCTTCTCGATGAATTCATAACTAGCAACTAAACCAGCCCATGGTGAGAGAGGACTGCCAACATCTGTTGCACTCCCCTAGCTGAATTTTCCTTTAGTTGAAGGCTTCTTAATAGAAAATAGGGTGCATTCATTGAGAAGGCCTCTGCCTGTGGAAATCGCAGATGGGTCAAAATGCAGAGGTGATATTTGAAAATAGTCAAATACCTCCCTTCACATGTCATATATATTTTATGACAACTTCTGCAACCTCTCGCCATGGACAAGGTAATGAAGCTGGGTCGTATCCCCGACCCTTCTGCACAATGCTTTCCCCATCGTGAAAAAAATATTCGGCGAGCTCCGGAAGGGGCATTCTTCTTGAAAACCATTGTTTGCCACCTTGCAACAACCCACTAACTTCTACGATGGTCTCCTCTGTTACTGGAATTTCGATTCCTCAAACCCGAGAAGCTCTTCCTTCCAGATTCATTGCAAATTCCATCGTAATTTCTTCATCCCATCCATTCAATCTATCAAAGTACACATCCCAACATGCATTTTCAAATATTCACCATACCTCCTGATTTCTTCGAACTCTCGTTGAATCCTCGGGCTCATGTTGCACCGATCGACCACCCATTGCTGTAGAGGCGGATTCAGCATGATGGCTACAATTAGCTGGCAGGCGGGAGTGATAGGGCTCCAAACTGTAAGTAACTAAAACAACGTCATGGTCACTTTCAAATATAATGGATAAACAGTACTAGTATGCTTTGGGAGTAATGACAGGTGATGGTAGTACAATTAGGTACCCTCAGAGTTTAATGCGACATGTTGGGAGATGACCGATATGACTCTTGTGCGTACGAGTACGCAATTCAACTCATATGGTATGATTACGACGTACTTGAGGTCATTAAATTGGTTTTAGTGGAAATTGTGTGTCATGAATGCCTTTACGAAGTACGTCGTCATTCATTATGATTGTTCCCTCCCCCCAACTAAATGATGGCCATCCTTGGCATGTTTTAACTGTCGTTTTGGAATATTTAATTAAATCCATAAAATCAACGGAGACGTACCTGCGGACTTACCTTAAAGTGGAGTAACTGCAAAAATATCCGTCAGTGAGTAAAAACAACTATAAAGTAATAGCAGCTATGGAGTAACGGTAGCTACAGAGCAATGACAACTGTAGAGTAACAATAGCTACGGAGTAACAGCAGCTTCAGAGTAACAGCATCGGCGGTGTAACAGCAACTTCGGAGTAATAGCATCGGCAGTGTAACAACAACTTTGAAGTAACAGCATCAGCAGTGTAGCAGCAACTTCGGAGTAACAGCATCAGCAGTGTAACATCAACTTCGGAGTAACAGCATCAGCAGTGTAGCAGCAACTTCGGAGTAACAGCATCAACAGTGTAGCAGCAACTTCGGAGTAACAGCATCAAGAGTGTAGCAGCAACTTCGGAGTAACAACATCAACATTAGTTATCACTATAGTAACACTGATGGGGTAACACACCAAATGTTACTTTCCTCCTGGCCATATTTCTTCATTATTCCTACAAAATAAAAACAAGTAAGTAATAACCACATTTTATCATCATTTTTTATTTTTTTACTTTTTTTTACATTTTTCTTTTTTTTTACATTTTTTTTTTTTTAGAAAGGAGTGAGAGTGTCTTCTATTTCAATAACCATTAGATCAGTTGAATCTGAAATATTTTTAACAAAGGCATCTTTAGAAGCTGGACGATGGTATAATTTTAGACGATGTCCATTCACCACAAACATGGTATGATTCTCATCAATTGTAATTAATCTAACTGTCCCATTGTCGAACACTGCGTCTACTTGATATGGTCCCATCTAGTGAGTATGAAGCTTGCCTTTGAAATCCTTGAATCGGGAGTCATACAGTAATGCCCAACCCCCTTCATGAAACACCTTAGTTTTGATGAATTTATCACGCCATTTCATTCTCTGCTATTGAACAACAGTAGTTCTCTGGACAGCTACTGATCGAATCTCATCTAACTCATTCAGCTGTTCCAGTTGGTGTTTCTATGCTTTTGATAGATCTAAACCTACTTCCAGAGCTATTCTAAGTGTGCTAATTTCAAATTCTACCAGAAACAAGGGGGATTTCCCATAAACTAATTCAAATGGAGAAAACCCCGTTGTATTCCGCCATGTTGTCCTATAAGCCCATAAAGCCTCTGGAAGTTTTTGTGCCCAATCCTAGCAATGACTTGCTACTGTCTTTGTCAAAATATTTTCCAATACCTTGTTTATACTTTCTACTTGCCCATTCGCCTATGGATGATAAGGGGTTTTTATTCTATGTTTGACCTCGTATTTCTGCATCACTTTCTCTATCATATGGGATGTGAACTGTGATCTTCTGTTTGATACAATTTCTCTAGGAGTCCCGTACCGAGCAAATATTTCTTCAAAAAGGAAGTCTACCAGCACTTGCTCTGTTGCTCTCATGACTGCTTTAACTTCCACCCATTTGGTTACATAATCGGTAGAAACTAGGATGTAAGCTTTATGATGAGGTGGGTTGAAGGGTTCTTCAAAATCAATGGCCCATTTCTCAAATGGTTCAAGGACTATCTGGGGTTGAAGGGGCATTTCATTTGCTTTCCCAAGTTGTCCCATTCGCTGACAGCTATCACACCTTCAAATATAATCCTGAGCATCATGAAAAATGGAGGGCCAATAGTATCCCATCTGCAACACTTTACGACATGTCCTTTGTCTGCAAAATTTCCTCCACAGGGTCCATCATGTGTAGCCTTTAAGATCTCATAGATATCATCCTTCGCCACACAATGTCGAATCTGCTAGTCAATCCCTGTATTGAAGAGGTATCCTGCCATCCATGAATATCAAGTACTCTGGTGAATGATCTTCCTTTGCTCCTTATAGGACAAGTGACGGGGCACCTCACCTGTAGTAAGATAATTAGCAATATCTGCATACCACGGAGTGTTAGCAGAAACTGCAAAAAGATGCTCATCTGGGAAATTATCTTCAATTAGTGTATTCTTACCATCATGTTCTATCCTAAACAAGAAATCTGCAACCACATTATCCTTCCCTAGTTTATCTACTATAGTAATATCAAATTCCTGTAGTAGTAACAACCACCTTGTAACACGACCAGGGGTGACAGGTTTTTTCATCAAATACCTGATGGTTGCGTGATCAGTATGCACAAAAGTAGAATACCCAGTAATATAATGCTGGAACTTATTGATGGCATAAACGACATCAAGGAACTCTTTCTCAGTCACCATGTAGTTTAATTCAGCAGGAGCCAAATTCTTACTAACATAGTAGACTGTGTAAGGTACTTTATCCTCCTATTGTCCCAGTACTACACCAATTGCTGTTTGAGAAGCATTTATGTGAATGTGGAAAGGTAACGCCCAGTCTGGGCCTCTAAGAATCGGGGCACGATAGAATAATTCTTTAATTCTCATGAAGGTTTCATCATAGTCATTTGACCACACAAATTATGAATCTTTTGTCAATAATTGAAATAATTTTTGAAAAATTTTCTATGAAACGCCTATAATAACCAGCACAGCCAATGAAACTACGTACCTGTGTGGGTGTTTTAGGTGTTGGAAAGTGCAGAATTACCTTTATCTTTGCTGGGTCCATCCTGATCCCTTCAGCCAATAGAAAATGTCCCAGAAAAATTCCCTTTTCCATGATCATGTGACACTTCACCGTGCTCAGGGAAATGCGTGCTTGTATGCATCTTTTGAGAACTTTTTCTAAGTTTTTCAACCCCTCTAAGAATGAGTCTCCATATGAAGTGAAATCATCCATATAAACTTCAACACCATCATCTATCAAATCATAGAATATTCCCATATTTTCCCTCTGGAATGTTGTAGGGGCATTACACAAGCCAAAAGGGAGGACCCGGTATGCGAATGTTCCCCAAGGGCATGTGAAAGTGGTTTTGTCCTGGTCCTCAGGAGTGATCTGGATTTGATTATATCCACTAAACCCATCCAGAAACGAGAAAAATTTATTGCCAGCCAGTGTGTCTAAAACTTGATCGATAAATGGTAGGGGGAAATTATCTTTTTGTGTGGCATTATTTAATTCTCGATAGTCCACGCAGATCTGCCATTTACCATTCTTCTTGGGGACCATTACCAATGGTGAAACCCATTGGTTGTCTGAGATAGGGTAGATAAAACTGACCTCCAATCATTTCTGAAGCTCTTCTTTCACAATGTTTTTCAACGCAGGATTCATCCTTCTCTGAGGTTGTCTTATAGGACTGCAATCTTCCTTGATATATATGTGATGGGTGCATAGGTTAGTAGGTATTCCTTTCATGTCTGAATAATCCCAGGTGAAAGCTTCCATATGCTTTTGAAGAACATCTACCAGCTGCTTCTTCTAGGATTCTGATAGACCTGGATTAATATTCAAATTTTTCCCCAGTTCTATCTCCACCTGAACACTTTCATGAGGTGCATCAACATCTTCTCCAAATTCTTCTACTGTTTCAATAACTTCCTGAGTTTCACAGCTTAGGACAAATTCTAGGACCTTCTGATTTGACTCTGAAATAGAACAAGGATCATTCATGAAGGAAGTAATCACATCATCTTCTAATTCCATCTTCAATTGAAGGGCCTACCCGATAGTAAGGACCGATCTCACTTCTTCATCTCCAACTTCCATCATGGATACAACCTTCCTACCGTCTGCTGACTTTTTAGGTGCATCTGGTTCTGCAGGTGGGTATAGTACCAAATTCTTGGTGTTATGCCCTTTATAGATAACCATATTTCCTGAACGACACCCTATATAAGCATCTATAGTAGCCAGCCATGGCCTACCCAAAATTAAGGGATGACCACCCACTGAAGACTATGTATGCAATACCGGGAAATCTACGAGGTAATGCCATGCATCTACTGAAATTTTCACGTCCTCCAACTTCTCTACAGGTTTAACTGTAGATCGATCTGCCAATTCCAACACTGTAGGTGTATGCTTCAAGTTTTGTAGGCCTAATGTATGCATGGTTTCAGTAGTGATGACATTAATGGCAGCGCCCAGGTCTACCCGCACGTTTGGAATTTCTACCCCATTAATTTTTACTGTCAAAATCGGGTTCCCAGGATCTCCATATTTCATTGGTATTGATTTTCCCATCATGAAATCCAATAATTTTCCCATAATATGTATAGTGAGGGGGTCTTTAGTTTTCTTCGTAGGTTTCTTTGAGCAATATTCCCTAAGATTTTTTGCATAAATTGGCACATCCTTCATGGCTTGTAGCAAGGGAATTTTAACAAATAAATTCTGCAATTAACCTAATAAATCAAATTCAACTTGTGGGCTTGGTTTACTCATAATCAACCTTTCTGGGTATGGTGGTTCAGGTTGATGTTGTTTTGTAGGAGGCTTCTGTTTTTTAATGGTTTGTTTTGGCTCTCTACTAGTCGGTTGTGCCTCTCTTTCTTCATTATCAAGTTGTTCAATGATAACCGGAGGGGGTTGGGTATCAACTGTTCAACCTGATCGCAAATTCATTTCATATATTTTTGCAGTAGAGATACTATACGAAGGCAGGTTGAGAACATTAGCTTGATGGGCTCCTTTATTATTGGGATTAGGATTAGGCTGCATTGGAAGCTGAGGATGAACAATTTGATTACCAAGAGGCACATTGGAGGGTAATTGGAGTTGTTGTTGTAACATCTGTTGAGGAAACTGCCCTAAAGAGGGTCCTCGCCAATTTGGAGCCCATGGTGAGCTCATATTGGCTTGAGGGTTCCATTGCTGCCACAGTGGGTACTGGTATTGCAGCCACATAGGGGGACAAGGCATAGCTTGAGGGTTCATGTTATAACTATTTAAATATTGAGATGGATCTGGGTACATACCTTGATTCCCCATCGGTGGTCGAAGTTGCCACGACCTCCTGGCGCCCATAAGGTACAATTGCTCCATGTCCTCCCCTGCTCCTTGAAACACCGCTTTTAGGCCTGACAAGGAAGGGCATGAGCTCGTTACATGATTTAGCTCACAAATGTCACATTTTTCTACAGACTTCAATGGGAATTCCCTTTCCAGGTGATTCTTTTTGCACTTCGGGCAAAATATTGCCATCAGGTCCTATCCAATGCTAGCTGCTTCTTTTTTACTTGCAAAGTATCCATTTGTGCTGACAGGGTACTCATAATATTCGTCCTTAAATTGTCTAACAGGTTCCCAATTTCTGCTTTTTTAACACCCCCGCCAGATCCTTCTGTTGAACGAATCCCTGATCTATTTCTTGCAAGCCCCCTCGAGCACTGAATACACAAGTCGCAAATACTGTTAAAGGCTTCCTTAAAAATGTCTCCCTTTCCCACAATATTCAATAGTTCCATTGAGTCCTCTTGAAAGGATCGAAGGAGAATAACCTTCAAGATTTCCTTATCCAAATCGGAATGACCTGAACTCTGCAAGAGGTATTTAAACCTCTCGACAAAATCTTCAAAACTTTCATCTTCTTTCTATGTGAAATTGAAAAGCTCCTCCTTGACGTTCCGGGATTTGCAATAATCCTGATATTTTTCCAGAAAAGTTGTTTGCATATCATCCCATGTGGAAATGGATTTTCCCCCAAGGCCCATAAACCATCGCAGATCCGTCCCTTATAGTGTAGAAGGGAAAATATTTAACTTCTGGGCATCTATCATGTAATCGTAGCCCCGACATACTATGTCGAACTCAAATAGAAACGTGTCGGAATCCTCTGAAACAAGCCCATGAAATTTTGGTAACGCTGCTAATGGGATAGTCTTTGTAGGCGCGCCAGTTCCCAAATTCCCAATGGGAAATTTGATAGTGGAGGTTGCGGGAGCCATAAATATCTTCCAATAATCACTGGGGATTTCAACAGGCTCTGTAGAGGATGGCTGGGGACTCCTGACTACTGGAACGCAAGTTACCTTAGTGGCGCTTCCCCAGTCCCTTGGTGATACCAATACCTCCTCGTTTCTTTTTCCTGTATCTTGATAGTTCAACCCTTCAACTACAATTTCCTTTCCCTTACTAGAGTATTCCGACTCCATCAATGTTCTACTTGCAATTTCTTCCTCTACTAATACCAGCACAAGGTCCTCTCGATCTGGTCCATTGCTGATTATCTCTTCTATTGTTGGAGGACCATGTTGTACCAAATCACCTAGGGATACCATGGCCTGCACAGGTTGATCCACTGACTGCCCCTCCCCAGGGAAAAGCTAAGGGTTCCCCCACAACAAAACACACAACAACCCAAAGAAGAATTACTCCACTCAGGGCCTGGAGCAGGGTGTCCAAAGACTCCTCCCTCCCCAAGATGAGAAAATGGCCCTAAATCCAAAGCAAAAACATAAATAAACAAACCAAAATCAAAACCTACGCTCAGGACCTGAAGTAGAGTGAGAAAGCTCGATCTCTCCTCAGGACGAGAGATTGACCTTTAGGTTGGTTCGAATCGTTGCTCGCACCTTGTTAGCCTCCCCGGCAATGGCACCAAAATGTTCGGGTCAAGGTGAGGATGATTTATCCACCCTAATCCGACATTAATTTTATCAATCCGGGAGTGTATCCTTTCAAGGCAATGCACAAGGTATATGCAGGAACAAATGCACAACCTGTTCAACCAAGGGTTTTATAATTAAGATTCAACACATTGATGTAGTATAAAATCAAATGTCGAACTCAAAGCAATCTGAACAGTAACAAATAACAACAATAATCATAACAAATAAATACTCACACACACACAGACGCAACACCTGATCAGAAGAACGGGCCCAACTCTCTGATCAGGGGCTGCGTAAGTCACGAAATGCTTGAAAATAGAAGAACCAAAGGTATTTTATTAATCTGTAAAAATGTGATTACAATCTTCCTTTTGGAACCCCTCATTACAGGAACAATGTCCATTTTATACATAGCGCGAGAAAATAACAGATTCCCCTGGAATGTAGCAATCGCGCGTTCAGAAATACACAACAGTTGGAACAGCACAAACATTCGATGTCCATAATAGAACAAGGACCAAGAATAGACCCTGAGAATCGTAAACCCAGCTGCGTAATCTCCTAGTATCTGACCGTTACCAGATCCACTGCAAAACTACTGGAGCGAGAGTTCATGTTCTCCAAACTGCAATCAAGCACATGTCTTAGTGTCACAAATAGGTAAGACTCCATGAATTTACTTCATTAATTAAAATATTCCAATTGGACAAGATAGGGGTATTTACCTCATAGGTTTAACATAGCAAATGTAGGTAAAAAAACACAAAAAGGATAAAAAAGGATAATAGAAATAGTTAGAAAGATAGCTAGATTTGGTGCCCAACAGCAAGTATACCCGATAGTTGTGATGTGTATCAGCGTAGCCCACAAATATTCCCAACTTAGCTGTATGTTCTAGCTTTTTCCTTTATTCCTTGGAAACATGGAAATATACTGATGATCCAAATATCTTGAAATGTGACACATCTGGTTTCTTCCTTGAAAAACCTTCTTATCATGTACTCATCCTGAGAATCTGATGAGGACTCCTTTTCTGCACATATACCGTTGTGTTACATGCATCAACCCGCAAGTGTAAAGGTATACTTTGGTCATGCAACATTGTCCGCGCTGCTCCCACAATAATTTTTTTCCCTCTCAGCCACCCCATTTTGTTGTGGGTTATGAGGTGTCATCACTCCCATCAAATGCCTTCCCTTGCACAAATTTTTTTAAACTCATTCGACACATATTCACCACTGTTATCGCTCCTGAGAATCTTCACTTTCCTGCCAGTTTCTTTCTCAACATGTGCTTTAAACTCAAAAATTAAAAATGTTTCATCTTTCTTCTACATGAATAAAATCTAGCACTTATGTGACAAATCATCCATAAATATAACATAATACATGTGATTGTCTCTGGAGGCTATCAAGAAAGTTCCAAAGACATCAGAGTGGATCCTTTCAAGGATTGCATGCACCATGCTATCCCAGTCATTGAAGGAGTATTTTGTGTACTTCCCTAAGTTACACCCTTTGAATGTATTTTGTTGCTCCATTTCTCCTTTAGGGAGGTATGTGGTGATCTGTTTCATGATCTTCAAAGCTCCATGGTGTAAATGGCCAAGACTTCTATGGCATAATTCGGTGACATCTAGGCTCTACACCTCCTCTACATTTTTACACAAAGAAACACAACATTCCACATCCAACTTGTATAGGTTCTTCATCTGAACCCTGATTTTCTTCACTTATCACATGGTGATGTGTCACAAGAAAGCCTTTCCTTTGCTGAATATAACATTGTAGCCACGATCTTCCAACACTGTGACAGAAACCAAATTCTTCTTTAGACCTCAAAAAAACATCACACCTTGAGTCTGAGAGGGGAGATAGAATCCCTATGAAAATTAGCTATACCGATACCAGTTGCACTATACCTCCCGTCATCTCCCATCTTGATATGCATTTGGAGGTCTTTCTCCTCCAAATCACTGAAGAAATTGTTGTTCCACTTCATATGGAATCAGGAACTATTGTCAAGATACCACACACTTCCCATTACTGTGATTTCCATGCATGCAATGACAGTAAAATCAAGTTCAAATTGTGAATCTAGAGCTTCACCCACTGCTCCTCCTGCGGTATTCTTGCTTGATTTCTTATGTGGGCATTTTGTAGCATAGTTCCTAGATTCATGACAAGGAAAGCACTTGATTTTGGACAAGTACTTTTTCTTACCCCCTTTACCGTAATCTCCTTTGGATTTGGATTTATCCCCTCTCCCTTTCTTTGCCTTTCCATCCAAGTCACAGTTATCCTCATCCTCAACCTTGGATGAAATCCCATATTTGTTGATCCGCCTAATTTTTTCCTGCATTAGATCATACCATAACCACTCCTAGCTTGGTAGTTTCTCTCTACCATTTATGGAATCTTGATAATTGTGTCAGTTCTTGGGAAGACCGAAGAGGGAAAGAGCTACCAAATATTTTTCCAAGATAGTCACACCAACCCTGCTAAGTTCATCATGACACTATGTGAATGTGCTTAGATACTACAAAATTGTTCCACTCTTTTTCATCTTAATACTTCAAAGCTTGTCCTTAAATTCAAGATTTTTGTGGTCACTATTATTCTGGAACAATTATGTCAACACTTTTGGAATTGCAAAAAAAGTCTCTTTCCTATGGATATTAGAGATAATATGGTCTCATACTCCCTCCAATATGATTCTCCTTGCCCTAGCAACACACTTCTTCCATTCTGCTAGATTTTGCACATCCATAGTTGTTCGTTTCAAAACATTATTATCAATGTATTCCTTCAACCAATTATCCTCTAGTATTTCTTCCATCTAATCCTTCCATGCAACATAATTCAAGCTTCCCTCAAGGGCATACTCGATCCTTAGTCCACTAAAATTCATCTTCTCAGTCCTGAAGAAATTCTACAACCTGATCTACAACCTTGAACCTCCTATAATGACAACTTCAAATTCTCTTCTCTACTATGAATATTTCTTGGATACAACGTACAAATTTAATGTAGATTCAATTTAATCATGAAATTTACTAAATCAAAAGACGATAATCTACTCTACCAATCTACAAAAGTAAATTCACAATCGAGAACAAGAATCAATAACATGCATCAAGATTCAACACACATACACAAAGCTATATCCAGGGGAAAGCAATTTCTTAAAGCCACTTACTATATTTATTGCATTAATAAAAGAATCTGGATGAATACAACATGATCTAGTCAACCTTGAGCTCAATCTACACTTGTATATTCTATCCTCTGCCTGATTCATTGACCTTGGCCAATAATTGGACAATTTTTCAAGCCCCCAAGCTTCTATTTCCTTGCGTAATTTCCTTGGGAATTAGACCCCTATTAATTAGGAGATTCCTCAATGAGAATTGTGCAATTCCTTTTAGCCTTTATTTGACTACATGCATGAGTTGTACAGTTTAGAATATTCTACAACTGATAGTACACTGCCCTCGAACTCCAATCTCAACTAGGTAACTTGAATTATGTGCATTCACAAGTTAATTTAGGTTAATTTAGGTTAATTGATCAGTTAATTGGTTGATCACTTAGTAGACACCCCACTACTAGACCTCCCACTAGTTCTTCCAATAGTTGGAAATAGTTTAACTCACCGTAACTCAATCATGGAAAATTTTTGGGGCTAATATTCGTACGTGGGCTAATTTTCCATGGTTTTTCCCCAAAAAAAATTCGTCAATTTCCACTTTTTCTAAAAATAATTCACCCAAATTTTACAATATAAAATTATTTTACCTTAGAAACCACCAACATTATATAAAGGCTATATATAAAATCATTATAAATTTGAATAATTTTACAAATATATCAATAAATATTTTATAGTTTTCATATTAGGGATTAGTGACATTCGCCAATGTTTTAAACTTCGAGATAATTTTTCATCCTTAAAATTTTCCCTGAACTCAATTTAGCTGAATTAAATTGTTACAACTTAAATTAACTCAACCTAGGCTCCTATAATTTAGGAATCACTATACACAAATAAAGTTATCCCTTCAACTCGAATTAACTAAGCTAACTAAGGGGAATTAACTCAGTTAACTTTTACAAGTTGTTTGCTGACATGGAATTTCGAATTTTATCCTAATTTAATCAAATGAAAATTTAAATTAGGAATTTATTGTTGCATTTTCAACATGGTTAATGGGTAACTACCATCTTCCTTCCTTCGCAACATTGGCTCATTTGCAATTTTATGTTTTTCTCTAACAATATATACACTATAAGACCAAACCCTAAAAGGAATGGTTGCTTAACAATTCTCACCAACATTCCTTCTTCGCCAGGTGAACACAATCACGTTTATTTTTGGTTAAATTTTATTATCCTCAAGTTTTCCTAAAATTTTGTATATGACGTTCCATGCATCTCTGCCACCTTCGATTTGTAGCCCTATAATGCGGATCTAAACCATTATCCTGCAAAGAAACTTCACAGATGAGTCTTCTGTGCATAACCGTTTGAGGTAATTTAGTTATTTTCCTTAGAGGAAACCCTAGTCTGTTTAAATTTTTACTGTCTCTTTTCTTCGATAATCACGACGTTCATTGTTTGAGTTCCTCGGTGTGGCTCCTCTTGGTTCGTCGACGACTTCTAAAGGTATTAAGTTTTTCTTTCGGTTGTATTTCCTCCACTTTGTTTCGGTGCAAGTCAAATTACACATAATTCTTATTGATGGATTTGTTTATAGGTTAGGTTTTCATTGAAGCTATTATAGTAAAATTTAATTGTTTACTTTCATTCTCCTGTGGCTTTACCCACACAATATCAATTTTTTTTTTCTTATTTTCTTTCCTTAATTTTTTTTTGTCTTTGGATATTGGGCTCGACTCTTGGGTGAAAATGTAATTATGGGATATTTGAGCTACAACTCATTGGGGTTTGACAGTTGAAACCATATGCAATTCTCTTGTAATTATATTGTTATCTCATGCTTTTCTAAGGAGGAAGAATGTTTAAATTTTCCCTTAAAGATTTAGGTTCTCGTGCACGATAGGCTCCTAAAGTTAGTTTTCATAATAGTTTCATATATTTCAGGCATAATGTGATCTGTTAAATAATAAATACTACACAACAATTTATATGTATTCTTGTTTCCTTTATGGTTCCAATATGTGATTTTACAAAACTTGCTTTGTAGAATTAGTATTTAGTTTTGCACACTCTTTGGTCGAAAATAAATTCAAAACTCACCGCATATATGATTATATTCAAATTATTTTTGTACAATATGTAATCATGTAGAAAATTTACTATAGCACTTGTTTTTATAACATAAATTGTGTTGTCTTGATTTGTGCATTAGTTAATTTAGCACAATTTATTTTTGTCATAACATTTGTGAAACTACAAAGTTTTTAGTTTAATTATTTAACCACATTTATCACTGATGTTAGTACCAATGTTACAGGGGGTAGGAGGGACTAGGCCTCCTTCCAAGACCTACCATTCACCTATCTATAGTGCTTAGGTATAAATAATTATAGAAACTGGGACTATTTTGTTAATGGGATTCTGTCTGTTACTCTGGAGCTAACCAATTTCAACACTAACCTATTATATTTATTATAGCGAAAATATTCCCAATAACATAAATCTTTCCTTATATTTTATAGTGACACAATAAGAATTCGTATTTACACATCAAACCCTTCTATAAAAATTTATTGTAGTCACAAATTATTCTACAGGAAAATCATTTTATTTCTTTATAAGAAGTCATTACATAGACTTGAAAAAAATTCACAATACAATAAATAAAAATAGTATTCTATGTTCCTCAAATTCACAAATTAAGATACTTATCTTTCTTAGGTCTGGTCATAAGGAAATTGATAGAGGAGAAGACCACTCCTCCCAACCAATGAGAATGACAACCACTAGTTCTCCCCCTGAGCCAGTTTTCCTCTTCAAGAATAATTGTTTAACATAGACCTAACAAGGTTTGTCCAAAGGCATCTCAGGTTGTAACAAGTCTAGCCCAGTAACTCACAGACTCAACAAGTATGACTTAGGTATGTGACTAGCCCCATCCAGCTCAATAATACCCTAACTGGAAGTATCATTCCTTCCCTTAACAACATCATGTTTAAGGTAGTAGTTTCTTCCATCTCCCCTCTTGGTCACATCAGGTTTTCTGCTCATACCCTCTTAGTTTCTTTTCCCAGTTACTGAGATGATTTATCTCTAGGGAAAGGGATTAATCATCCTCTAACTATCAGGTAAGTGAAAACTTTCCATTTTGTGTCTTTTTCTCGTAAACTCCATGTCTTTCCATAACTGACTTTTAACAAAATTTAAATAACTTTAAACATTTAAATTTCCCACTAGGCTTTCCACATAGCCCACATAGACCATGTTTTACCAATTCTTTATGGTATAATTAAATTAAATATTTAATTTTCACAAAGGGGTATTACATCCCCCCTCGAGAGAAACATCGTCCTCGATGTTTACGTCTAGCCCGCTTCATGTATGAAATTTTCATCTTCCCAAGTTGCCTTTTTACGGGCTAAAGTGCCTTCATTGTACTTTATCCTAGGTGATAGCACACTTCTGTAGCAGAATTTCTCCCGATTGATAATACATATAGGCTCTACCAGGAAATCTTCGTCCAATTCCACCTACATTCACAATCATCAAAATTGTCATTAGCTTCCATCAATCATTATTTAAAACTTATATATATATATATATATATATATTCAAATTTTGTTAATAATACCATCAGTTGTTATTTATGTACCCAACAAGGGTCATTAGTTTTCACTAAACAGGAGTTAGTAACATCATTGTAAAATCATCAACAATGGACATAAATCATTTTTACTAATGAAACTGTTATGTGAAATGAAAAGGACTTAACCATGTGGTCCCATTGTAAATTTTATACCACCAACCCTCTAATCATCAAACTGATAAATCACTACACCATGTGTAGACTGTCTTAGCTCCTACTAAATACATCCACACAATACTTTTAAAAGTTCTCATAGAGAACCTATATTTATAATCATCAAAATGATCATTAATTGCATCAAGTGAAAGTTGTTTTAGTCACTACTAAATACATTCACAAGATTGGTAATACAATAAAGGAACTTACACTTCCAGTAATTCCTTTCTGAGAAATAGGCTCCTTTCTTGTCAAGATGTACATAAAATATTTATACAATTATATAGAAAAAAAATTTTTAATATATACATCACTTATCTAATTAGTTAACTTGTTATGGTATGAGAAACACAGTGGAAAACGAATGCTACACCCAACCAATGGGAATCCGTTTCTAGAACCAGATTGAGTCATTTTCAAATCTAGATAATTCTCTGATAGAGACCAAAATGGGTGATCCAGGTGCATTGGTGTCCACCCGCCTATTCGACCTAGTCAGTTTCATCAATTTTATTATTTACTATTTTTAGTAATTTTTCAAAACTTGAACTTTTGGAGCCGTTTTGAGGGCCTAAACGGCATATTCCTCAAAGATATGTTTCCAATGAGGTATCGTACATGCCAAATAGAGATAATATGACCAAGTTACGACTCCAAGAAGTTGGTTGCCCAACTAACCCCAACGGGGCCCATAAACTCTTGGTGTTACATGATTTGAGTATGTATGTTAGTTTTGTTGTGCTAATTACAATTTTAGATTTATAATTTATTTGTTAATCGTATGCTTGATGTACATATGTTTCCTTGTTGCTAATGTGTGTCAAACAAGTAAATTAACTGAGTTTTATGAGTGAATTCAAGAGCATAAAGTAGGAAAATCAAATTTTGAACAAAAAAAAAATTATACACATAAAACCATCAAGATTGATCCATCAACATAGAGTTTTGATGAAGGAGTTCACCCCTCTTGGGCTACATCTCCTTGGTCCAGCTTCCATGGCTTGGGCCTCTGTATTAGCTCAATAGTGCAAAAAATTATGTTTACATTCATCAAATGCTCCTGAATCATATTCCAATGAGTCAAGAATGTAAAAATCTATCAGAAATGACTATTCATTCCCTCAATTTGGCCTTCAGTTGATCTAGGCACTTCCTTCCCTCCTAGTGGCCCTAGGTTTCCTTTTTATTAAAAGTGACAAAAACACCTTTATAAGTGCTCCACCACATATTCAACCTATACCAATGTGTTCAGAGCATGCCAATCTACTAGGAATGACTCTTCTTGAGCCAAAATTGGTCGAAAATTGCTCAAGATATGGTCAATTTATTTTTTCCCTAGAATCCTCCTCCAAATTTGGAGGACTCCAGATAAGTCCAAAAAACTGGTGATTCTGCCGAAAATGGTGGAGTCCACTAAATCTACTACCAATTAAATCCGGGTTTAATTAGTGATAATATGCACTTAGCTGGTGGATAAGCGCGTCTTAACTGTGCCTAAGCGCATTCCATAAATCATGGTTTAATTAACCTTAAACACGAGGATTAAATTAATTAATCTGCAAATAGGATTAACCTCTGCACTTAATCATTCCGATCTGCCCTTGGTTTTGCAAATTCGTTATATGGAGAGAGGGTTGGCCCCCTCCAAACCCCTGTCATGGCATTTGGTTAACGTTAAATGCAAGACGAACTCTATATATAATAGGACTTCTAGAGTGGGCTATTGGTAAGCCATTTCATTGGCACAAAGGAGGTCGTGGGTTCGACCCCGAACCCCACACATAAATTCTTCTCCATAATAATGTGCCAATTCCAAATTTTCAACTTTGGTTAAAATTTGTCCCAAATATTAATGTCCCAAAACCTTGGTTATATAATGTAGTTTGGACTTTGGTAATGGATTAATGCACCCATATAATTCGAATTTGGATTATAATCATTCTTCGTAGTTTGTAATGGGGATTTAAATATGCCATTTGGACTATATAATAAATAAAATTCAACCCCACCATAATGAATATAATTTCAAAATTTGACCTTGGAGAGTGTCCATCCACATAAAAAAAAATCAACTTCAACTGTAGGAGCAGATTGTAAAAAAATTATGTACTTTCAAACCAAACTAGTGAATCCTATTGTGACATTTGTCATAGTGCCACTGGGCATAAAATGAATAATATTCCCTGCATGCTGACTGGGCTACCATGTCACAAACCTATCATTGTTCTGCAATTTAAAAAAAAAAAATTGTGTGTTCTGAATGGCGTTCAGAAGGCTATAACTTCTTCATCCGGAGTCAATTTTTGACGAAACAAAGTGTCTCGGATTCCTAGCGACAAGCAGGTCATTGGTGTTCAATTTCCAATCAATTATAAGCACTTAGTTTTTGAGCTTTTATACTGAGCCTCTAACCATTGCAACTCCTCAGGTTAGGGTTTTGGTTGCTTATGGTTTTTCTCTTATAGTTCAATAATAAAAATGCATTGAGCCTCATTGTAAGATAGTTCATAGGCATGTAGCTGCCACATCTCTTCCCAGAGATAAGCTACCATCGCCCTAGCTAGTTTATGTCCATTATGTCTATAAGCATATGTCAATCATTTGATATTAATGAAATTAAGTTTTATTTCTACTACATCTATGTGTTTATGTTTATTTATGTATTTTATTTTTTCCTGCATAAATACAGATTCATGTTACGGATCCATGGGAATGAGGGTTTGAAACATATTTTAGTTTCAGTGTTTTTCAGTAATCTTCAGCAAACTTCATGCAAGTGCCATGGTCTCCACATTTCATATTAGAGAATGAAAAATATCTCATTTTAAATTATTTTCTATTCTCTCAAATGGGTTTTTTACAGAATTTGATTTCATTCCAAGTTTGAGAGGTATGAGAAATTGAAGTTACACATGTCTAGAACATTGTGCTAGCATGTGTCCTATGAGTTTGGGGAATATTTTTTCACCCCAAAGGTCAAAAAATTTCAAATTTATTATATCAATGGAAATATCTCCTCAATACCTCAAATGGGTCTTTGACAGAATTTGATTTCATCAATTATAGCATAAGCTATCAGCAAAGTTGCAGCAAGACGTTCATTTCAATATTTTAGATGTTGGGGGTCTTCCCCCAAGATCTAGATCATAGGTATCAAAGCAGTCTGCTCTTTCTCAACCTGTCTTTGCATTTCCCCAATGAGGTTGGGGTATAAGTGTTTAGGGCTTGATCTGGTTGAACATTTGCAAGTTCAATCTCGCAAACCCCGATGACCTCCCACGGGAGAAGAAAAGAAAGACGAGGAAGCAGGAGATCCTATCAAATTATTTCTTAAGGAGTCCCTCGAGAAAAAAATGAACGCGATGATGGTTAAATTTTCTCAGATCCTTCAACGACTACCCACCGACGATGCATCTACATCTAGCAGCCACTCTAGAGGTACCACTCCTTTCAAGGTACAAGTCAACTTCGACATTCTTTTATTTAAAGACCAGATAGATGCAGACGCCATAGATAAGTGGTTGAATGTTCTGGAAGGGTATTTTTCGATCCATGATTTCTTTGACTGAGAAAAGATTAATTTTTCACTCCTAAATACCCCCCCCCAAAATGTCAAATATGGTTGGGAAACCTACGGTGAGAAAAAGGATGAGAGGGAACCCTCTATGTTCTCAGTCGCATTCACTTGGAATTCATTCCAAGATGACATCAAGGAACAATATTACCCTGTCGGGAGATATGATGTAATGTTCCTAAATTAGCTTCAGCTAATTGGAACATTAATTTTTCCTTGTTCATTTTTGTATTTCATGATTGATGAATAAAATGTAATGGAGGACAAGAAAAACTCCTTAAATCAAAGAATAAATACATGCCCAATGTGAAAAGGGATAAATATGGGCCTCTTGTAACAAAATCCACTTGTGTGTGAATAGAAATTGGACCACCTTGGACAACCAGCGCAGTTTTAGAAGAGGGATCCAATGTGAAAGGGTTAAGTCCATTGAAGTGGTTTAGGGTTTGTGCACCCCTTCAAGTTATAAAAAGGAGGAGAGGGCTCATGTAAACGTTGTTGAAGTATTTTTGAAATAGAGGTTGCTTGAGCAACTCTAGCTCTCTTAGCTGTTTAGCCTAAGGGAAGAGGATTTCCTATTTAGGAATCCTCCCTCCTTCCTTGAGTAGCTGATGGAGGAGAATGTACTAAAATGAGCCACTATCCCGCATTTTTTCCAAGCTCCATATATTAGCAGTGCTGGTCCTGTTGAGGATTTTACAGCTGCTTGAGTAGCAGCAAGTGATATCCTAGATCTGCAAAGATCTAGTGTTTTGGAGGAGCTCTCTCTCAAGGAGGGTGTCTTGTGACCATCCGGAAGAGGATCTCTCTCCCATTTTTTATTCAGATCTGTATCATATAGCTTTTTCTTCATTTTTCTATAGCTACTACGTAGTCCCTCTCAAGAACTGTTTTTCAGCACTTGGGTTTTATTGTTATTTCAGTTTTTGTGCAATAGAAGATCTATAGTGATTGAGGCTTGCCTCTCACTTTGTAAATATTTGATGTAGCTACTATTCTAAGCTATTTCAGATCTGATTTCAGTTATAATAAAAGTTATCTTCAGAAATTCTGAGTATTCTGCAGTTCTGTAGCTTATATGTCAAATCTACATTTATTCTGACATTATTTTGATGAAATCCCAAGGGGATCTTGTAGAGACAGCTGAGTAATTTCCAGATCTGGTATGGATTTGATGTTTCAGCCATAGATCTATCATAGATCTTAGTTTTCACTTACATTAGCTGAAACCCATAAAAAATAATGCTGATATAGTCTGCAGTCTTTTTCCTATGTGTTGCAGCAACCCATTGCAGGGTTTTTCTTCATGAAAATGTTTGTTTTCCTTTGCATAATCCACATGAGTATAATTATGAGCTTTCATGTTGACATTCCTGCATAAACTCAGCCATACCCTTCATAAATTATGCTACCCAAGCTTCAACACTTTTCTGCATAATTTAGGTCATGGGAAATCAAAGTTTTTCTTGACTAGTCGGGAAGGAGGAACTGTTTAACATAGAAAAACGCCTTTTTTTGAGCTAAAATTTGGCATGTGAGTCCCTCTTAACCTAATATAACATATTCTAGAACCTTGACCCCTCATTGTACGCATATTTTATTATACACCTATTTTAGTGCATAAAATGTTGTTTTTCCCCATCTTTTTGATGATCAAAGCTGAGTAAAGAGTGCAGATGTCATTTATATTGGTTTATAAGAATTCTCAAAAATATTATATGGTATATAAAGCCATCATACCTGAAGAATGATATTTTTAGGCATGATTTGCTGAGTAAACCCTTTTAGGATATTACCTCTCGACAAGAGTCTATAGACAGAGTCTGAAAAGGGCTAGATAGCCTCTGAATCTCACCCTCTCTTTAGAGGTGACGTATTCAGTAAATTCCCCTTCATTAAATCTCTGGTTTAGATCATATTTTTTATTGTGAATGTCTTAGGAGGAAATATCTCACTGATACCAGTTTGTGGGAGATCTATTTAGTGCATCTAAACCCATTTTTTTTTTATGAAATTGCATAAATAAGTCCCCCACAGCATATATAAGAGGATCCCAGCCTTGGCCTGTGTTTCATTTCCATATTTTTCCTTATACAATGTTCCTATTGAGCAGCAGGGCAATATTCCTGAAAATGGAACATTACATATGAGCACAAGTGCATCCAATCGACCATGCTGCAGCAGCAAAGGGATCAAGGTGTGGATGAACTAGCAAATTTTTTCCATAAAATATGCACAAAGGTGGGTATTAAATATTTAGAGATACATTTAATTCTCAAGTACCACAACTGTTTGCATAGAGACATTCAGGAATAAATGGAGTTCCTAGACATAACCTTGCTTGGCGCAGCATATCAATATGCTGCCATGATCAACTTGAAATTTAAGAAAAATAAGCGAGACTTTAGATCCACAAATCCAAAGAAAGGGAAAGGCATCCCCAAATCGTATAAAAAAAGGAAAAGAAAAAGTGGGGTGACTCAGAACAACACCAAAAATCCAATGAAGGACATAGGGAAGTGGTGTGAATTTCATAACAGCTCCACTCAAAACACAAGTGAATGTCAAGCCAAACAGTCACTGGTGGTTGAACTGAAGGCATCTGAATCAGATGCATGTTTTGGTTCTTAGTCAGAACTAGACAAGGAAAATGACAAAGGGAAGTAGATCATTGATGCGAATCCCTATGCCATTGTTGCCACCGCCAAGCTCCAAAGGGAGGATCCCGAGGATCTAGTGCAGGGGGAGCACCTCTTCCATTCACATATGTGGGTGAAGGGTTCTCCACTTTAACTCATTGTCGATAGTGGAAGCTGAAATAACCTCATTTCAGCATATTTTTTTAAGCGCCTCAGCCTACTAACTACAACACATCTGCAACCGTATACCATCGGGTGGCTTCACCATGGAAGAGATTTCCATGTCAGCCAATAGTTTCATCTTCCATACAACATCAAGCCCTTCATGGATGAGGTATTGTGTGATGTTGGTCCTCTTGATGTGTCTAATGTATTATTGGACCAACCATACTTGTGGAAGAGACATGATATGTATGATTCTAGGCCTCGTTCTATTATTATTACTTTGGGAAATAAGTTGTATAGGATACCAGAGGTAGTACCGCCTCCCTCCATCTCCTTAATTACTGCAAAGTAATGCAACAATATTATTTCTCAAACCAAGAAATTTGTTTTCATCAACATTTTCCCACAGGTAAAGAAGAATATGTGGCCACAACCTCCAAACATGCCTCCCCCGCACGACAGTAGTAGATGGACAAAGTCGTGGAGGAATACAAGGAAATTTTCTCCTCACCCACAGAGGTTCCTCTACATTGTCAATTCAAATATCCATTGATATGACTCCAAGCACATCGTTACCTAATGTTTCCATACCTCATGTGACCACATAGATAGAATCCCCACGTGTAGTGTATGAGGCTGATAAAGCAACCATATTTATTGAACACATCCAGTACGTTTGCCAACAGGTCCATGACATCTTGGATAAATCTAATGCCAAGTACAATCAGAGCCAAAATCAACATCGAGTGCCACACAAGTTCCAGGTGGGCGACACATTTCGGATACAATTACAAAAGGAGTGCCTTGCTGGACCTTGCCGCAAGCTTCGCCCGCTTCGATATGGGTCATATACCATCATCAAGGCTATAGGGGATAATGTCTTCAAGCTCGGTATTCCACCATTCCTTGGTCTGCATTGAATGTTAAATGTGTACCATATTCAGACCTACTATCCACCTCTAATGGACACATCCGACATGGTAGAACAACTCACACCAACAGAGTTAAACCCAGACTGCATGGAACAAGCCACAACTTATAGGATCACGGACACACAAATCAAGAACACCCTCCAGCAGAGGATCCAACTATACTGAGTTGTTAAAGCAGACCAAATACTTCACTAGGGAAAGTGGTTCACCAGGGACTAGGCTCAATAGAACTTTCCCCACCTCATGTTCACTTTACATGCAATTGGGACCATTTCTTCCTAAGGGGGGAGGAATGATCCAGGTGGATATTGGTGGCCACCCGCCTATTCCACCTAGTTAATTTCATTAGTTTTATTATTTACTATTTTTAGCAGTTTTTAGGGTCCTAAACTTCCAGATCCATTTTGAGGCCCTAATTAGTGTATTCCTCAAAGATATCTTTCCAACGAGGTATCATACATGCCAAACATAGAGAATATGACCAAGTTACGACCCCAGAAAGTTGGCTTCCCAACTAACACCAACGGGGCCCATAAATTCTTGGTGTTACATCTCCTTGGGTTAGGGTTTTGGTTGTTTAGGCTTTTTATCTTATTGTTAAATAATAAAAAGGCCCTTCAGCCTCATTGTAAGATAGTTTAGAGGCATGTAGCCGCCACATCTCTTCTTAGAGATAAGCTACCATCATCCTAGGTAGTTTATGTCCATTCTGTCTATAAGCATATTTCAATCATTTGATATTAATGAAATGAATTTTTTTTTCTGTTGCATCTCTGTGTTTATGTTTATTTCTATATTTTATTGCATTCCTGCATTAATCCAGATTCAGGTTATTTCTTCATGGGAATGAGGGTTTGAGACATATTTCGGTTTCAATGTTTTGCAATAATCTTCATCAAACTTCATGCAAGTGACACAATATCCACATATCATGTTATAGAATGAAAAATTTCTCATTTTAAATTAATTTTTATTCTCTCAAATGGGTTTTTTTATGGAATTTGATTTTGTTTCCTAGTTTGCGAGATATGAGAAATTGAAGTTACACATGTTTGGAACATTGGATCGTTGCACGTCCTATGATTTTGTGGAAGCATTTTCTCACCCCACATGTCATCAAATTTCAAATGTATTACATTAATGGAAATATCTCTTCAATACCTCAAATGGTTCTTTGCCACAATTGTATTTCATCAACTATAGCATAAGTTATCAACACAGTTGAAGCAAGAGGAAAATTTCCATCTTTTAGATATTGGGGGTCTCCCCCAAAGATCTAGATCACCGGGTATAATACAAGATTCCTCTTGGTAGCATCCTACATATTCCTCTAGAAACATCTTGTCTACAAGGAATTTAGATCTCAACAACTCACTCTTTGGGCCTCCTCAACAGACTCCAAAATGAACAGAGTTTCCTCAAGCTTGTTCCTCTCTCACCCTCTTGGCCAACTATTTTCCCTTAGTGAGATCATCTATCTCTAGGGACAGGAATCCGGGAAGGAAACAATTGTCAACCCAAGGCCTCCTGGCCTTTCACAACCATCCACAACTGTATGCCATGTGAAATTCTCTTAAACACCTTTTTCCACTATAATTTGAATAACTAATCATATGCATATTATCATCAAATCAATGAAACATGTATGTACCTCATGCATTCATACTTCAACCCTTAGCATGAGTCCCACAAGTTCTATAAAAGTAAATTGACAGGAAATCATCACATGTCATACAAGTGGTATTTGATTCAAATTTCCCACATAATTATCAACATGCAATTTTAGAAAAAAAATACCAGTCTCACACATTATAACATTATACCTTCTCACTTGCAGTTGCAAAACATATTTCAACACTTTTATCTTTCACAGGTTCATACGTTGCCATTATGCTATGCCTTCTTGTCCAAAATAAGTAAGGTTTCCATAAGAAATCACTAGGAAAGGAATATTTCTCTGACACACCTCACCTATGAGTTTTCACAACCTACTTCTCGGGTTTACATCCCTTTCTATACTGTAATTTACTGCCTAAGTGTTTAGGGTTACATGTTCCCCAGCTACAAGTCCCTCCCCCTTGCACCTTTCATTCCTGTCAGTTACCTCAACATATCATGTTAGTTAAGTTGTCTTGACATATTAATTTTGTAATAATATGTTCATTCTAATTAATCATTTGACCAGACTTCACTTGTGTCTATAAAAATCATAATAAAGTTCCTTAAGTACTAACATATGTAACGTTTCTACAAAAATAATACTAACATTATTTTTATCATAGATTCAAGTTTTACTTAATATTATATGTCATATTTCCTTAGTTACCTTACCCAATCATCTTCCTTTTTCTAATCATTTTTTTTACCTATATCCACCATCAATCCTTCAGTCTCATTAGGACAATAGACACCACAGGGTATTTAATATACACATTCATCATCATCATCATTATATATATATATATATATATATATATATATATATACTTCATTTGTGGTAATGCTAGATTTTTTCATATAGTATATCCTACATTTATTCTTATTTATCATATTGTTCCACTTCAGATCAAACCGTTAGATATTGGGATTACAATTAACAATCATTTAAATAAATCAAAATTCTTTGGTCATCTTGTTTTCAATAAGACTCAACCTTTCCAATTGTGAGATGGTTATAAAATAGATTAATTGGTGAATCATTCTACAATTTGATATGAACAGTCTACAACTCACAAAAATATTGAGTGCCTTGTGTCCATCAGGTACAGGAAATTCAAAATCTATCTAGATCCCTTTTCAATATTTGGGGCCACTACATTCCCTTCCTAGTAAATCTCCTTGTTATGTAATTGACTCTAATCTTTATCACTTAATACTCGCTAAATTTAGTATAAATTTGATATATTTAAGTATCAACAACCCTATTTTATAGTGCTTCCATGTTTATTCAATGTCTTGGAGTGACCCAAATATTATTATCATTTCTGTTCCAACTTAAAAATCTCAAATACACTATCCACTTCACTATTTCCGAGACTAGTCTCCTTCCATCACAAGTTATTATGCTAGTTATCACTTCTTGCCTCAATTTCGCTGGTTTTGAATAGGAAATGATTTTGAATTATTTAAATTTTGCACCATTTATTTCACTATTGTAACTACTGTTTTGGTGACTCCCTTCATAGAGAGGCTTTTTAATGGAAAGTTTATTAATTCCCATACCAGTTTGTTTTCATCAGTCATCAAATTTGAATTGATTTGTACTGGTTGTTTATTATTGTATTAAACTTATTTTTACCTAATTTATGTATTTTTTTCATCATCATTGTCAATGTTCACCATATTATTTTCTAAAGCTTATTTCGGTGAAAAGGATTCCAACCATTCCCACCAATTGTTTAAGATAATTCCAATTAAATCATATATTTTTTAATCATAAGTGCTCTATATCCCCATTCAATATTTGGCAAAATTTATCATTAATATATCGAAATTACTTCCTCAATACACCATATATTTTAACCTTATGTATTATAGGGATTCTAATATCTTCTAAGGAACTTATTATTGTGAGTGTTTCACAACATTGATTTAGTCTCTTTCTTCTTCCTTTATTTATTTATTTTTTATTTAGCCACAAATTTACAGGGGGAAGGGTGCTCCACCCAACCTATGAGACCAATCACACCACTGAGTCTCCCCCATCCCCCCCCCAAGCCAAATTCACATCCAAGATATTTTAGAATAGTGACTTTCACAATTCAATCCCAAAGACTCTCAGATTTGAACTAGACTTATTCTAGGGTTATCAAATTGAGCACACAGGCTTCAGTTGGAATTCCTCTAGCCAACCAACTCAATAATTTCTCATGTTGACAATTTCCTGTCAAAATATTTTTCAATAAAAACATTTTACAACTAGTTACACACAACCTACAGGTTGCACAATAATTTCATCGTTAACAATTTTTACAGTATTCTTTAGTTTTTAACACTACCAACATGAAATAGATTATTTTGATACTTGTTTGTTATTCCCTTTATTTTTGTCTTGTTTCACATATACATAGGTAATATTACACTTTTTTTAGGATTTAAAAATTTATTTTCCTACCAAGTATTTCCCTTATTCACTACCTCAACTAGGTTCTTGGTTACTCATCCAATATATATAGGAGGAGGCAGTTTATACCCTTCAGGTAATTACTTTGCAACTATCATAAATTTATTTCTATTCACTATCCCACAACTACATAATGTGATAAATACTTAGGTCGTTTACACAAATTCTTGCTCTCGTAGGTACCCAACCTATTAATTCTTATAGTTAAGGGTACCCCAATAGTAATTCAATTCTATAACGATTTTTTTTCCAATGTACTTACAACATGATTGTTTACTTCTCATTACCTTGGATTTTTGACATATAAATTTATTTGATTTCTCATTTATGGTTCATTTCCATCTCATATTTGGTGATTTTTTCCCTTACTTTTGTATTTTTTTTTAAACAACATAATGTATATGAACCGAAGATCACCTAATTGTACCCATATTTCAAGATTTGATTTAGGTAAGGGTGCAAAATTGGTCTTGTAGGTGGAGTTATCATATTCCAATTCTTATTTACTATGGAAATAAACACAATGTATTATTGTTTCCCTTAAACAGGCTACAATGTTGAACCCTTCAGCTCTAATAAACTTGTAAAATCCCCTAATACTTTTATTATTATTTTTTCAATTTACCACCCATAGAAAGATTATAAGTCAACCACAAATACTAAAAGGACTTACCCTTATATATAATCTTTAAATGAATTTTATCATGTAAACTTTGAGCTAGCTAATTATTGTCACGCTATGGTTCTCTATATTGCACATTAGTCTGGCTCTATGGTTACCTATAGATTTGGTGTTCCATTACACTTCAAATGTTACCACATAGTCTTTATATATAAAATATCACATAATATAAAATTATTATATTAGTTTCCCAAAAAATATTATTAAATGTCTTGAAATAGTATGACTATTATGTTTCATTACCTATGAGTAATTATCCATCCTCCTACTTTTCCCCCAGGTTAATGCTTAATGCTGTAAAAGAGTTTTATGACAATTCTACTGGAGACCAAATATTATGCATATTCTTGGACCATGGAATGTTCTTTGTAATGTTACATGACTCCGCATGAATCATATAATTAAATTTTATTTTTAGTTACGAATCTATACCTTGGTGTATGTAACAACCCTGGTAAAAAAATCATGTAAAAATATATAAGACCATGACTGATGGGACACTTATTCCAAGTTGAATGTTTAGAAAAACATCCTAGTGGATGTTCATTTGGTTTCATATGGATAAGGAAATTGGAAAAGGCAATGGAAAAGTCTTTGGAAAGGCATAAGGCATTTACTCGCATTTATTTATGAAAATAATGGAAAATAGGAGAAAAGGAAGGTGAAAGGTCACGGGTTGCATGTGAGGAGGAAAATGAAGGAAAATAATGGAAAGTGAAAAAAAAAGAGGCCTATTGTTAAAAAGGCTTTTAAAAATCAGTGGGTAAGACTTGGTCCATTTAGTTTTGGAGTTCTCATTATTATCTCTCTCACACACACACACTCTTTTGTAGTTAGAGTATTCTTGGAGCACTCTTGGAGAGTGTAGCATACTTGGAGATTTGGATCAAGAAGGAAAAGGAAGAGAAGGAAAGCGCAAGTGGACATCAAGATCAACAACTACAACGAGATTTGATTGCAGGTATCAAGTTGCATGCATGTTTTCCTCACTCTTTTTTGCATGCATGGGTATGTATGTGGATTTTCCTAGCCTTTCCATTTCCTGGAAAACCATGGTATTGTGGGTGTACTTCCATTGATTGTTTTCTGGTTGGTTCTCATTATTCCTTTAGTTGTGGTTTTAGTTATTAGTTCCTGTAAGCCTTGGTCAGAAAAAATCTCTAGAAGCCTGACAAACAACTGTGGGTTGAGTTCTTAGTCCTAGAAGCCTTGGTTAGACAAAATCTCTAGAAGCCTTGTATCAGTTGGTGTTGAGATACTAGTCCTAGAAGCCCTGGTTGGAACAAACGCTCTGGAGCCCTAGAACAACTTGGATATAGATCAGTCTGTGATGATTAGTGATGTCTGAATGTGAGGTGGAATCATTGTTTGAGGGTTGAGACGGTTTGGTATTTAGAGCCCTGGTTTGGTATTTATTGATGTGTTTGATAAATTCCCACATTCATGCTTGGAATATGGCACGAGGGTCATTGGATGAAGTGATACTTGGCTCAATCAATATTTGGTCGAAGGGAATGTGGAAGTCCCATCTCGAGTTGGTTTTTACACTCATAAATGAAGAACTCATTCCTCTAGAATGTAGTATGAAAATGTATTGGTTTATGTATGGACGTATTTTTTGTTGTATCCATGGTATTTATGTTATTATTATGTTGGTTATAAGCATTTATTTTATCAATGATGATGTATGGCTCTATCTATATTTTTTATTGGAAATGAATACACAATGTATCTATGGTCAAATATATTGTATTGTATCTCATGATGTAGGGGGGGGGGGGATTCTTCTTAGCTATTCTTAGATTTTTAGGAGACCCCCATGTTTAAATTTGTTGTTGATATCTGTAGATGCAATGTTTGTGACATGTTTGAAGAAATTCCAGTCATGTTGGGTGGGGTAGGATGATTTATTTATGATGTGATTGCTTCCATATATTTTTTTAATGTTATTTATCCTCCCTTGAAGTTACAAGAAGTTATGGGTAGTGACCTGGGCTTAGGGGCTAAAAATGTGGCACAAATCCCAAAGCTATAGGCACATAATTGATTGTTTGGGGACCTAGCCACTATATTTCCAAGCCTAGCCATTGGCTAAGGGTCTATAGCCACTCCCTTGCCCTTACATGACCGCGGCTAAGCCTCAAATAGGTTAAAAATTAGTTCCCCCTCATAGAACAAGGTCGTGGAAGGTTGGGTTACCTCATGGGGATGTCAATGATGCAGTGTAAGGTCTTTTTGTCATGTTTACATTGGTTCCACTTCCTAAAAGTAATATAAGAGTTTTAATCTCATATTAGTATCCTCTCATCTTATGTTTACCCCGGTTGGTCGGTTACTTGGGTAGATATGGGAAGAGGGTGTTACAGAGTGGTATCAGAGCATTGTTCAACTCTCGGACCGATGGGTGTTGTGTTGGTCATGCTTTAATGTTGATTTATTATGTGCTTTCATACCTATGTTGTATGTGGTTGATACATTCGTGTTGTTTTGGACATAGTGGTAGTGATGTCACCATGGAAGTGATTATGGTGTCATCGTCAACATGTTGTCAGGTGTATATGACTAGCTATGTGTGGTTCATGCTTATGTATTATTAGTGCACGCTTGCTTACATGTTGTATCTATATTTTTTGTTTATGCTAGGTCACATATTAGACATGATTGTGTGTTTTCCGTGTATGCTTTCTTGAGTGATGTCATGTGTTGAACATGTAATGGCCAATCATGTTGGGGTACATGTTGTTTACGATTATGTATGGTCCGTGTTTGTGATGGGTATGGTCAAGTTGCATTAGGTCATTGTATGAAATTAGGTAATCATGATGATATTGGTATGTTATGATGCCAATGTGTTGGGAAAGATCGAGAAGGAGATGTAGATCATTAAATTGAAGTTGCAACATTCGACCTCAAGGCAAGAGCATGTCGTCATACAGGTTTAGATGTTGGGCATGTAGGCATGTAGGTTAAGGATTGTTATATCCATTATGGTTATGAGTATTCATTTCATTCTATTGATGTTATGGTTACATACATTATAGATGGTAATTTATTATTGTGGTTATATGTACATGTGTCGTATAGTCATGAAGGATAGCAACCTGTGGTGGTATGCCTTGCTATTGTTGTTTTATGTTAGCTATGTTATATGTTGTTGATGAGTATAATATAGGTTAAATTGTTTTTTTATGATAGTTAGCTTGATGATTATGTTACATGTTGTTGATGTGCATGATATATATCATATTTTTGTTACATGCCAGTGACTTGATGGTTCGGGTTATGACATTCAAGTATGAGTCGACATAGTTGTGTTATTGTGTTGTACTAATCTAGACATAATGTGCATATATGATTGTTATGCATGAATGTCAATTGTATATAATTTTATGAGATGAACATGCTAACTAGATACTACTATGGATATCATGACCTTATTTATGATTGGGTTGAGATTTTGTGAAGTTATGTCGTGCTAACATGGATTGATTGTAGAGACAAGATATCCTCCCCTAATATGCATTAAGGTATGCATTTTCTTATGTTGTATATGTTAGAGTCGGTATCTTCATCCCTCCGTCAAAGATCAAATCTCTCTTACTGCATTTCATTTTAGGTGTCTCATTCAGTTTAGTCGGCTGCATTCCATTAGGAGCATGGATCATCTAATGGAAGGGTCTGGTCACTCATATCCCTCATGTCATGTACTTGTTGGTCTAGTTCTATTCATCAAAATCATTTACAGTCATTTTTGGTCTCCTGGTTGGCAAAGAGTCATTTTAGGGTTTCGTTAATTTGGTCTTCAGAGTGTCTAATAATCTTAGCAAGCTCATGAGGAAGCTTCAAATAAGGTTTCACAGCAAAAATTTCATCATCATAATGCTTGATAATGATTTTTCTTCAAAAACTTTGTTTTGAAGAAAAATTGTCTATTTTGTCCTTTTGTAACAAATGCAATGTAATTTTTAAGTTCTTCAGTCGTAATAATGCTCCATTCGCAGCCCTGGTCGCCTTTGCCAAAACTCCATGCCATCCATCCCTACAAAACAGACAAGAAATTCATCATTTAGTCCAAAAATCAAAAAGCAAGCAACACAGAGTTCATTTGAAAAGTGCCAAAGTTTTCAAACATTATAAAGTTTGTTTTTCAAATCAAAAATCAAAATCTTTGGCATAAAAGATATTTTTGTGTTTCAACAATTCATTTGCAAGCCAAGACATCAATGAGCCAAAGAAATCGTGGAGGAGTGAAGAAACGAGTTTGGAGGCCGAATTGTGTTGAAATTGAGCGGCGCAACGCACTGGACAATTGTCGCGGCGCATAGGGTTGCTTTCCTATGTGTGTTTTTGAACCAGTGTGGTGCATTGAAGAGGCGCAACGCACTGGGCAGTGGTTGTGGCGCACAGGGCAGACAACTAAATTTTTTCCATTGCTTCCAAAAAAAATCCAAATCAACTCGGTCCTTCTCGCTCCAAGTAAGTTCATGTGATCTTTTAGTGCCCATAAACTCGTGCTTGGTGTGGTTATATGATTGATTATGAGAATTTGAATAAACAAAACTCAAACCCTAGAAGTGCCTCCTTAGGGTTTTGAAGTTGGTGTTTTAAAGTTGGTTTTGGTGCCAAACATTTTCACCTCCCCACCTTATTTTTCCCATTTCCCATCACTGTTATCCTATCACTACAGTCTATCCTCCATCCCCTTACACCCCTAAAGCTACTTATATCCATCTCATTCCCATTATCCCTATCCCATTTGCAAAATTTCCCCAAATCCAAAAGAATCAAGTGGTTGTCCCTTGTCCCTAAATTTGTCAAATTACAAGTTTTCAAAAGGCAAATTCCACTTGACAAAACTTCATTGTTCCTACTCCCTTATTTCCCCACAGTCCTTCCCACACTACCATACATTTGGAAATTAAAAAAAAAGCACCCAAATTCTCATTTTCATCTCATACAAGCCAACATACACCTTGCATAGACCTTGGACATCATGGAGACGGATACTGATACATCATATGACCGAGACAGTGATTCCACCACCGAGCTACATGCACCTAGAAGGCCTCACAAAAGTGGCAGACATGTGAGAGAAGAGCCCACCTCATTGACTGAATTGCAGGCTTTTCCACTTACCATGGCATGTTTGTGAGAACAGTCAGGTACAGGACAGAGGTAAGAGGCCTATGCAGGATGAGGGGCCTTCAGGAGGCCAAGACACAAGTTTCATACTGATTGATGATGATTTGAGCTCTCCAAGCTCAAAGTTGAAAGAGACCATTTAGGAGCAGAAGGCGGAGATTGACACATTGAACGTCAAATTGCAGAGAGCCCAATGGATCATAAACTACCTGAAGTAGCGAAATAAACAATTAGAAGATCAGCAAACAATCATGGAGTTGCAAAACATCTGTGAAAACTAGCAAGCTACCCAAAGAAGCCAAACCGAGATGACATCCATTGAGCGGGAGATTGAGGCTGATAGAGAAAATTGGCTTGAGAGGGCTGATATTCATCTTGAGAAGCTGTTGGAGAAGGAAAACAAGGAAAAGAACATGCTAAGGCACATGAAGAATCATTATTGGGCGAGAAATCATGTTTGTAAGGCACGAATCAAGATCTTGAAGGCAAAATTAAAGAGAGCATTAAAGCGTCGCAAAAGGCATGATAGACTCCAAATTTTGGCCGAAGCTTCTTTGGCTCAGCATAGCACTTGATGGTGGACATTCAGCCCAAATTTTGAGAAATTTGGGAAAATTTTTGTCAATTTTGAAATTTTTGGCCTTAACAAAGATTTTCCTGCCCGATGCATTGCGCCACTTGACACGCACTTATAATTGGCAGCTCCTCTTGAAGAAAATTTTGTATTTCTGGATTTTTCATCAAAATTTATGCATGCCTACCCATTACCTAAATATTTTGACAAGTTTTGGGTTTCCTGAAGGATCAAAAACACCCTAAAAATGACCTTTCTGCCCTCTTTTGGACACACAGGAAACAGTGTTGGGAAAACTCATTTTTGGAGGGGTAAATGGAAACCAAATTCAGAAATTCCACTTGGGTTAGAAATTAGATAGGCATAGCTTTCCAACGAGATATCCTACACTCAATTTTGACTTTGGGAAGGCCCTAAAAATCAGCTCCAAAGTGGCGCGACGCATAGAGATTTCAGGCACGACGCATTGGGAATTTTGGCCTAGTTTTCACTCAGTAACTCAGTTTTTCGCCTAGTTTTGGCCAGTTTGACTTTTTTATCTCCAAATGTAAAGCTCTTGATGTAACTTGATATAATTTCATGGTTTTTGATGTAATTTTGACAAATTTCACTCATGTAAGTAGATTCATTCACCAAAAAGTGAATTGTAACTTAATGAATCAGTCTCCTATCTTATAGAGGCAAGCTATTCCATTGCCTATTTTCTAGTTCTTAGTTTAGATCTTATTGAAACAACTCCTAAACTAGTGATCTTGACCCCTAGAGGCATGGGGATGAGTTATTATTGTCTATATCTTGTCTTTTCTTAGTCATTTTCAGGGTTAGACATTTGGGATTGCTTGGCACTACATTGTACATTTCATCTCTGCAATTTTGGCAAAGGAATAGACTAGGGTTTGTAGCACTCTTTGGGATCCATGTGGCTCTATGTTTTGATGGTATATTTATCCATGTGATTGTAAGTTCACTGATGTTTTATGTGTATCATTTCCCTTCTACTTTCTTCTTAAATTAAACAAATGAGTGATCAAGGTGGAATTCATTAGATTGCTTTGCTCTGCCTTGAGTTTTGTTTAATTTTCCATGTTTTCATCTGTTTGAAAAGGATTCTTGAAAGCTTCTTGCCCTCTTCAGCTCCTCACTGGTTTGAACTATCCATTCATTCAATCCAAAGCATCAAAACAATTGTCTTCCTTGCCCCATTCAGAACTCTGCAAAAACTTGGCCTCATCCCCAGACCCAAAACTGCCTTTCCCTTTGATTCCAACAAAACCCCCAAAATAAAAATCAAACTCTTTCACTTATATACCTAGCCTAAAATCAGCCTTTATTTCAATTCATCTCAAGCCTTAGTTATTATCTTTGCTGAGATTGACCCAGAGAGAGCCCTCTCCTAATCTGGTAGGGCTAGCTACCAGACTGAGCATGGTTTGATGTTACCCTAGACTCTGCCTTCCTTCAGCTTGAGGTAGATTTAGGCAATAACAGTATACTTGGTGCTTGAATGCTTGATTATGTCGTCTATCTATTGTTTGAGTGATTTGGTGTCTATTACGTCATCTAGTTGATTTATTTAGCATGGTACGTTTATAGTTTTTTTGAATGTTTGATTAATTGTATGTTATGATTATGTGTCTGTAATATTGCATGAAGTAATGATCTTGTTTGATGATGGTTGTACGAACATGCATGTGTTGAAATAGTTGATATGTACTTGAGTGCAAGTAGGTGATAGTTTTAGCATTATGTAGTATGACTGATGAATGTGAGTTTATTGATGATTATGACATGGTTTTTAATCTTGGTAAATGTTAATTTTGAATTGAAAAATATTTTTTATCGATGTTGATACATCCTATGGGGAGCTATGAGTACAAGTACAATATACAATGGACTACGTTGCGGCAGCAAAGGGATCAAGATGTGTATGAGCTGACGAATATATTTTGAATTTATGCAGGAATGAAACAAAATACACATATAACCATAAATACAAAGATGTAGCATAAATAACACTTCATTTAATTAATATCAAAGAGTTGAAATTTTTTTACAGACAAAATGGAAATAAACTAGCTAGGGCACTAGTAGCTTTTCTCTTAGAAGAGATGTGGCAGCTACATGCCTTTGAAATATCTGGGTTACAATGAGGCTAGAAGGCTTATATATTATTAAGAAACAATGGAAAACCCTAAACATCCAGAAAATTACCCTAGGAGATGAAACACCATACTATGGGCCCCGTCGAGGTAAATTGGTACATCAATTTCCTGGAGTCATAACTTTGGCATATGATCTCCGTTTGATGCACATGATACCCCGTTAGAAAGATCTATCTGAGGAATAAATATGCTGACAACAAATATCGAGTCTGGAAGTATCATATTTATCGTAGGTTTCATGCCCAAAAAACGTTGTTTAGGGCCTCAAAACGGTTCTGGAAGTTGAGGACTCGAAAAATTGCCAAAAATAGTAAATTGTGCTACAATTAAGGAAACTGAAAAACTGAAAGAAAAAGTGGTGGGGCTCTAAGTGGAATAGGTGGGTGGCCACTAATATCCACCTGGATCATACATATGGCTAAAATATGTGTGTTTAGTTACAAGGCAGCGTGATTTTCACAACAAGGTAATATAACTAGCGTGTCATTGTGTTTATTTATGTACTAATAGTTATGTGTTTATGGTAGTATTATGCAGGGGATTACATGGAAAGAGACAACCATGAAATATTGAATAAGTCTTGGGTTAAGCTTTCCTTTGTAATTATTGGGAACCATGGGAATTGAGTCATGGTAGTTGTTTCTAATCTTTTTCTTTTTGTCTTTTGTGATTTGTTGCACTTTATTTGTGGTCTCGATTGTGTCTAGTGCATGATCATGCAACTTTTTTGTGGTGTCATATTGCTTTTGTTTTTTCATGGTCTTATTCTTGCTTACTCTTGTTCTTGCCTTTTATGTTTTGAGTCTTGGGAATTTATTTGGGAAAGAGGAGAGTTGATGGAGCTCAGGGAGAGATTTGTGGTACCCACTAGGTAATTTAAAGCCCAAATGGAGCTCAGTCCATGAGTAAGCGCAACAAAAGGTAAGAATATGACATTCAGTTGGACTATTTGGGTCCGTTGGGGTAAATGGACGGTGGAAATACATACCTGAGAAAGGTGACAAGAAAGGTAAAGTAAACAATCTTAAGGTAACATATGCCTTGGCTATGTTGGGAACTATTTTTATCAATGTTGTGCATATTGTGCACGAATAAAAGAAGTTCTCTTAATCTATACATTATGTTATCTAGTGATTGCGTTCTAATCATCATTATGTTGATGTTTATATAAGAATATATGTATGTATGTCATTGATTGGCAGGTTCGTCATGGATCATGATGGTTTTATGTTGATGTTTATGTATGTATACATGTACATGTATATGTATGTCATGTCTGGCAGGGTTGTCATGGATAATGATTGTTTAATGCTAATGTTTATATGTATATATGTGTGTATGTATGTCGGTGTTTGGCATGATCATGATTTTTTATGCTAATGATTATATATATGTATGTATCTATGTTACTATATGATAGGGATTTCAAGGATCATTCTTGTGGAGGAATGATTTCTTATGCAGGTGAATGGCATGAAGAGTTTATTGGTCTTATGAGGAATCAAGTGGGAAGTGTAATTGTGACATATCTATGAGGTCAGTATGATGTGGACATGAATTGATATTTTATTCTTGTACTATGCCTATGTTTATGTTGTGGATAGGGAATGTTGAGGGGTACATTTTAAGTGAAAGTAGTGTGATCTGCAACATGGTTTCTTGTGGGGTCAGTGTGTGGTCTATGGATGTACAATGCTATTGTTGTGTGGATGCATTAGGGGAATTTTGAGGTCTAAAATAGGCCTCTTAAGGAAATTATAAAATAATAGTGGAAATAATAAAATAATATTTGATCACATCATCAAATTTTAGAGGGAAAAAGAGAAAACTCTTGTTTCAACTCGTATTTTCAACTTATATCCCTATGGGTTTACTCAAATTTCAAGCGACAACACTCGTTGGATGAAGAATTTGATTCCTCATCAAAGGAGTACCCATATTTCATATTTTCAATGGACCCTTCTACATGAAAAATGAGAAATATATTAAAAACGTGATTTCAATCACATTTTTTCATGTATTTCTTATTTTTTGTGTAGCAGGGTCCATCGAAATTATGCAACATGGGTACTCTTTGGATAAGGAATTAATTTTCTCATCCAATGAGCACTCCTGCTCGAAATTTGAGAAAAAACTCATGGAGATAAGTTGAAAATACAAGTTGAAAAAGTAGTTTTATTATTTTGTTATTTTTTAATCTTTTACTTTTCTACTCCAAAAATGGTGAATCATCCCCCGTGGTTGACATCATCATCTTGAATCATATTGGTTCTTATAAAGTTTATTTTGTTTGTACGTTTTTCTTAGGAGGCCCATTTTAGACGTAAATATTCCCCTAATGGTTATGCATGTTGTATATTCATTGATTATACCTGTGGTGATGTGTAATGTTGCATATGCAGTATTGTGTACATATGATGTTGTATTCCCGTTGTATATATGATTTTATATTCCTATTGTATATATGGTGTTGTGTGTATATTGCATATGCAATGCCAGTTATAGACGGTGTCATGTACATGTTGGATATATGGTGTTATGTACATATAGTGCTATGTACATGTTGAATATGCAGTGCTATGTACATATGGTGTTGTGTCTGTGATGTACATATAGTTTTATGTACGTTTTGTGTTGTGTGCATTATTTTACACCCGATGTTGTGTACATGTTGTACATGTGGTGTTGTGTGCGGGTGGTGCCATGTACATGTCATGCATGTGGTGCTGTGTACATATGGTGTCATGTACATGTCGTGCATCTGGTGTTGTGTACATGTGGTATTGTGTACACATTGTATAGGTGGTACTGTTTACATTTTGTGCATATGGTAATATCATATATGTAGTATTGAGTGCATGCCATACATGTTGTGTTGCGGGCATGTGGTACCATGTATGTGCATGTTGTAGTTGTGGTATCATGACATGTGTATTTATTGTGTTGTACTATGTGTATGCATAAGTGTTGTTTCATATTGTACACTAGGTGTAGGTGTATGTGTTGTATTCTAGTGTAGGCATATATATTGTGTTGTATTGTACACTGGATGTATCTATATGTATTTTGTTGCATTGTACACTAGGTGTAGGTGTATGTGTTATGATGTGCATTGGATGTGGGTGTAAGCATTGTGTGGTGTTGTATGCCTTGTGTGGATGTATGTGTTGTGATGTACATTTTTTGTATGTGTATGTGAGTAAAGAGAAGCAAGGGCATTGGGTGATTGCTGGGTGTGGCAACCGATCCAGTGTGTGTACATAAAGAGCAAAGGCAGAAGTATGGACCGATGAAGGATAAGTATCAGTAATTTATTTCAGTCTTGTTATGTGTGTGATCTGTGATTCTGACTTATGATGGTTACATGTGATTTATGATTATGGTTTATGGTGATCTCATGTGATTCATGATTTTTATTTATGATGGTTGTGTTTTTAGCTAACCAAATGTGATATGTTTATTCATGATGATTTGATAAAACAACTAGTTTGACTTGTTACGACATGAAGTGAACATAATTGCATGTGTACCTTGTTGACGAGCTACCAATGAGGTATGATTTTAGTTTATTTCATTTTATTTTGAATCAAAGGGAAATTATGCGCTTGGTAGGGGAAGCACAGAAATGCCCAGTTGGGTGGTTGAAACTGATTGCAAGCATTAGCAACAACAACAAAAGGAATTGAAACATGCATCAATATGCTGGTAAAGAATTCAGGAATAGGCCCATTGTAGGACACTGGTACCCAATAGTGTCCATTTATTTCAATGAGCATGCTATGACCAGTATGATGGTTTTGAGGCAGGTATATGCCTTGGTTGTTTAACCTTCCAATGTGAGGAAGCCTTGCAAAGGGATGGACTGCCCGACGTGGGGGTGTCAACGGAACTTGGAAGGTAAGTGACTGCACAGAAGGGGTGACCGGATTGCTCAAGGGAATACATATAAGAGAAGGGAATAACGTGGATATATATTTTTTGGTCATTAGAATTACCATATGGAATCAAATGCACATTGGGAGTGTGCCCCAGAACAATGAGTCGGTAATTATTCATTGAAAGGGTAAGTGGCGCAGGATTGTACTGGTAGACATTAGATGCATCTTTGACTTTGGCAGTGGATTCTGGATTTCCTGGGAAGGATTTGAATCCCAGTAATACTTTGAGGGTGAAGGTATGATCCTCTGAATCCCCTTGTTGCTGATAAAGGCATCATATCCTTCTATTTTTTGGTTGAGAAAATGTGTATATGTGTATATTATTGTAAATACTGTATCGAGCTAGATTTATATATCTCCATAAAAAATATCAATTTTTGTTGGTTAGAGAAAATGTGTATGAGTATATATGCGGTTTTTATTGTAAATATTGTAATGAGTTGTGTTATAAAGCTCTAGTACATTGTATGATTGTCATGATGTTTTTTGCTTTTGAGTAGGTTATTCATTGTAAATACTACAACGAGTTGTGTTATAAAGCTCCACGGGCAATATGTTTTGTTTGTAGAAATTTTCCAACTTTTAGGTGTCATTAAACACCAATGACAGTGTTCCCCCAATGGGGAGGGTTCTGTAATAGCCCCGGTAAAAGAATCATGTAAAAATATATAAGACCATGGTTGATGGGAAACTTATTCCAAGCTGGATGTTGGGTAAACCATCCTAGTGGGTGTTTATTTGGTTTAATATGGCTAAGGAAATTGGCAAAGGAAATGGAAAAGGCTTTAGAAAGGCATAAGGCATTTATTGGCATTTATTTATGAAAATAATGGAAAATAGGAGAAAAGGAAGGTGAAAGATCACATGTTGCATGTGAGGAGGAAAATGAAGGAAAATAATGGAAAATGAAGAAAATAGAGGTCTCATTTATAAAAAGGCTTATGAGGGTCAGTGGGAAAGACTTGGTCAATTCAGTTTTGGAGTTCTCATTATTCTCTCTATCTCTCACATACTCTTGAGCACTCTTGGAGAGTGTGGCATAATTGGAGATTTGGATCAAGAAGGAAAAGGAAGAGAAGGAATCACAAGTGGACATCGAGATCAATAGCTACAACAGAATTTGATAGCAGGTACCAAGTTTCATGTACTTTTTCCTCACTAGTTTTGGCATGCATGGGTATACATGTGGATTTTCCTAGCCTTGCCATTTCATGGACAACCATGGTATTGTGAGTTTACTTCCATTGATTGTTTTTTGGTTAGTTCTCATGATTCCTTTAGCTATGGGTTGAGTTATTAGTTCCCGGAAGCCTTGGTTGGGCAAACTCTCTGGAAGCCTGACTGACAACTGTGGGCCGAGTTACTGGTCCTGGAAGCCTTTGTTGGAAAAACACTCTAGAAGCCCTAGGTGGGTTAAGTTACTAGTCTTGGAAGCCCTGGTTGGACAAACGCTTTGAAAGCCCTATAATAGTTGGGGTTGAGTTACTAGTCCTGGAAGCCTTAGTTGGAATAAACGCTCTGAAGCCCTAAAACAGCTTGGATAGATATCAATCCCTGATAGTTAATGATGTACGATCATGAGATTAAATCAATAGTTAAGGGTTGAGACAATTTGGTCTCTGGAGTTGTGATTGCACCGAGAGGCGCATCTACAGCCCAATATGACCCCGATGTCAGGTATGTCATGTCCTCATACAAAATGTCGGCTTAAGTTTTAAATTTAAAAAAAAATAAAAAAATAAAAATCGCATTGTACTAGAACATATATCAATTTCTAATACAATTATGTATTATTTATATAATTTGAATGGATATTAAATTATATACGTGAATTTGAATGGATCATAAATTTACCTTTAACAAAAAAAATTACCACATTGAATTTCCAAATTAAGTAAAATTTTAAACATCTTTACTCTTTACTAAAGTCAATACCATTTCCTAAATCAAAGGAAAAGAGTTAATTCAATACAAACAATCAAAATCCAAAATCTTTTAATATTTCTTTTAATTAAATATTTGTAAAATGAATTTATACTTACTCCAGAGCTATGGTAAATAAATAAAAAAATATATAAACTAGATGTATGGTAAATAAATAAAAATTCTTTTTATATTTATTCCATAAACTTTTTTATATTTAAAAAAACTTTAAAAAGAGGTTTTATTTAGATGAAGCCTATGGGACGAATACCATGGGACAAATTAATATTGATACCATGGGCCAAATACCATGGGTAAATAAATAAATATAAAAGAGGTATAAAAAAGTATGATAAATAAATAAATAAATATAAAATATATATAAATAGGTATGGTAAATTAATAAATATAAAAGAGGCATAAAGAGGTAAGGTAAATAAATAACAATATATCAAATAGGATTATAAATAAAAATGTAATTATATAACAAGCCTATGGGCCAAATACCATAGTAAAGAAAAGGGGTATGGTAAATAAATAAAAATATAAATAAACTAGAGGTATGTTAAGTAAATAAAACCTCTTTTCATATTTACTCCATAATCTGCTTTATATTTACAAATATTTGTGTTCATTAGTTTACATAACTAAGAAGAAAGAGAGAGAGAGAGTTATAAGGGAGAGATGGAGAGAGAGTGTGTATGTTTAGGGGTGAGATAAAGAGACAAAGTAAGATGTATGGAAAGAAGGGGGAGAGAAGAAGTGAGAAGGAGAGAGGGAGGGTTATAGTAATGTAGTTGGAGAGAGAGGGGGGTGGAAAGAGAGAGAGAAAGAAAGGGATGGGGGAAGAGAGAGGATTAGAGAGAGAGATATATGGGGGAAGAGAGAGGATTGGAGGGAAAAGAGAGAGAGAGAGGTGGGAGAGAAAGGGAGAGAGAGGAAGGATGAGAGAGAGGAGGAGAGTGATGGGGGAAGAGAGAGTATTGGAGAGAGAGAGAGAGAGAGAGAGAGAGAGAGAGAGATGAGGAAAGAGAAAGGGATTTAGGGGAGAGAGAGAAAGGAAGGACGAGAGAGAGGACTTGAGAGAGAGGAGGAGAGAGGGATCGATAAGAGAGATGGAGTTGGAGGGGGAGAGATGTAGGAATAAGAAATATAGAGAGTGAGAAGTGGAGAGAGAGAAGGAGTGACAAGGGAGAGACAGAGAGAGAGCATGTATGTTTGGGGCTGAGATAAAGAGACAAATAAGGAGAGATGGAGATAAGGGGGGAGAAGGAGACATAGGGAGAGAGGGATGGATATAGTAACATAGTTGGTGGGTGAAGAGAGAGAGAGAGAGGGAGAGAGAGATGGGAGAGAAAGGGAAAGAGAGGAAGGAAGAGAGAGGATGTGAGAGAGTGGAGAGAGGGAGGGAAAGAGAGATGGACTTGGAGGGGGAGGAGGATAGAGGTAAGAGGAAAGAAATAGAGAGAGAAAGGTGGAGAGAGAGAGAGAGAGAGAAAGTGATAAGGAAGATGGAGAGAGAGGGAGAGAGGGGAAAGATAGAGATATAGATGGAAGGTGAAAAGAGGGAATAAGAGAGAGATGGGGAGAGGAGGGGATTGACAAAGAGATTGATATATGTGTGTGTTTAGGAGGGTGAGATAGAGAGACAGAAAATAAGAGATGGAGGGGGATATAGATATGGATGGAGGGTGGAGAGAGGGAAGAATATTTCTCACACTAGATGGATTGATATAAGTGGAGATGGTGATTTATAATCCTATTTGATTATTTGCAATATATGCATCGATTTTAGTGTAGATATTTATTTCTAATGATATTTGATTACTTGCATTGATTTCAGTGTATGTGGTGATTTCTAATACAATTTGATTGCTTGCACTGAATTTTTTGATTTCAATTTAGATGTCGATTTATAATTATATTTGATTATTTTTTCAGTGAATTAGTTTCATCATAAATGATTCTAATCATATTTGATTATTTATAAGTATGATTTTCATTATAGATAGCGATATTTATATTTATTCGGTTAACTAAGAAAAGAGAGTTATAAAGGAGAAGGAGAGAGTGTGTATGTTTAGGGGTGAGATAAGAGACAAAGTAAGATGTATGGAAGAAGGGGGAAAGAAGGTAGGAAAGGAGGGGAGAGATATAGTAATGTAGTGGAGAGAGAGTGGTGAAGAAGAAGAAAAGAGGGATGGGGGAAGAGAGAGAGAGGGATGAGAGAGAGAGAGAGAGATGGGGAAGGGGGTTGGAGGGAAAGAGAGAGAGAGAGAGGTGGGAGAGAAAGGGGAGAGAAGGATGAGAGAGAGGAGGAGAGTGATGAGGGAAGAGAGAGAGTATTGGAGAGAGAGAGAGATAGAGAGAGAGAGAGAGACGAGGGAAGAGAGAGGGATTTAGGGGAGAGAGAGAGAGAGGAAGGATGAAAGAGAGGAGGAGAGAGGGATCGATAAGAGAGATGGAGTTGGAGGGGGAGAGATGTAGGAAATAAGAAATATAGAGAGTGAGAAGTGGAGAGAGAGAAGGAGTGACAAGGGAGAGATAGAGAGAGAGCATGTATGTTTGGGGCTGAGATAAAGAGACAAATAAGGAGAGATGGAGATAAGGGGGGAGAAGGAGATATAGGGAGAGAGGGAGGGATATAGTAACATAGTTGGTGGGTGAAGAGAGAGAGAGAGAGGGAGAGATAGATGGGAGAGAAAGGGAAAGAGAGGAAGGAAGAGAGAGGATGTGAGAGAGTGGAGAGAGGGAGGGAAAGAGAGATGGACTTGGAGGGGGAGGAGGAGAGAGGTAAGAAGAAAGAAATGGAGAGAGAAAGGTGGAGAGAGAGAGAGAGAGAAAGTGATAAGGAAGATGGAGAGAGAGGGAGAGAGGGGGAATATAGAGATATAGATGGAAGGTGAAAAGAGGGAAGAAGAGAGAGATGGGGAGAGGAGGGGATTAACAAAGAGATTGATATATGTGTGTGTTTAGGAGGGTGAGATAGAGAGACAAAAAATAAGAGATGGAGGGGGATATAGATATGGATGGAGGGTGGAGAGAGGGAAGAATATTTCTCACACTGGATGGATTGATATAAGTGGAGATGGTGATTTATAATCCTATTTGATTATTTTCACTATATGCATCGATTTTAGTGTAGATATTTATTTCTAATGATATTTGATTATTTGCACTAGATGCATTGATTTCAGTGTAGGTGGTGATTTCTAATACAATTTGATTGCTTGCACTGAATTTGTTGATTTCAATTTAGATGTCGATTTATAATTATATTTGATTACTTGCACTAGATAAATTGGTTTATGCTCACAGATGATTTAATCCATGTTGGAGTTGTTGCACTAAATACATTCAGTTGGTATCTGGATAGTTTCTAATCCTATTTGATTTATTTGAGTAAATGCATTGATTTCAGTGTAGATGTTGGTTTCTAGAGAGAGAGAGAGAGAGAGTGATAAGGAAGATGGAGAGAGGGAGAGAGGACAAAAGGAGGAAAGAGAGATATTAATGGGGGAGAGGGAGAGAAGGGGAAGATAGAGATATAGATGGAAGGTGAAGAGAGGGAAGAAGAGAGAGATGGGGAGAGGGGGTGATTGAAAAAGAGATTGATATATATGGTGTACGAGAGCGCATGTGTTTATGGGGGTGAGATAGAGAGACAAAAAAGAATAGATGGAGGGGGATATAGATATGGATGGAGGGTGGAGAGAGGGAGGAATATATCTCGCACTAGATGGATTGATATAAGTGGAGATGGTGATTTCTAATCCTATTTGATTATTTGCACTAGATGCATCGATTTTAGTGTAGATATTTATTTCTAATGATATTTGATTACTTTCACTAGATGCATTGATTCCAGTGTAGGTGGTGATTTCTAATACAATTTGATTGCTTGCACTGAATGTGTTGGTTTCAATGTAGATGTCAATTTATAATTATATTTGATTACTTGCACTAGATAACTTAATTTCAATGTAGATGATTTCTAATCCTATTTGATTGTTTGCACTAAATTCATTGATTTTAGTGTAGATGGCGATTTCTAATCCTATTTGATTTCTTTGAGTAAATGCATTGATTTCAGTGTAGATGTTGGTTCCTAGAGAGAGAGAGAGTGAGTGGTAAGGAAGATGGAGAGAGAGAGAGAGGACAAAAGGAGGAAAGAGAGATATTAGCGGGGGAGAGGGAGAGAAGGGAAAGAGAGGGAAGAAGAGAGAGATGGGGAGAGAGGGTGATCGACAAAGAGAATGATATATATGGAGTGCGAGAGCGTGTGTGTTTAGAGGGGTGAGATAGAGACAAAAAAAAGGAGATGGATGGGGATATAGATATGGATGGAGGGTGGAAAGAGGGAAGAATATTTCTTGCACTAGATGGATTGATTTAAGTGGAGATGGTGATTTATAATCCTATTTGATTATTTTCACTAGATGCATCGATTTTAGTGTAGATATTTATTTCTAATGATATATTATTACTTGCACTAGATGCATTGATTTCAGTGTAGGTGATGATTCCTAATACTATTTGATTGCTTGCACTGGATGTGTTGATTTCAATTTAGACATCGATTTATAATTATATTTGATTGCTTGCACTAGATGCATTGATTTCAATATAGATTATTCCTAATACTATTTGATTGTTTGCGCTAAATGCATTGATTTCAATGTAGATGGCAATTTCTAATCCCATTTGATTGCTTTGAGTAAATGCATTGATTTCAGTGTAGATGTTGGTTTCTAATCTTATTTGATTGATTGCATTAGGTGCATTAGTTTTATTCATAGAGATTGTATTTTCTAAAAGTGGATGATTGTACACGTAAATGCATTGATTTCAATATGTATTAATAGGTTTATAATTTTAGGTATGATGTATATATTACGGTACATTTTAATATTAAAAATGATTACAAAGTTCAACATTGTAAGTAGATTTTCCCAGTGTAACATAAAAGTTTTAACAATATGAATGATTTTTATTATTGTAATAGTTAGTTATTAATAATGGAAACAAGAAGATAGACATATTTCTGTGGATGAAACTAAAATTTAAATAGTTTGATTTAAATTTTCATATATTAGTATGAAGAATAACAAACAACAAGGAGGAAACAAAATAGTAGAAGAAAATAGTTTGAGATTGATTGTAACATGAGTACGTTCTTATTGTTCACATTTTTTATCTTTCAACACTATTATTGTCACTTTGCATTTAAAAAAAATATTTCATCATTTTTCATCATTATAGTTATTAACAATAATTATCATCTCAATGAAAGGTAACTAAGAAAATTTAAAATTAAAATGACCAAGTTAATCTCAGAAATATTTAGCATATTTAAAATGATTATATTAATATTTGATATATTTACATATTACTGATAAAATTAATCATACCTTTGATAGATTTTTCTTGGCATCACACGACTGAAACCAGCCTAGATCCATCTTACATCTCAAAAATATACAAAAATTTTAATAAGCTGAAAAATGTGACGTTGATGCCTCCGACTGGAACCAGCCTAGATCCATCTAACTCTGGATCTATCATGCACCGAGAGGGATCAAATCTCTTGAGGTGCAAACCTTTCCTGAAGTTTTGCACTCAAAAAATAGGTTTGCACCTCGAGAGATTTGATCCCTCTCGGCGCATGATAGATCCAGAGTTAAATGGATCTAGGCTGGTTTAATCACAATTTTAATATTTAACTTCCGAAAAATGAAAAACACAAATTCTTACATAAAATATAAAAATATTAAAAAAAATGTTTAAAATTACATTCTACTTATCATATAATATAAATTTTCGAATCACCACTTCATAATAAGAACCTATTTATTTTATGGTTCAACTTATTTCGGATAAAAACCTTTAAATGTACATATTTCAATTATTCGATAGCACTAATTTTACATCGATGAAAAAAATGTTAGAAGAAATACGATTTGTAAAGAAAATGCAAAGAAAAAAGAAAAAGTAGAACTTAAGCTGAGTTGTTAGGTAAATTAGGTAAATTAATTAATTATTTTTTGACTCAACTAGCTTAGGATGGAAACATTTAAAGCCACATACTCTAAATATTTGATATTACTTTATTGGGTTACATTGATGAAAAAACATTAAAAAAATATAAAATATAGAATATTAGATATAAAATATAAATAATAAATAATATTTTAATGCAGGATATATTTAAATATTAAAAGTTATATAATTATTATAATTTATTTTATTTTATAAAGAAACCGGATTCGTTTGGTGGGGCCCAAGAATCCCAAATCCGGCGTATCCGATATGATACGGAGGGATTCGTACCGAAATCATCGGATTTGACCGTATCCGTACAGGGTACGTCGAATCCCGACCGTACTATGTACGGATATGTTTAATCTTATACAGTCGGATTCAAGCAACAAAAGTGTGATTTTGACTTATAAAATTTTGATTTCTCTCATTTTTTCTCACTGATATTTGTTTGTGAAGTGAACAAGGAGCAAGGGTTAGAAAGGAGAAAGGGAGTTTTTTCAAAGAGATTCGAGCATCCGGTAAGTGCACTGTTCCTCTATATTTTGCATTTAGTTTGCTGTTAGTGTTTTCATGTGTATGTGTTTTATATATTTGGTCATTTTTGTTTATTTTTTAAAGTATTCATGGCTCAATCAAAGGCATCAAGATAGGGGAAAAGAAAGGGGAAGATTGTCCCCATTGCAGATGCCCCTCCTGTCCCTGTTTCATCAGAGTCTGCAAGTATTCCATCTATTGGAAGTGGGGCTGCAACAGTAGCTTCAAATGTGCAAGGAAAAAAAAGTCATGACCCCAAATACCCATTGTGGAAATATGTGACAAGAGACATAAGGCCAGGTAAAAAGGGAAAGGGAGGAGAAAATTGTTCATGGAAATGCAATATATGCAACGCCCATTTCACTTCCACATATTTATGTGTGAAAGCTCATTTGTTTGGTTTTCCAGGTTGTGGCATTCAATCTTGTACAACAATTGAATTGCCACAGAGGAAGGAATTGGAGAAAGAGAAAGTTGTTGGTGCGACATATGTGGCATCAAAATCAAAACAAAACAAGAATGATGACCCCCTTCCATTCTTAAGGAAAAGCAACAACAAGTTCCCTTTTGAGAGTTTTAGTAGGGGACAATCAACAAAGAGAAAGGCAACTACAATTGGTCCAATGGACAAGATTTTTCAAAAAGAGAGGAGGGAAGAGCTTGATCTCACCATTGCATTTTATTTTCTATCAGAACTATACATCCTTTAATGTTGCACGGTCACCTCTATTTATTGAGATGTGTCGAGCTCTTAGTCATGGGACTCCAAAGGGTATGTGCCTCCTGGGTTAGAGAAGCTCAGAACCACATTGTTGACAAAGGTAAAGAAAGAGGTGGACAAAATGCTTGAGCCTATTAAATCAGCATGTCCAACATCTAGGGTTTGCATTGTTTCTAATGGATGGAGAAATCCAGCACGCCACACACTCATCAACTTCATGGTGTCATCCTTGAATGTTCCAATTATATTGAAATCAGTGGATGCACTTGGACAGTACAAAGATGCACAATATATGGGTGAGTTATTTATTAAAATTATTGAAGATGTAGGTGTCAATTCTTGTGTGCAAATCATTATAGATAATGCACTTGTTTGCAAGGTTGCTGCCATGATTGTGGAAACAAAATATCCACAAATATTTTGGACACCTTGCATTGTCCATTCATTGAAATTGGAACTGAAATCTATTGCCTCTAATGTGCTTTAGATTGGAGCCATTATTGAGGATGCATGGCATATCTGGAACTTTGTACAAAACCATACAAATGCCCTCACTATCTACAAGGAGTACACCAATCTATCATTGTTGAAGATTGCAGATGCATGGTTTTCCATTTCATTCATCATGTGGAAGAAGTTAAGGGAGATGAGGACCCCTCTTGGGGCCATGGTTATTTTAGAGTTTTGGTCTTTTTGGAGAAATATGGATCCAGCAGCCTCAAAGAAAGTAAAGGACACAGTGTTGGATGATCTATGGTGAGAGAAGGTAAATCTAGTTATTCAGATCATGGAGCCTATCATTTCCTTGCTTTGATTTGCAGATACAGACCAACCCATCCTAGGAGAGGTTTATGAGGGATGGGATTCCATGATTGAGTCTGTGAGGACCATTGTTTTACAGAGTCACGGCCCAGAGTATGAGACATCACCAGAGGCCTTCTTCACCAGCATACGTCAGCAGATGGGACAAGAATTGCACACCTTTACATTTTTTGGCTCACTCCTTGAACCCAAAATACTACAACCATGAGTGGCTAAATGGTGGACCTTCCCACAGATTCCCTCCTCACATGGATGGTGAAATCTATCACGGGAGGAAATATGCATTGAGGAGTATTTTTTAGGAGAGGGCATCCCTTGATGAGGTGTAGAATGCCTTTGCAAATTTTTCCACTAGCACTGGGCAATTTGCAAACTATGATGTGATTCGAGATAGGGAGGCTAAGAAGCCCTATTCTTGGTGGGAAAGTCATGGGGCAACAAGCCCTCCTCTACAACAGTTAGCCATGAGGCTCCTCTCTTAGGTGACTTCATCCTCTTTTTGCGAGAGGAATTGGAGCACATAAGGGAGTTTGTATAGTGTGAAGAAGAGCAGGCTTGAGCAGTCCAGGGTAGAGACAATGGTGTATGTGCACACCAACCTTCGTCTCATCTAAAGGCAGAGGGAGGATTGGTTGAAGGGAAAGACAAAGATGTGGGATGTATTTCCTGATGATATGGGTTTCGACAACAGTGTTGAGTTGGCATTGGCCATTTTGGATCTCAATGCGCCAGTGCTAGACCCTGTCACATTTGATGACACTGATATAGTAGAGGCGTCATCCTCCACACCAAAAGATGTAGAGATGACAGAGGAGGAGGATGTAGCAGAGGAGAGCAGTGGTGGGCATGATGATCAGGATGAGGTCAGTGATGTTGATTATGATGATGAGGACTGATGACTCATTGACTCTGACTCATGTTGGGTGTGGAGCCTGATTATCTTGTTTATTTTTTATCACAGCGTTGGACCCCTGTACCTTAATGGGGTGGAAACTCTGCCCGTAATTAAACGCTGCCTGGGGGGTCCAGGGGGGCTAGCTACGACTTTATGGAGCCCCACCCTGGCGGGGGGTTTCAGGGGCAGCGCCCCCGAAGCTAAGAACAGATGTAAAATTGCCTTGTAAAAGTATAGTAATTTCTATTCAATCTAGGCCATTCATTAGGCGGATGATCTGATGGTAGAAGTTATGTTTAGTTTAGGGTTTTTTGCCATATAAGGAAACCCCTCGCTTTTATGAGGGTATTGTATTGCGGCTATGGATTGTGTGTGTATTCTAAGAGTGAGAAACAGATAGGGAGACTGTGAGAGAGAATAGAAAATATTACAGCGGATCTGCTGTAGGTTGTGTCTCTTTATTTTTGCTGGATAATAGAAAGGAAGGACTGGTTGTTTGGGGTGGACGTAGCCCAAACTGAGTGAACCACGTATATCTATGTCTCTCTGGTTTTATGTTTTTTGTGTGCTTGTGTTTTCCCCATATTTTATATGTTGCATTGCTCTGTAATATTTAATTTTCTAACAACTGGTATCAGAGATGAAGGTCTATTTGGCTGATAAACTCGCAGGAAAGAAGGTTTCCTAGTTGGAGTGGGAGCAATGGCGGAAGATGGTAAGTTTAGGGTCGAGAAATTTTACGGCCAAAAACTCTTGTTGTGGAAGATGCAGATGGAAGATTATCTATATCAGAAAGATCTGTACCTACCATTGAGCGAAAAAACAAAGAAGCCGACGACTATGATAGACGCAAAATGGGATATTCTTGATAGAAAGGTGCTCGGAACTGTACGGTTGTGCCTCATGGTGTTGGTAGCCTTAAATATTTCAAAGGAAACAACAACAGAGGGTTTGATTAAGGCGTTGGCGAAAATATATGAAAAACCCTCGGCCTCAAACAAGGTATTTCTTATGAAACGTTTATTTAATATGAAGATGTCGGAAGGTGGATCTGTTGAAGACCATTTAAATGATTTTAATACAGTTACCAATTAGTTAAGTTATGTAGGGGTAAACTTTGATGATGAAGTTAGGGCTCTTTTATTTCTGTGCTCATTTCCAGAAAGCTGGAATGGTTTAGTTATGGCCATTAGTAACTCTGTCTCTGGATCTAGTACTTTAAAGTTTGATGATGTTGTCGGTACTATCCTTAGCGAGGAAATGCGACGGAAAAGCTCTGGTGAGACATCGGGTAATGCTTTGAGTGTAGAGTCTAGGGGAAGAAGAATGGAAAGAGGAAAGAGCTCGAGATATCACAGTAAATCAAGGAAAGGCAGATCCAAGTCTAGATCAGGGATAGTGTGCTGGAAATGTGGAAAGAAAGGAGACCTAAAGAAAGACTGTAGATCTCGGAAGGGAAAAGAAGGAGATGCACAACAAGAAAACAATCATGAAGTAAATGTGACAGGTGATGTGTTACAAGATGCTTTGATTCTTTCTTTCGAAAATGTTACTGATTCTTGGGTTGTCGATTCAGGGGCCTCATTCCATGCCACACCTGATAAGAAATATTTTCATGACTATGTTCAAGGAGATTTTGGACAAGTCCATTTGGGTGATGATAAACCCTGTAAAATTTTTGGAATGGATAAACTTCTTGTAAAACAACAAAATGGAAACCAATGGTTATTAAAAGAGGTAAGGCATGTTTCAAATCTGAAGAAAATTTCAACAGGGCAGTTAGGCAGTGAAGGTTGTGTGACAACTTTCACAGATAAAACTTGGAAGGTCACCAAAAGAGTCCTAGTAATAGAAAAAGGCGAAAAGGTTGGTACATTGTATTTATGAAATGGTATTTCTAACTCTGTTAATGCTTTAACTTCCGAAGGAGCAGATGCAGCATTATGGCATCATAGGCTCAGACACATGAGTGAGAAGGGGATGAAGATTCTTCACTCAAGAAATTTGTTGCCAGTTTTGAAGAATGTTGATTTGGATTTCTGTGAGGACTGCATTTATGGAAAACAAAAGAGATTCAGATTTCTAAGAGTTGGTAAAGAAAAGAAGAGCGAAAAATTAGAGCTTGTGCATACAGATGTATGGGGACCTGCTCAAGTATCATCTCTTGGTGGCTCTTGTTATTATGTTACTTTTATTGATGATGCAACTAGAAAAACATGGATTTATTGCATTCAGAATAAATCTGATGTATTTGATATTTTCAAGAAATGGAAAGCTTTGGTTGAGATTGAGACAGGAAAGAAGTTGAAGTGTCTCAAATCAGACAATGGAGGTGAATACTGCAGCAAAGAGTTTGATAGGTACTGTTCAAAGCATGGAATTCTTAGAGAGAAGATAGTTCTAAGAACACCACAAGAAAATGGTGTGTCAGAAAGAATGAACAGAACAATCATGGAGCGTGCAAGGTGCATGAGATTGCATGCAGGATTTCCTTTACAATTTTGGGCAGATGTTGTAGATACTTTTGTTTATCTAATAAACAGAGGGCCTTCAAGTTCCTTGGATGGTGGTATTCCAGACGAAGCATGGACAGGTAAAAAGGTAAACTACTCTTTTTTAAAGCCTTTTGGTCATGAGGCCTTTGTCGATATTAGTAAAGAAAATAGAACAAAGCTTGAGGAAAAATCAAAGAAATGTACCTATATTGGATATGGTGTTAATTATTTTGGTTATCGCTTATATGATTATGAAAATCACAAAATCATTAGGAGCATAGATGTAATATTCAATGAAAAATTCTTGTATAAGAATCAATTACAGGAAAGAAACAAGAAAAAGAAAAAAAGGAATACACAGTTCTTGATGAGATCACAGAAAAAGTAAAGGTGCCCGAAAATAATAATAATCAACAACAACATCAACCACCACAACAACAACAGGAACCTCAAACACCTGAAAGTGGTGTTAGAAGATCTACCAGGATAAGTAGACCCCCTGAACGATACTCTCCATCATTATATTATTTATTGTTGACTAATTCTAGTGAATTTGAATGTTATGAAGAATAAATGCAGGTTGAAAGCAGGAAGAAGTGGGAGCTAGCCATGGAAGAAGAGATGGACTCCTTAATGCATAACCAGACTTGGGACTTAGTTAGGTTTCCTGCAGGTAAAACTACATTGCAGAACAAATGGGTTTACAGGTTGAAGGAAGAAGATGGAGGAAAACATAGGTACAAAGCTAGACTTGTGGTGAAGGGGTTTGCACAAAATAAAGGTATTGATTTTGATGAAATATTTTCTCCTTTTGTTAAGATGACTTCAATCAGAACTATTTTAAGTCTTGTAGCGGTAAAAAAAAAAATTCGAGGAAGAGATCTATATGGAGCAACCAGAAGGATATGAGGTGAAAGGGGAAGAAAAATCAGTGTGCAGGCTAAAGAAGAGCTTGTATGGCTTAAAACAGGCTCCAAGGTAGTGGTATCTAAAATTTGACAAGTTTATGTCTGAACAAGGTTATAATAGATGTCACTCTGATCATTGTGTTTATCTGAAAAGGAAAAATGATGGAAACTATATTATATTGTTATTGTATGTAGACGACATGCTTGTTGCAGGGTCTAACATGCAGGAAATAAATTTTCTCAAAAGAAAATTGGCAAATTCATTTGCAATGAAGGATTTGGGAGCTGCAAAACAAATCCTTGGTATGAGAATAACTAGAGACAGGAAAAATCGCAAATTAACACTGTCTTAGAATGAGTACATACAAAAGGTGTTGAAAAGATTTAATATGCAGAATGAAAAACCATTTAGTACACCTTTTTCTAGCCATTTAAAACTTAGTAAGGAGATGTGCCCCAAGACCCAAGAAGAAATGGATTATATGTCTAAAGTTCCATATGCATCAGCAGTTGGAAGCTTAATTTATGCAATGGTCTGCAGAAGGCCTAATATTTCACTTGCAGTGGGAGTTGTAAGTAGGTACATGAAAAATCCAGGAAAAGAACATTGGATGGCAGTGAAATGGATTCTCAGATATTTGAGAGGTACCACAAATCAAGCATTATGCTTTGGTGGTTCAAACATTGCTCTACAAGGATATGTTGATGCAGATATGGCAGGTGACAGAGATAATATGAGAAGCACTACAGGATATGTATTTACTGTAGGTGGAACAACTGTCACTTGGGTTTCAAAAATCCAAAATTTTGTTGCACTTTATACAACAGAAGCAAAGTATGTTGCTGCTACAGAGGCTAGTAAAGAAATGATTTGGTTACAAAGGTTTATGGATGAATTGGGTAAGAAGCATGATATGGGCACGTTATACGGTGATAGCCAAAGTGCCATTCATCTTGCAAAGAACTCATCATTTCATTCCAGGACTAAACACATACAGCTCAAGTACCATTTCGTACGGTCAGTATTGGAAGATGGACAGTTGAAGCTAGAAAAGATAGACACTAGCCAGAATCCTGCAGATATGCTAACAAAAGTTGTAACTAGGGAGAAATTGAGATTATGTTCAGTTTTAATTGGTCTTCAAGGATGACAATGAAGATGAGAAACAGCCAGGTCCAAAGAGGAGTTATTGTCCAGCAAATGAAGCAGCAATGCAGTTGCTACAATTATTCTCCAAGTGGGAGATTGTTGGGTGTGGAGCCTCATTATCTTGTTTATTTTGTATTGTAGCGTAGGACCCCTATAACTTAATGGGGCGACAACGCCGCTCGTAATTAAATGCTGCCTGGGGGGTCCAGGGGCAGCACCCTCGAAGCTAAGAATAGATGTAAAATTGCCTTGTAAAAGTATAGTAATTTATAATCAATCTGGACCACTCATTAGGCAGATGATATGACGATAGAAGTTATGTTTAGTTTAGGGTTTTTTTCCCTAGAAGGCAACCCCTCGATTTTATGAGAGTATTGTATTGCGGCTATGGATTGTGTGTGTATTTTCAGAGCAAGAAACAGATAGGGAGATTGTGAGAGAGAACAGAGGATATTACAGCGGATCTGTTGTAGGTTGTGTCTCTTTATTTTTGCTGGATAATAGAAAGGAAGGACTGGTTGTTCAGGGTGGACGTAGCCCAAAATGGGTGAACCACATATATCTGTGTCTCTCTGGTTTTATGTGTTTTGTGTGCTTGTGCTTTCCACATATTTTATATGTTGTATTGCTCTGTAATATTTAATTTTCTAACAACTCTTTGAGGCTTCAGGCTTGTATTCTTGTAGACTGTAGTTTTTTTGTATTTTCTATTTCTATTTTCCATTGGCATTGTACTTATGTAACATATTTTGATTCTGATGACTTAATGAGAAAACTACAGTATCTTATCGTTAACACTGGAAAATCGTACAGCAGAAGATGGCATTAATTAATGTCAAGCCTAAGGATTTACAAGGTAGGAACACATTATGGAATCAAGAAAGTATTTAAAATCTCTAAGGTTTTGAGAAAATCAGGTTTGAACTAGTCATAAATGCTGGATTGCGCGCCTTTTTTCCCAATAAGTGTGCATTCCTGGAAATGGAAAAATGTTTCTTTCAGGGACCACACCAAGCAAAGGACAGTTACTCCTTATATGAAGCTACCTAAGGACAGCCACTAGCACCTCTTTAGACACTATGTGAGCACACAAAGGTATATTTGAGCACACAATGGAATCATACCTCTCCCTTGGGTCACCATCCATAATGTACCAAGAGAGGGAAGGAGGTTTTGAAACTCCCCTATATAAAGCCACCAAGAGATGAAGAAAGGGTGATCACATTGTTATTCTGGCCAAAGTTGCCCAAGCAACACCAGCAGTGTGTGACCCGAAGCTGGAGCTGAAGATGACTCGATCGTTGGCCACCCAACAATCCTAGTCCACCATGATAGAGAGAGAGGGAGACTGCATCAGAGGCAGAGCTTGGAAGGAAACATCCTTGCATCAGGACCTAGAGCCATTGCTTAGGTGCCCTTTGGCAAGTGGGTAAAATTTCTTCTCCATTTCAAAAGTTTAATAAGAAGAGGCCTTTGATCCGTTGTTGGTATTATTATCGTTTTGACTCTCTTTGATAGCTTCTGTATATTTGTGTTTTAGTTTTAGTTTACTTTGAGCATACATTCGCATACTTTTTTTTCACTGAATTGTGTGCTTTTGAGCTCCACCACTTTCTGCCGGTCACCAATAGTTTAAAGAGTAGACCACACTCTTTAAGCTGGTGTGATTTTATACACCCGTGTGACTAATCCATCACAAGAGGATTGGTGACTCCACTGACATGCTCCAAGTTTATGTGGTTGTTCCATCTTTCGTAGGAGACCCTTTGTCTATGCTAGAGTGGAGCTGACAGTCCTCTGACCCATCTTACAGTCCCTAGATTCACTGGAGTGACAAACTAAAGAATGCTGCTCCTAATTTTTTACTTGCAGAATTTTTGCGTGCAGTATTTCCTCACAGACGTATAGGGCGCATGTTCAGCTCTGACCTGCATGTAGGAAGGCACACATGTCAAGGCTTTTTGCGAGCAAATAGAAGAATGAGATTTTTCTCCCTATATTCTACATTTTTCTACTTGTAATGTGTTGGGAAACCCCTAATGTATCTGCTAGCACTTGTGTTGATACCCCACAACTTCTGAGAACTTACTTTTTGCTGCTTTCTGTAGGCATAGAGTTAGTTTCTCTTTTAAGTTGATTTTTTGCAAAAAAAAAAATCACATAGTTTAAGTAGGGGGAAAATTAACCATTTCTTTCCGAAAGATTTATGTTTTGCAAATTCTGGTATGCAGACTTAGATTAACTAGTCTAAGTAAGCTATTTGTATTTTCTAGTGTCGAAATTGTTTAGTTTAATTCAATTTTTGCATTTAGGAAATTGTTGGACCAAGTTTGAATCACCGATTAGAGAAAGTAATATCTTCTGCCTTTTCACCCTTTAGTGATCCTAGGAAATCATATGAACGCTCTATTTTTGTGATTCTCCATCTCCCTTTAGTTAGTCACATATATTAACTAGGAATATTTGAAAGTGGCCCCTTATCCGCACACGTTTTCCATTTTGAGCCAGGAACAAGATAACGTAGTTTAACTAGGGGCTTTTTTGTAAAGGATCACCGATATCCAAATGTTTAAACTATGAGCTTGTTCACCATATGCTCACACACACTCACCCACTAAGAAAAGAAAGCCACCTAAAACTAACTTAAACCAAATCACTAAATTCTCCACATAGGGGCCACAAAATAATTTATAGATTAAGTTAGGATCAAGGGGGTAGGCATCCAATAATCTACCTTGATCACACTTCATATTGAAACATAGAATTTGTGTATTTAGGGAGCTTCAAAATCTACCTATCAGCCCACGGAAAAGAAAATCCGAGCACGGCAGAGACCTGAATCAGAGGGGGTTAGGCTTAGGCGCAGTGTGTGCGGTGTCAGTTGGGGCTACCTGACCCGGTTGATACTCGGTACTGTTAGTTGATTTCCAAGAAGCCTGAGACTCGAACGCTCATGTGGGATGGTGGTTCTTAGTGGCCAAAACTAGGGCATCCTTTACCCTATAGGTGACGGTGCAGGCAAGCGTTGGACCCTCTACCCTTACCTTGGTGGATTCTCTTCGACTGACTCGGGGCATCACCAGCTCTTACGAGATGTTGTGCCAACACTCACAAGAAATATTCTCAAGGCCCAGTCACATTTGAGTGTGTGAGGATGCATAGGTCTTCTAGGATTTTGAGTCTCATGCACAAAAAAACAAAAAACCATATTTTTTTTGCTTGATTTATCACATAGATTAAGTAAAGGGAAAATAATTTTATTTTCTCTTTGTTTTATGTATGTTGCCATAATTTTTCTTTGAACTAGACTCTATCCCCTCAAATTGTTCCAAAACCGAACCTGGTCAACACCCAAATGGTCCCAACAGAACCTCATTGATCCAGGCGTCTTTTGGACCTCCTCCCATTACAGGGAGGGGTTCCAGGTCTTTCGCCATTTAGGCGTAAAAGACAGAACACTGCCACTATCATTGGTTCATCCTTCATTGGAGAAACCATAGTTAGGAACCGTATTTGGTCTCCCAACACCACACCGCACACTACTCCCTCCTCGACCCCTAGGGGGCAGAGGAGAGCGTCTGAGAAGCCAGCTAAACACACATCAGGGTACGTCATAGACTAACCTTTGTTCTAACTAGAACTTCATGTCTTCACACGTTGCCACAGCGTCAACATCCCAGTCACCCTTCTTATCTGTGTTGAATCTACTCGATTTAACCAAGCTCACAAAGGACCCCATCACACACGATCCTTCATGGCCTCCCATGCCCACGAAGCTCCCTTCAGATATACCAAAGTTCGAAGCCAAGCAAGCGAAAGACGCAGGTAATCATATAATGACCTTTCATTTGTGGTGCTCATTGAATAGTATCATAAACAACACTATTCGATTGAGGCTATTTCAACGCACTCTTATGGGAGTGGCTGCGAAATGGTACATGGAGTAACCACCTGCTTCACATGGAACCTTTAGCACCCTCACTACCACATTCCTCACTTATTTTCAGATACCCATTCACCATGATTCGGGAATGGAGTTACTGACTCATTTTAACAAACCCCCGCCATCCATATCTCTGACCATATTCATGAGTGGAGGCGATGTCACAGTTTCTGCAAAGCTAAACACGATGATCGGGTCCTCTTAGATTTATTCTTGAAAACTCTAACGGTAGAGATTTCAAAGGATGTGGTGCAATAATATCCCGCATCCGAAGAGGACGCAATCAGTAAAGCCCAAAAGCTTGAATTGATTTATACGCAGTCGGGATACATTAACAATATCCTACCTAATGCCCCACGCCTGCAAACTTATCAAGAATTACAAGGTGCGTCAAACTCTGCAGACAGAAAAATTGGGTCAATGACCCAAGGGTACCTAGGCAGCAGTAGTTCCAATCCTAGTTACACACAGAATTCTACACAAAACATGTCTCAACCCGGATTTCAAAGTCATCACATGCCTCGGCAAGATTTGACTAGTAGGGCGCAAGCTTATCACCAGGGAGGACCCTATCCTCCAGCTAAGGGGACCCAATACACAGGAAGAAACACTGATGGAAGAGCTCCCCCCCCCAACGGCTAGGTGCAAACAAGGGACAATGTTATGCTTAGTCCCAAGCACATGACACACCTACAAAATCCAATGCTCAGGTAAACTTTGTGCAGCTATCCCGGAATCAACCACACCAGTATAACCAAGAGAACTACCCTCCTAACATGGTTAAGAAAAAATAAAAAATAAAAGCCCAAAGGGAACCCTGGATAGGGGGGTAGCAACCAACAGTGCCCACCGCGATCCCAAGCTGGAGGCAACTCTAGCAGGAATAAAAACCAGGAGCCAAGAAATCCCCAACGGCAAGGAAAAATGCCACCTCTACGAACAAACCATTCTTGTTCAATATGTGGTGAGTACGAGCATTATACTCATCACTATCCCGATCTCCCTAAGCTAAAAAAGCTTCAGAGTAACCAAGGACAAGGAGGATCTTCCCAGCAACCCATTGTTATGCAAGAACCTTTACCCCACCAAGGGACGGTCAACACTTAGCAACAAAACCCAGACGATTTCGGGAAAAACAACCATGAAATTTACATGACTGGGGAAGAATTTTTTTTCCAAACACAGAATCGCAGTTATGACACCTCACCAGACTCCACTACGTGAGGGGATAGTACTAGTGTGCCAACTGCACCTTTGACCATTTCAAAAATTCCTATAGAACCATTGCAAAATATGGCAAAAGGACCTAATAGGCGAGCAAGTAACTACTCCAAAGTGGCCCTTAATTATAGCATCGTGGACGATTTAGCTCAATCACTCGTTTCTATATCCACATTGGAGGTACTACATTCGTGCCCAAAGAAACGAAAATCCCTAATTTTCGCATCAAGCACTATCGACCCTGTCGATACGCGCATGATGGCTTTTGATTTAGACAAAGCCACCCCTAGGCTTCCTTCCATGGTCACGTTCTAGATACAAGTATCGGTAGAGAATATCACTATTCACCGATGTGTCATTGACAAGGGTGCATCAACATGCATCATGTCAAAAAACGTTTGGCAGAAGCTGGGTTCTCCTGAACTAAAACCCTTGATCATAACGCTTCGAGCCTACGATGGTTGTCCCTCAACACCCGTCGGCATCTACCAAAATTTCCTAGCCTATTTAGCTGGCAAGACGATCCACATAGACATCGAAGTCTTGGACGCTCACTTGGATTACAATATACTCCTTGGGAGGAGTTATATGTATGCCATGTCCGCCATAGACTCCTCCGTCTTTCACATTATGATGTTCCCCCATGAGGATTGCATCATTATTGTAGACAAGCTGACACACAGCAAGAAGTGTCCCCTAACCAACACGGATGTAATTCTACCCTATGTAGATACAACCGCAGATGGTCTTTCATAGTACCATGAATATGGTCTCATCCAATTCAAACCGTCAACCATCCTAGCGTCATTCCTAGGAGATCCTCCCATTATGCCTGAGGCATCGCCCGATGCCACAGGGGTCCTAGTATGCATGATTTCCACGTCAAGCACCGAGGTCAGTCAGGACACAAAATCAAGTAGTAATGACACTGATGCATCGGCCACAACGGTCTCTCTAGCCTACGCCACCTCCCAAACCCCTTTCCTCTACCCCCCAGCTGGCTTCGTCTCCTAGCAATTTTTGGCAACACTGGTGTTACCCAACATATCGTTGGCATTCCCAGTTTGGTACCTCGTTTCTCCTTCCGGAACAGGAGCCACCAATGTTACTGCCATATTTTTAAAGCCCATCAACCCTCAGGAGCCCCAACCAACCCGATAAACAGTCGAGACTATCCCCGCAAAGGAAGTTCCCATTGCGAAACTAGTTATCACGATGAATAAAATCACAAACAGAGGGAAGAAGATGGTGACCCCTGCCATTCAAACAAAATCACCAGTATGCACCATATGCAATGTCATAGGCCATCTGACCCACATTTGTCTGGAGTTGGATGAGTTAAAATCACTCCTTGGCTTCGAAGCAGACGTCTTGATTCCGTGTTCCTGTAAAAAGGAACCTACCTCAAAAGGTAAAAGCAAACCACTGTATACCAATCAAGCATGCTCTCTCTGTGGCACCTATGGGCACTATACCCACCATTTTCCAGAGATACCATGGTATAGGGACACCTTACATGTGATCGAGTGATCTTATTAGGAGGATCCCTCAATATATTCTATCAGCGACAAGCCTCGCACCATCCTATACCTACAAGAAGAGCGAAAATCAGCAAAAATACTCCCTGCCAGGCCACCCCCCCCCCCCCAAGGCTAAACAATGCGTACTATGCGATGAATGTGGCCACTACCTCGAAGAGTGCACAACCTTGGAACTCATTCACAGATGGTATCCAATCGAAAGGGTTTACTATGTAGGGTTATGGGTGGCACAATTCACATGCCCATTATGCACCGACAATCACCTTCTGGAGGATTGTCACTACATACCTCGCTTCCAGCTAGCCCTTGCTAGCCTCCGCTTAGCCATAGTCCGCCTTTCCCAAGAAGACGATATGGACGCTGAGTCCACCGGCAGCTCCATGACCCAAGCAGATGAGATAAGCAGATCTATTATGTTCTTGACAACCGAAGAATGGCTTATCAAAGAACCCCTCATTACCCCCAATGACACCTCGCAGCAATGACCAGCGTGTATGTTATGCAAAAAAACAGACCATGTAGTCGTCCATTGCCCTGATTTATTAGCCTTCCGATGTTGGTTCCCCATCAAACCTCGAACTGAAGTCAACGGAACTTTCATATCAAGGATATTCTACCTAATATGTTAAGGTAATCATTACAAGTGACATTGTACTTATGCCTCGCATATTTGTCCCACTATTGGCATGATTAATACCATAGAGAAGAGACAATAAGATCTCTGAGAATGGCATAAAAAGTACATCGTTGGATCAATCTCCCCACCTCCGCAATGGTGTGCCAAACCTGACAAGATAGCACACCACCAAAGGGTAACCCCGGCCATGCCTAGGATAAAATGTGGCCTATGTGATCTAAATGACCACTGGGTCAACCAATGTAGAGAAATCAAGCCCCTAGAAAACAGTCTCTACATAGTCTCTTCTTTCCCCCAGAAACTTCTCTCCAATCAAGAAAAGATCATGCGCACTTATTTTCAATTTTTCTCACACTTTCACTATAAGTTTAACTGTATACATCTCCCTACGCTGACAGCGGCATGAGCTGCGTTGAGTCTACACTCTACTAAAGAGGAAGAAAATTCTAAGACAATGATACAAAAATGGAGATAGAAGACAACCTCATCTATGTCTGACCCTTTCCAAGCATCCACATCAGGAACAACGAGTAGCATAGAATCACACACTATCTACTTCGTTGGCTCAGTAACACCATACACCATCTACACTGGCCTAAATCGCACACCAGAGACATGCCCGTTAATGGAAACATTTAGGCACCTCTGTGGTAGGGAAAATTTCCACCTACCAGAAATTGACTATCCTAAGGGGGAACCTAACTTTGAGCCCATACAGAATCCCATTACGGAGATTCTTCCCCCACCAAAAGTCGATGATACAATCCACCATATACAATTTGTATCCACTCATATTGGTGAAAGGATTACTACCTCAACCCCGCCCCATGTTTTCCATCATAATCCTGTCACGAAAAACCAAGGCACCTTGCACTTTTGCATCGATTTCCGCAAAATCTAAAACCCGCATGCCACCATCAAACTCCTTGATGACACCTAGCCTCTAGAACAATGCCTAGTACAACTAGAGCTAGTTGACAAAAGTCGGCGACAATCACTGAAACACAACGAGAACCATAAAAAAAAGGTAAAAGCATCATTCAACCGCCACATCAACCCTCGCTCATTTACCGAGGGAGAAATAGTCCTTTGCTACGATGTCACAAAAGAGGCCTTAGGGCTAGGAAATTTTGAAACCCTGTGGAAAGGACCCTACATCATCAAACACTGCCTCCAACAGGGGGCATACATCTTGACAGAACCGGATGGAACCGACCTCATTAACCTTGTCAATGGTCTTTACCTCAAGAAATTATACCCGTAAGGGCCCCAAAAGGCCCTTCCTCTAGAGTGAAAGTATACAAAACCCAATCACCAAAATATTTTTTACCCGAAGACTTATGTAAAAAACACGCTCAAAGTGCCAACATGGATCACCAAAATGAACCATATTTCGGATTTGCTGATGGAGCATCGCGATGGTCTCAAAACTTAGCTGCAGCCGCCTCGGTCATCTACCACCCCGATCGATCAGTGTTGTGTTCAAACAGCGTGTGCATCAGGTCAGCAACAAACAATCATGCAGAATATGACGTCGTCATTGGACTTATGTATGACACCCTCCATTGGGGAATTCGTCGTATGCATATCTACCTCAATTCCCAGTTAGTAGTATCATAGCTAAACCAAACATTTGATACCAGAGACACACACCTGTTTAGAAATATTTGCATGCCAAAATATTAGGCAAAAAATTTGATTACATTACATTTTCACATGTATCAAGCAATCAAAACCAAATAGTTGATCGCATAGCTAACAATATCCTAGACTGGAATATATCTCGAATAAACCATCATCCATAAAAAAACAAAAATATAGATATCCATCAGCATAACACAAAATATATAAACCGAAATAAATAGCACACCATGTAGAGCTATAAAAATATCTCTCATATGTATATATATATCAAAAAATATGTGTATCTGAGTACAAAAAATAGTATCGTTGGCCCACTGGCCAACCCGAAGATACATAAGTTGTCAAAAATAAGGGAAGCATCCTCATAATGGGTGGTTTCCCTGTGTATAAAACCACTCTAGGGAAGTGCCCCCTCAAGAGGAGCACCTAGACCCACCACCGCTCCTGGTGCCACCACCAGAGCTGTTGTTGCCACTGCGATCGCTACCCGACAAAGAGTGGGCCAATAATCCCTCTCACGGGCCATCACCATCTCTAACTAGACCTCCTCAAAGTTGTTCATAAAACCTTGAGCAGGCATACCCTGGGTCAAGCGGTCCACTCGACCCCGGAAGTCCTCAAGAGCGGTCACCTGAGCTGTAAGTATTGCAATGCGTGCCTCAGCCACATCTACACGAGCTCGATCTGCCACAACCTCTGCTACAACCAAGCTACTACTGTCACCAGACGGGCCAGCACCATCCCCACTAGGTCCACTGGCACCACTACCTGATCCACCTGCATGACCTCCGCCTAAACCACCTCGAGGCTGTGGTAGAGGGTCGTGACCCACTAGTTGGGCCACTAGGCGACCTACCTCGCCAACATCTGCATGAGTAACCAAAATAATGTCAATGTCAAGAACAAAACACATAAGCACATAAATACTTGAACAAATGCAAAAATAATACAACGCATACCTGCAAGCCCCCAAACATAACCAAAAGGGAGACCCATGTCTGGGTCACTCTGGAAGTCCATCCCCGCATACAGGCATGGAAAGAACATCTGTGGGATGGCCTCAAACCACGCCTCTGTCGTGGTGTTCTAGTAACGTCCCACCATGCCACCACCTCCTCATTCATGGCTCCCGTGGCCCCCCAATGGGCACCGCCACCACCAGCCTCAACAGCACCACCCTCTCGTACATAATGCTGCATAGGATGCTAACATATGCAAATGATTTATATCCATGTTGGACCTTGGTCAATTGCGACACCATCCCATCAAAACAAAAGCGAGTGAAATTGAAAAAGTGTCTGCCCCTCAGTCAGCATAAAACTCCAACCTGCGGGCCAGATGCCCGATGTGGAGCAAACAACCCCTCCAGTCGTACAATAACTACCAGAGCACACAGCTCTAACACGTCTGTCATTGATGCAATGTTGATGCACCCCTCAGTAAGAGGCGCACCACCGTAATTCTGCCTCCGGAATCTTTCTAGATTCACTCTCCCAGCAGAGAGTGGGTACCTCAGAGCCTCACCCTGAGGCAGTAACCTATTCACAAAGTATATATCTATCTCCAAACAGATCACCAGGTCCATCCCCCGCAGTACGAACATATTGTGCCTCCGACGCTAATGTTGTATAATGTAATGCAGTAGTCGGTCCTGAGACCGAAGGAACTCGTTCTCAGCGAACTTCAGCCCCATGCGGCCAACTGACGACATGCCCCAGCATCAGCAGCTAGAGCGGTCCGGATCTCAGGCCAATCCCGCTCTCTCCACACTAACCTGCCAAGCAAACACAGGCACCCATCAGCACAGAGAAAAATAAAAAACAGGCAAGAAAAATCAAAATATCCTGTCACTATGGCCATTGCATGCCTGTCCCTTAGACAGGCGCGCCCTCGTGCACATGTTTTCTTTACAGGTGTGCCTTTGTGCGCAAAAAGTAGGGAACATCGCACCCTCGTGCGCCTATCCATCAGAATTGCGTGCATGCAAGGCGCTATTTTGCCTAGATCACCTGCACAATCTAGGGAAAAATTTTCTCAAAGGCCGTACAAACCTAATTTTTATAGCCCCTGACACCATCAAACTGAAGAAATTACAATGCAGGATGTCATGAAAATTACCCCGGTATAGTATCGCTAATCTCGGGTACACGGGCTGATTGCAATGGCAAGAAAGGCTCTGCAAGAACCTCTGATCTCCCAAAACTCAGCAAGTAAAAATGAGTAGGATTAGGGCCATAATCCCATATTTATCACCCTTTTCCAGAACTTTGGAGGTCCATAACAGGAGATCAGAAGGTTCATTCCGCAAACTATAAGTTGCACCATCAACAGTATGCCATGACGAATGAAAGCGATGCCACACATTCGCTATCTAAGAAAAATATGTTTTCAGTGCCAGCAGGTATGCCCTCTCCCATCTTATTTTTTAAAGCTCATGTCTTTCAATAATATTTGATGAAAAGAAGATGCTTTAACTTGAGGTAGTTGTTTTTTAGGAAGAACCCGCAAGCCGCTTACAACACCATCCACTGAAAATCTCGGAGCAGGTATCATTCTACCCCCAGCATGATAGAGTCCCAGAAAAATTTTCATATCTTGACATCATTTCTCCATCAGAAATAAGCCATAGGGTCCTCATACCTGACCGCATTTGTCATCACCTCACCCTGCACATGATAAATGTCTGCGTTGGTTGGTAGAGCCTCCCCTCCATGGCGTTCATCACCCAAAGTCGACCATATATCACAGCACAAATGACGCCATGGCCATACCATTTCAATCTGGGAAGCACCTCGTGCCCATCCATTCATCATGCATAAGGTCAAGTTTACCATTCAAACTCAAACCCCCTTCCTGTACGATCAGGTTGTACAAGAATATTGAAAGTGCACCTCTGCGCATCTCATTTGGCCCACCATACCTCCATCAGCATAATCCCATCTACGACACTTCTTCATCCGCTTCATCAACCCTACACATGATACCAACCAATGGGAACCCCACCCCCAGCAAACACTGTCCTCACACCTTCAGTGAGTGAACCCTTTCATCTTTTGGGGTACTCATCTCTGTGTTTTGTACAAACCAAACCTCATTATTTTATTCTTTTGGTAAGTGTACAAAGTCTGCCAATGATGCCCTTTGCCTCTTCGCCCTCATATGTCATATTTTCCCCCATGGCAGCAGTCCCCCATTCCCCTTGGTTGGAGTGTCTCACCCCCACATATGCACCATCACAACATTCATAGTTGGTTCACACCCGCCCTGGAAGTCCTACTGACTCTAGGGATTTTCCCTTCAGAAATACTTATGACTGCTACCAAGCTGCTAAAGTATACTCCTACCTAGGGCCACTGAATCACCATAATCCATTTTCAGTAACCTCTCACCAACATGCCTATGTTAAACCCATCACATCTAAGTCCCCGACCCCTCAGATCGGTGACACATGGTTCGGTTAAGGCTTCCTTTTTGTTGACCTCGACACCTCTTTTCCAAAAAGGAAGCAGTACCTTGGATCACCCCTCCCCATGCAAAGGGGTATCCTCGGGTGGCACTGTGGGAGATATCATTGTCCACATATGTCATCGATCCTCCTGACATTTGACTAGAGAAAAAGCTTTCATGTCACAATGGTATTGTACCTTACAACCATTTCACTTTGATCAGATCCGTCGAAGACCCGTGCCTCCATAAGCATCTCTATTCACAATGCTTACATGGGAAGGTCCCAACCAATACATATTTAGTTTACGCATATGGGTACCACATTCCACCTATCGTTAAAGAAAAAATTCCCCTGAGGGCGTCAACAGTCATCGTAAACAACCGCTAGCATCGATACCGCAGTAGTGACACAGACAACACATGTATCTGTCATTTTGTTTAACTAGCCATAGCATCACGAGCATGGGACATGCCCGCCTCTTTGAAATTTTGTATATATGTTGTATATTTTACTTGCTTGCAGGGGTCCCTTAGGTCATGATCATCTCGGAAATAGTGCAAGGTGTTGTCAATTCCAAGATTCACACAAGCCTCTCTCTCTCTCTCTCTCTCTCTCTCTCGCTACGCATGATACAGAAAAGAAACTATAATGTATTTCGGCTATATAGTTCTTCCTAGACCTCACACATTAGGGAGCAACTATTAACACTGGAAAATCGTATAGCAGAAGATGGCATTAATTAATGTGAAGCCTAAGGATTTACAGGGCACGAACACATTATGGAATCAAGAAAGTATTTAAAATCTCTAAGGTTTTGAGAAAATTAGATTTGAACTAGTCATAAATGTCAGATTACGCGCTTAATCCTTTGAGAAAAGCGCCTTCAGCGTGCCTTTTTTCCCGATAACTGCACATTCCTCGAAATGGAAAAATGTTGCTTTCCGGGACTACACCAACCAAAGGACAATTACTCCTTATATGAAGCTACCTAAGGATAGCCACCAACACCTCCTTAGACACTATGTGAGCACACAATGGAATCATACCTCTCCTTTGGGTCACCATCCATCATGTACCAAGGGAGGGAAGGAGGATTTAAAACTCCCCTATATAAAGCCACCAAGAGATGAAGAAAGGGTGATCACATTGTTATGCTGGCCAAAGTTGCCCAAGAAACACCAGCAGTATGCGACCCGAAGTTGGAGTTGAAGAGGACTCGATCGTTGGCCACCCAACAATCCTAGTCCACCACAACAGAGAGAGAGGGATAGTGCATCAGAGGCAGAGCTTGGAAGGCAACATCCTTGCATCGGGAGCTAGAGCCATTGCCTATGTGCCCTTTGGAAAGTGGGTAAAATTTCTTCTCCATTTCAAATGTTTAATAAGAAGAGGCCTTTGAGTCGTCGTTGGTATTATTATCGTTTTGACTCTCTTTGATAGCTTCTATATATTTGTGTTTTAGTTTTAGTTTACTTTGAGCATACATTCACATACTTTTTTTCAGTGAATTGTGTTCTTTTGAACTCCACCACTTTCTGCCTGTTACCAATAGTTTAAAGAGTAGACCACACTATTTAAGCTGGTGTGATTTCGTACACTCGTGCGACTAATCAACCACAACACTTACTATCTTGTCTTTCTGAGTAAATTTGATAACTGTATGATGTATCAATGTATCAAATTTCAATGTATCATGTATGAGTATCTAAGATCTTGAATCTATGTTTGAATCAATGAATTTGTATGAATTTGTGTAAAAATATCTAATTTTTAATATATATATATATATATATATATATATATATATATATATATTTTAAATATATATATATATATATATATATATATTTATCGTATCTCGAAAGTGTCCTGTTCCAGGCGTCACCGTATCCCGAATCCGATTCTCGAATCCCCGTATCCATCGAACCCTGAATCCCTGTGTCAAGTGACTTAGATTTAAAAAATTAATACATTTATAATTTAAATTAAAAATATGTATATAACTTGTTTGTAATTTTTGGATTTATACTTTTATTAAAATAAAATTATATTTTATGGTTTTAATATTTTAAATAAGTATTTTTTATTATTATATAAAATAAATATAAAATTAAAAAGATACAATATTTTAAAAAAATAATAAAATTTTATAAATATAATGATATAAATTAAATTTTATAAATATAATGGTATAAATTTCAATTTTATTAAAATTTAAACTTTTCATAAAATTCATTTATCTTATATTAAGATATATTGTTTAAAAATTTTCAAGTTACTAATTCAATTTTAATTAAAATATTAATATATCTTTTAATTAAAATATCAATATATCTTGTCGAGGAATAAGTTTCTAATACATAAATCTTACATTCAAATGCAATAATAATGTGACTCTTTATTGGAAGAATTTTGGACTTCGTCTCTTGAATATAAAAGAGGAAGAGAGGAGATACGGTAGGTAATGGTGTTTTATTACATCAACTTTTAAAAACAAAACCTATTTTAAAGTAAAGAAAAATCAAATTATTTTTTCATTTGAAAATAAAAATGATATAAAATTAATAAAGAGAGAAGATCTTCTCAAAAATTTTATAAAAAAAAATCATTTTGACTTTATTTCGTCATTTGCTCTTTAAAAGTAAAAAATAACTTTATTTCACTATCTATTTTTTCAAAGCAAGAAAAAAAAAAAGTTGATGTTGATTTTGACTTTATTTTACTTTGTATTTTTTAAAAGTAAAAAAGATATTAATGTAGATGTTGATTTTGAAAAGAAACATAATAGAGTTGGGATTTTAAATTCAACCCATTTGTCAAAATTGACACGTAAAACGAAGTTGGGATTTTAAAATCGACGCATTTGTCAAAATTGACACGTAAAACCAAGTTAATAGAATTATAGGAAGTTTGGAAATTGAAATATGATCCATTTGACAAATTTGATATGTAAAACCAAGTTATTAAAGTATAATGTGTTTCAATAAAGATTAGTACAAATAATTATGAATATATTTTTTTGTAAATTTTTTATTTTATTGTATAGAAAGATGGTTTTTATGATGTAATATTAGAAAGATGTGTAATTTCTTAAGGTTTAATATGAAGCTTTTTTTTTGGAGAAAAAAAACGTTGATTATATTATATATAAATAGTACATTGTCAAATATTTCTCAGCTGAGGAAAGTACAGCGAGAAAAGCAACATTTCAAGGCCAGAGAATAATGCTCATAATGGAGAAAGAGCATAATGAAATGGTACAGCCTCCATATATTCGGGAGAACATCCTTCCCTTCCAATTGGCAGCATATTATGATATTAAAACATGAAGACACTGTAAGGCTAGATTCAGTAGAAAAAACATATTTCAGCGAGCAGGAGATATGAAAAAATTAATTGGAAATGACATCGAAAATTTGGGAAAAGATATAAGGCACAAAACAGAGAAGAAACTGTGTAGTTCGTCCCTGTTCTATCCCGTCAATGAAAGGATATGATGCCAAGTCAAAATCAGAAACGGAAAGCAGATGATAGACACTGTTGTAACTGGCTCGCTTGTGGATGTTGACCTGTAGCTATAAGGCACAAAAACTGGCTCACTTGAGGATTTTGACCTGTAAACTATATAGCACAAAATCGCCCTTTAATCTGGCAAAAAGACGAGACATTCAGGCTCACTTGATTGATATATGGTCAGGCTCGCTTGCAAATATTCAATCTGGCTCGCTTGATGTGTTTAAAAAGGCTCGCTTGACAATATAATAGCCAGGCTCGCTTGTTAAAGGAGGTATAGGAGATTCGAAAAACGATAACACCACAAAAACAAAATAAAGTCATCCCTTTAAATGATCAGGTTCGCTGGAGAGTTTCTAAACAGGCTCGCTTGATATCCTGACGTTGAAAAACAATCTCGCCTGTTATCCAAAAGTTGGAGACATGGATCCTCGAGTAACCAAAAAATCTATACTCCCTTGTTCATATCTATGGAATCGGAATTGTAGTATTCCAATATGGAAGACCATCTCTATATTGTTGCACCTGCATAATCCCAAAATCTGTGTATAAGCGTTTTTTGGAGAGTCCATCAGCCCTAGTGTTGTTTTCCCGATAGATGTGGCTGATGGGGGGCTTATTGAGCAAAGACCATATTCTCCGTGCTCTGTCTACCCAGCCCTGTAAATCTGGACACATCATTGCCGAGGTATTAGTTACCCATCCAATAACCACCTGTGAATCCCCGTAGACATGAGCGCCCTGAAGTTGTAAGTTGGCAGCGAACAGTAGACCACCCCAGAGAGCAATGATCTCAGCTTTATTATTGGAACCCTGTCCACCATTCCAATGTATATGGATCCTCTCCCTCTGTGATAATTTGATCCAGGCGCCACATCCCATAATGCCATCCACGCAAGCACCATCAAAATATATAGTCGGGATTTCCATCTCATGGGGTTTGATGTGTATGGAGCAATCCGAAATGGTCGATATGGAAGAGGGACAATCATCCATCCACTTCAATATAGAAGAGAAAATACGCGGAATCTGGAAAGGTATATTGTCGAAAATCAACTTGTTCCTCCCCAACCATACCTCCCAAATGAAGAAAAAGGCAACGATCTAAATTTTCCTCGTAGCTTGTCCCATTCCCCAACAGCAGAGATGAAATCATCTGGGAACCACGTAGGGCCCATGAAATGGGAATAAAATAGCCGCCATAAATTCACAATGACAGGGCATCGAAAAAACAAATGTGATATGGTTTCAAAATCTGCACAACATATAAGACATCTGAAAGGACCACAGAAACCTCTTTGATTAGGTTTTCCCCTGTGAGAATCTTACCTTTCCAAACCAACCATCCAAAGAGAACAATCTTAGTTGGCATTTTCCTCTGCCAGAAAGGTAGGAAGGACGCAGTAATCTGTCCCTGATAAGAAACGACGTTAAGACTTATGAAAATTTCTCTGACTATTAAAGCGCCCTCTTTCGTGGGTCCATCCCATACTATGGCGTCACCCCCAGTACCCCGACATAAACCAGTAGCGTGAAAAGCATCTCTCAGCAAATTCCATTCCGTAGCCTCTAGTTCCTCCAGGCCTAGTTGGTGAGCTTTTTTGAATTCAGGAATGCCAAAAGACCAAACACGGATTGTCTAAGCTAGATAGAATATTCCCCTATGTGCCAACCTGTGTAGAAGATACGGAGATGGGCCAGCGCAAGGAAGGAAAGCAATTCGCTTTTTGAAAGTCAAGGGAATACGACCGCCATCTTGAAAAAGCCATGCCAATCTAATCGCCACATGGATCATTATCTTCTTGAAGCTCCACCAAATGGCAGAAATATATCGAGGGTGAGAAAATTGCATACATAAGAGTTGGAGTAGTATGTTGTTGGTCGCTTTAATTGTTTTAACAGTTCAAGCACCGCATAAATTGTCAACCCAGGAAGGTCTGTTTATTCCAAAGACAATCACGCACTGGATATGCTCAATTCCAAAAGCAAAGAAATGTTGTAGTAGAAGTCACACAATTATCAATCATACAAATCTAACTATTCACACCCCACTTTAACAAAGCTGAAGCCTACTTGTGTCACAGCAGAAGAAAATCCTCTATTGCAGTCTTTCATTAAAAGAATTCTAGGAAAAGATAATGAAAGGAAATTACCCTGTAGGAAAGGAAATCAATCAACCATAATAGGGAACAGGACCCTATTCCTCCAAACAGGAGTCTTCAGCACCTGTTGCCTGACACTAATCACAATGTAGAAAAAGATCAATCCAAGGAAAACAGGACCCTATTCCCATGAACAGGAATCTTCAGCACTTATTTCCTGATATCAATCACTCTGCAGAAAAAGAGAATCAACCTAAGGAGAACAGGACCCTATTCCTCCAAACAGGAATCTTCAGCACCTGTCTCCCAGTATCAATCACACATTCAAACAAATAACAGAAAAAAATATCTCTTGGCTTCTTAAGAATGAATGGTATAAAGCTAATGCAGTGTTAAAGAAAACAGAGTGCTTGATAAGAAATACAAAACTGTATAAATGATTCTTTAGCAAACAAGGTTAAATTAAGGTGTGAATGACATAAAGAAGTTAATAAACTACAAGAGCAATCGGGTGAATCTTGTGATGAAGGCGAGCCCTTTCCTTCTCACAAGATTCTCCAGAGGAAAGAGTTTAAATTGAAGCGCTCAAAAGGAACCTTTATTCATCTGTCAAAAAGGAATAATACATTACAACGAAGTCTTGCTCCTTTCCGCTAAAAAAAAAAATAATGTATCTCCTGCAGTCTCTAACTCCCCTTCTAATGATGATGTCTCCTCTTTTTAAAGAGGAGACATCTATTACAGTTACATCAGATAAATCCTATTTTTATCCAAATATGTTCTTCTATCTTAAAACAGGGTCTTTCTATTCTTCCATAGAAAAATACTGTTACAACAGATACAAAAATACTGGCTTCAGAACAATCCGTGTAACAACTTTCCTTGCTTGTCTTCGTCTTGTTGCCATCATTCCTGAAATTCTCTTTCAAAATCGCAAATCACGAGTAGTGACAGAATTTACGTGCCCACTGACTGTTTCAGCAACAGATTTGATTGTTTCAGTAATGGAGTTGGTTGTTTCAGCAACGGGCCGACTGTTTCAGCAACAGCACGTTCCTTATCATAAATTATCTGCGATCTTTTAGACTTGTGTTAGCAACTATCTACCTTCGATTAATGATGAAATATAAGAGTAATGTGGAATTATATGTAAAAAAAAAGTAAATATATAGTAAAGAGAAGGATTTCATATACCTTTGGATAAAATGGATGGAAATGATAATGTAACCTTTTTAAATATGGCTATAAAGAGTAAAGTGGTGTCAAAATGTATGGTCAAAATGGTACATTGTGAGGTCCTAACATCCCCCCCAGCTGAAAGGGTTGCATGTCCTCAGGCAACTTTTAGTCCGAGTCAGAGTCTGAGTACTGACTCTTTGCATGCAAGTTACTCAAGCAATAACTATGGAAGGTGGCTTCTTTCGAAGATCTGAATCCCTGGTTATTTTGCAATTTCTGCCATGCTACTGCCTCATCCCTGTTAGCCAATTTGTAGTGAGGCTGATATCGTTCTGCCGGCATCCATAAGACAAGGAAGTGAAAATGATAACCAATCCAATTCTCGGCACATTGCTGAATGCATCTGATATAGTTTGGTACCCTAGATAGTGCAGTTTGAAGATTATCATGGCTAAAAGGATTATACTCTTGTCTTTCCTTGCAGGACTGTTGCCAAAACATAGTGTTGGCCTTCAAGACAGCAGTCTCTTTGACTCTGATTAACTAAAGACACTTTAGGAGTATTGAGGCTTGCAATTACTGTATGTACCTGCGCATTCCTGGCTTCTGCAAAAACCGATGATATGCTGCTACAAAAATGGCCGGATTTGAAGGTTCCGGTCTTATCCAAAGGAGGAGATTATCCTCATTATGCCTACTTGCAATAAAATCGGTTTGCCATGTGATTTGATTGGCAAGAAATGAAACAAATGCCCTAATTTGTATATCACCAACAATTGGATTCAGGTTGACCTCTCTATTGTCAGGCATAGCCTCATTATGAAGATAAAGTTCACATAACAAATGTTGATCACTAACGGAAGCCTCAGCAAATGTTTTGACAAATTGTTTCGCTGTGAGCAACTCATGAGGTCTCCCATCCTTAATTTCTTTCAACTGAAAATAAACAAGGCGTTCAGAAAGGAACAAAGAATAATTCAAGGAAGGTTTCCTGGTGGCTAACAGTTTTTGTACTAATGAAAACATCAGGATCAGTTTATCTTTTAACTCCTTAGTTTCTTTCGTAGAATCTTTAAGTTGCTGAAGTGTCTGCTCCTAGTTATCCCAGTTGGCATACATCTGATTCTGCCAGGCCAACTTATGCTATTGTAATATTTTATCTTGATTAATAGCATACTGCTTCTTCCACTTATTCATTATTTCCAATTCTTTCCATGGTGGAGTTTGTGTCCCGGCATTATAAGTATTGGGTTGGGGCATAGTCTGAGTAGCTGAGTTAACTAACACAGGGCAGGATATTTGAGGCTTGGTTTCTTTTTCCAGACTTTTTAAGGGCCCTACTGGTTCTTGTGTGGCAGTAGGGTGTTCTTCTTTGACTGCAACTGATGTGGATGCCTCAGGCACTGGGACTTTGACTATCTTTTATCTGGCCTGTTGGTAAATGTTTCCACATTCATGGCACATGTATTCTTTACATGGATCATTCTTTTGTACTGATGCTGTATGTGCCAACATGTAGAGATTTAATTCTTTATCAAAGGCTTCCCTTGCCATTACCAACTCTTTTTTATAGGCCTCTAATTCTGACTTTAAAAATTCATTTTCCTCCAATAACGATGCCATGGTGAGTGAACCCTGTGTGTTGGTTGCTTTTGCTAGAGTTGATTGCTGATCCGCAGCTGTAGCTGGTTCTTGTGTTTCAGCTACAGCTGGTTTCCTTACATTATCATGCTTGGTGTTTGATTTTTTCACTTTAGCAGCTGGTTCTTTTGTTTCAACTGCTGAGTGAGTAACTGGTTCTTGTGGAGCAGTTACTGTTTGAGTAGAAACTGATGTCATATTACCCTGGGCATCTGGTTCTTGTGGAGCAGTGCCGCAGAACAAGACGGGTAATGATTCGGGAATTTGGAATGGGGATGAGGATTGAAGTTTTAACAAGACAGCTGTGGGGTCGGGGGAAATGGGAGTGACTTCAGATTCAACAGTCGTTTTCATTTTTCTCCTAGGTAGGAAAGCAGAAAAATCAATGACTTTCCTTTTCTTTTTATGAGAAGATTCTTTTCTAGGGGAAGGGCTGTCGGAAGAGGTGACATCTTGGAATGTGGCCCTTACTTGCCTTTTTGAGGTAGAGACTATTGCAATTCGTCTCTTTCTTTTATGAGTAGGGGGTGATGGGGATGTTTCAGCTTGAGAGTCATTACTAGAGATGTGGACGTTGGGATGGGATGACTCTGCTAAATGAGATGAACTTGGGGATAGGTCAACTGGTTCTGAAGATGGAATCAATGGAGGGTCAGGAATATCTTCCAGTTGCCATTCATAAGAGCTTTCGGAGATTTCTTGAGGATTTCCAGCTTCTTGGGGTATTTTGGGGGCTTGTTGGAGAAGTAGGGGTGGGTTATTTAGAGGGGGGTTTTGCTGAGCAAAACCCCTCTGAATTAATAATTGACATAGCCGATGATGGGTAAGGGACAATGATGGGAATCTTACCCGTCTATAGTAATATGACATATTTTTAATACATCCAAGCAGATAATAAGGAATGTTGACTAATCGACCATGTCGCAAATGGCTCATTAAAACAAAGTCGTGTTGATAAACTACCTGGTAATGCCCCTCGCAAGTCAAATAGTGCTTGAAAAATTCAGCTACGCTTGGCCATGGGTGAGGTAATGAATGTAGACTTATGCCACGACCTTTAATCTCAACCTGTTCCTCTGGAAGAAGGAAGTCCTGTTGTGCATTTAAGATGACTTGTTTCCTGCTAAACCAGCGAGCACCTGTGACGAACAACCCTGAAACTTGTGCTATATCTTCCTCTGTGACCGAAATTCGGACCTCTTAGACTATGGAGTAATCTTCCTGAAAATTCTGCGCAAACTCTAAAACTTGTTGAGGATCAAATTCTCCTAGCCTCTCGAAATATGTAATCAAACCTGCCTGCTGAAAAATTTGGTAAGCCTCCGGAAATAATTCGAGAAGAGTTATCGAGCCAGGCTCATGTCTGATAGCTGAACCTCCCATAGCTACTAACTTGAGTCAAATGCAAATGCGCAGAGAACAGAAACACAGGCCTGATCAAGCTAATCGTTGCGACTGAGGATATTGTGTATCAATGACGGCGGAAATAATGGATATGAAGAGTGACAGTGGATTGGATGGTGTGGAATGATGATTTTAATTTTCGAAATTCCCCCCTTACGTGTGATGAAATGATGTTTAAGTGTGCGGGGATTGTAATCATAATGGAAAAGATCCTCTCTTTAAACTATTATTTAACTGAATTACATAAAAAAAATCCGCATACCTTATATTTTTACCTCTGTTTTTATAATTCGAAGTATAGAGTGCTTTATTCAAAGTGGCTTAGTATTGATGGAAGAATCTTTAAATTTCTTTGAAATGTAGAAACAAGAGCATATCAGGATCTGCTCGATACTGGGTAATATTCACCCAAGGGATCTGAAGAATAAAAATGGGATACTGGAAAACTTGTGTAGCGGAGGAAAGGAATGGTGTTTTGGTAATGGAAAAAAATAGATGACAGGTTGCTGAAAGTGGTGTTTCAGCAATGGAAAAATGAATGACATGTTGCTGAAAGTGGTGTTTCAGCAATGGAAAAAATAAGGAAAATGGAATGTAATGATTTGGTACTAAGAAAATTTTGGGAAGTACTTGCTGAGGGATGATTTCAACAGTAGGGAACGGGAAATGCTGGCTGAAAGATGCTGTTTCAGGAGTGGGTAGAAATAGGAAAAATGGAAAAAGGGAAAGATGGAGTAAAGGGATAAGTGATAAAAGGGACATTGTTGGGAAATGAGTTGAAATGAGGGGAACCAAGCTTCTGTGATTGAAGCTTTAGATCTTCTTGTGATGAAACTGTCCTCCTTAGTGATTTCTTCCTTAATCTGCAAAATACAATTGTAACATGCCAACCCTTGACAGGGATTATTAGTTTTAAATCTAGTCTAATACTAGAAATATAGTGCAGAAAATTAAATGCTGTGAGGAGCAGAGGACTCCCCTAGAAAAAGATAATGTGTATCAGTCATGCAAGCAGCCTTGAAATCTTCTTTAGAAACAGGGTGCTGGTACAAACGAAGCTTATGACCATTTACTAGTAGAGGTGTTTTAGAATCATCAATTGTTAAAAATCTTATTGTTCCATTAGGAAAAACAACATCTACTTCATAAGGTCCCAGCCATCATGTATGTATCTTACCCTGAAAGTTTTCAAATCGAGAGTCATACAATAGGGCCCAATTACCTTTTTGGAACTGCTTGTGTTTGATGATTTTATCATGCCACTTCATTCTTTGTTGTTGGATCATGGTTGTTTGGTGAATGGAATCTAATCTCTTTTCATCCAATTCAAGAAGCTGTTGCAACCTAGTTGTCTGCACATCAGTCAAATCAAGGTTAACAGCTAAAGCAGTTCTTAAAGTTTTAATTTCAAATTCCACAGGAAAAACAACATTTTTACCATAAACCAATTCATAGGGAGAAAATCATGTAGTATTTCTCTAGGTAGTTCTGTAAGCCCATAGTGCTTCAGGGAGCCTTTGAGACCAATCCTTCCGGTTATCCTTCACTGTTTTAGTTAGAATGGCTTCTATTACTTTATTTGTGCTTTCCACCTGCCCATTGGCTTGGGGATGGTATGGTGTAGTCATTCTATGATGAATATGATATTTGTGAAGGATAGATTTAAAACCATGAGAATTGAATGGAGGTCCTCCATCTGTAACTAGTTCTCTAGGAATTCCAAATCTAGTAAAGATCTCTTCAAATAAGAAAGCTAGGACAGCTTCTTCATTGGCTCTAATAATTGCTTTGGCCTCCACCCATTTAGTCATATAGTCTATAGAGACTAATATATAAGTTCTTTGATTGGATGGAGGATTAATGGGTCCTATGAAATCTAAGGCCCATCTTTCAAATGGTTCGGGTACTACTTGGGGGTTTAATGGCATTTGATCTCTATGATTGGGTTGACCCATTCGCTGACAGCTGTCACAAGCCCGCACATATTTCTTTGCATCTTTAAACAATGAGGGCCAATAGTAACCCATCCTCAAAATTTTGTGTGTTGTTCTTTTATCAGCAAAATGCCCTCCGCAGGGGCCATCATGACAAGCTTTTAGTATGTCGTACACCTCATCCTCTCTGATGCATCTTCGGATTTCCTGATCAAGCCCTGTGTAGAAAAGACACCCGCTTATCCAGCTATACCTGGCACTTTGTTGAACAATTCTTCTCTTTTCCCTATATGACAGGTGTGATGGTAACTTTCCTGCAACCAAATAATTGGCAATGTCTGCATACCAAGGAGAGTGAGCAGAGACTGCAAATAAATACTCATCAGGAAAGGAATCATCTACTGGAATATTATTATCAGTTTTTAACCGCGAAAGTAAATTAGCTACAACATTTTCTTTACCTGGCCGATCTACAATTGTAATATCAAACTCTTGCAGTAACAATAACCATCTGGTAACTCGAGCATTTGTGACAGATTTGTTCATTAAATACTTAATAGCCGAGTGATCAGTGTGGACAAAAGTAGAATAACCAGTGATGTAATGTCGAAATTTATTAATGGCATAAATTACTACAAGAAATTCCTTTTCGGTAACTGTATAATTAAGCTCAGCAGGGGTCATGTTCTTACTGATAAAATAGATAGCATAAGGAAGATGATTTTCTTCTTGTCCCAAGACAGCTCCAATTGCAGTGTTTGAAGCATCAGAAGATATATGAAAGGGGAGGGCCCAATCAGGTCCTCTCATAATAGGGGCAAAAGATAACTGATGCTTGAGTTCTACAAAGGCTCTCTGACAAATATTAGTCCACTTAATTCAACATTTTTCATAAGCAACACAAATAATGGAGAAGCTATCTTAGAAAAATCTTTAATAAATCTTCTGTAGTATCCAGCATGTCCTAGAAAACTTCTCACATCAGTTTGTGTTTTAGGAACAGGAAGATTCTGAATGACCTGTATTTTGGATGGGTCTACTTGAATGCTTTGAGATGAAATAAAATGTCCAAGCACTACTCCTTCACTCATCATCATATGACATTTTTCAGTACTTAGGGAGAGGTGAGCTTGTATACAATGTTTAAGCACCTTCTCAAGATTTTGTAATGCATCTTTAAAAGACACACCATAAGGAGTAAAATCATCCATAAATATTTCCATAGAGTCATTCAGCATATCAGAAAAGATTCCTATAACAGCCCTCTGAAAAATTGTTGGTGCATTACATAGTCCAAATGGAAGAACTATATAGGCCAAAGTTCCCCAAAGACTAGTAAAAGTGGTCTTGTCTTGGTCTTGGGGTGAAATTATAATTTGGTTATACCCGCTGAATCCATCTAGAAAAGAAAAGAATTTCTTTCCTGACAAACTATCCAACACCTGATCAATGAAAGGTAAAGGAAAGTGGTCCTTTTGAGTAGCTTTGTTTAAGGCTTTGTAATCAACACACACTCTCCATTTCCCGTTTTTCTTAGGGACTATTACCAATGGGGAAACCCATTCACTGTCAGATATGGGGTATATAAATCCTGCATTAAGCAATTTATGAAGTTCTTCTTTAACAATCTCTCTTAAATTAGGGTTCATTCGTCTTTGGGGTTGATAGACTGGTTGGCACCCTTCTTTAATATAAATTCGGTGAGTACATAATTCAGAAGAGATTCCCTTCATATCCATGTAATCCCATGCGAATGCTTCCTTATTTTCAAGTAATAACTTCATTAACTGTTGTGTTTCAGCAACTGTTAGATCAGGATTTATATTTAATGTTTTGCCAGGTTCGATTTCCACTGTTATGATTTTAGAGGAGATGGTGGTTAATGTCTGAGATAAATATTTAGATTCAATCTTTTCCTGGGTATCCGTTTCAAAAAGTGTAGTCAATTGATTGTGTGTTTCAGCAATTACAGAGGAAGGTTCGCAAATAAAATTATTAATTATTTCATCCTCTGTATTGTCTTTAAGAGTTAAGGCTTGTCCGATAGTTAAAATGGGCTGAATAGCATTATCATCATAATCCACAAAATTTTCATTATTAATTATGGGTGTAGCATGAGGATAAAGAGTAAGCTGTTTAGTTTCGTAACCATTAGAAATTATCATTGAACCAGATCTGCAACTAATAAAGGCATCGGTTGTGGCTAGCCATGGCCTTCCTAGAATTAAAGGGTGTCCCCCTAGATTTGTTTTAGTTTTTAATACCACAAAATCAGCTGGGTAATTCCAGGATTCCACCGAGATAACTAGATCTTCAACAACTCCTTCTAGTTTAATTGTAGAAGAGTCAGCTAACTCTAGGATGGTTGGTGTATATCTAATTATGTTATTCAGCTGTAACAACTATGAAGTTTCGAGAGTCATAATGTTTATTGCAGCACCTAGATCTACCAGAACTTGAGGAATTATCATTTTACCAATTTGAACTGTCACAGTAGGATGGCCGGGGTCACCATATTTCACAGGAGGGGTTTTTCCAGACATTAATGCAGATAAATCACCCATAACATGAACTGTAAGGGGATCTTTAGTCTTCCTACCAGGTTTCTTAACACAAATGTCCCTCATGGTTCTAGCATAAATTGGTACATCTCTCAGTGCCTGTAAAAGTGGAATTTGAACATACAAGTTTTTCAATTCCCCTAAAAGATTAAAAACAGGTGTTTCAGGCATTTTAGTTAAAACTAAACGCTCGGGGAATGGTGGCTCTATTATTTCAATACCCTTGTTAGAGGGTGGTTGTGCTTTTTTTATGTTTCTCAGTTTCCTCTTTATCAGAATCAGAAGAGGTTGTATCATTGATGATAGGTTCTACTATTTTCCCAGATCTCAAATTAATATCATTACATTGCATGGTAGAAAATGTAGGTTGATTCTGAATATCAATGACTTGCACAACTTTATTATTGGGGTTAGGATTTGGATGCACAGGTAGCTGGGGTCTCATTTGATTATTTGGTGGAGCATTTGATGGTAGAGGAAGTGGTTTTTGAAATTGAGGAAATTGATTTGGATATGGGAGTTGATGGCTTCTCCAATTTGAATTCCATGGATTAAAAGAAGATGGCTGTTGTGGGGGCCAAGGAGTTCACATTGTAGGATCAACAAAGGGAGGGTTTGTTTGTTGCATGGGTGGGTAGTTCATCTGATTAAAGGGTGGGTATTGCATTTGATTAAAGGGAGGGTAATTTGTTTGACTGGAAGTAGAATAATTATTCCAACGATTAAATGGCATACTAGAATTCATACCTTGTCCTTTTGGTTGCCATTGTCTTCTTTGTGTTAGCAGGTAAACTGCTTCAGCTTCTTCTTCCATTGGCTGCAATGCTTCCTTTATTCCTAGTAGAGAGGGACATTGTTGTGTTTCATGATCTTTCTCACAAAGGGTGCATATTGGTATTTTGTCCAATGGGCATTCCCTTAGTGGATGTTTATCTGTGCATTTAGGGCAAAAGACAGCCAGAGCTGCTTCTGCTTCAGCCTGCTTCTTTTTAACCTGCAAGGTGTCAATTTGTGAAACAAAAGAACTTAACATATCAGTTTTAAATTATTCAAGTAAATTACCTATTTCAGCTCTTGTTTCTCCCCCACTGGCTGATTTCTAAACTCTTGAATAGGTGGGATCTCTGTTACTTGCTCTGTTCCTTGTAGCTCCTCTTAAACATCTTTTACAGAGTTCAACAATCTCATCATATGATTCTTTAGATATATCTCCCTTGCCAAGCATGTTTAACATGTCTAAACAATCATCCCTTAATCCTCTAAGTAATATTGTTTTACGAATTTCTTTACTTACATTCGGATGATCAAATCTCTGCAGATTATACTGCAGTCTTTCCACATAGTCCTCCAAATTCTCGTCCGGATTTTGTGCCATGTTGAATAGTTCCTCCCTCTTTTCTCTTGTCTGAAAATAATCTTGATATTTAAGCAGAAATTTCTGTTTCATCTGTTCCCATGTTGTGATTACCTGACTTCCAAGGCTCATGAATCATCTTAAAGCATTTCCTTTTAATGTTGCTAGAAACAGTTTCAACTTCTGAGGATTAGTAACATAATCATAACTTCTGCATAATATATCAAATTCAAAAAGAAATTCATCCAGATCTTCAGAGGATAAACCATGGAAGTTGGGTAAAGCTGAGAATGGGATATTCTTCATAGGAGTTGTTCCTCTAGGGAGATCACTGATAGGAAATCCCAAGGTAGAGAGAGAATTTTCATCCCTTCCTTCTCCTTCAGGATCTACACGTCCTCCACCAAAGAATTCTTTGTTGTTTCCTTCCATTGGTTGTTCTCCTACTGCACTTGCTCGATCCTCAAAATCTTCTACTGACTCCTCAATGTTTTCCACTAGTCGTCCAATATTTTCTATTAATTCCCCAACATGCTCTGCTGATTTGTTAGCACTTTCTTCTGATTCTCCAGCACTGGCTGCTGGTTCTTTAATATATGTTACTGGTTCCTCTACGTTTTCAAGGCTCAAAACTTCTTCTATTTTGTAATCTGATTGAGGGGAGCGCTGAGGTTTTGGTCTTCTAGAACTTAATCTCTGTGATGATTCAGCCTTTGATACAATTTCGTCAATAAAATTCTTTCTTCCTCCTCTTCCTTTGCCCTTGCCACCTGTAGGGTTAGTTTTCTTCTGGGTTCTGCGTCTGTTATTATAAATCCTTTGTCGAAGTGTACGAAAAAGGACCACTTTAGCTATGCATAACTAATAGCCCTAACAAAAAAAGTGGCTGCCAATATCCTCAGATCTGCAGTTAGTTGATCAAGAAAAGAGCTGCAAAAAACCAGATCTATGCATGGAAAGACATTAAGCAGTAAAAATAAGGGTTTGCTCCATATACCAATAGACAAAACAAGAACAATTTTTGAAATAATTTTTGTATTAAGGGCACCTGGGAGGAAAACAAGAAGGCGTATCCAATTCTCCTCAGTGGGATGGGTTCTTGGAAGTCCTCAGCACTTCATATCTAAGATATCTCTCTCTTGTTGGTGTAGAAAACCCAATGCAAAGAATAGAGCTCAAAGGGAGCCCACACAGCAAATAATGGAAAAATGTGACCAAGTGTATAGATCCAGAGTGATCTAATGGGCAACAAAAGGTGAAGAATGGTAGGAAAAACCCTCCTATTTATAACAAAATATTAGGTCATTCTAGATCTTGGTGCATGATTAAAATAATGTTAACCAAATCTAGATCCACCTTTTATGGAATATTTTATTATATTTGTTGGAGGGAAAAAGTATTTGACTTAGGTCAAATCCCTTTATTTGTTAATAATAAATAAATAAATGATTTATTTATCTTTTTAAGGAAGTGGTTGAAGGATAATTAAATAAATAATGATTTATTTAATTATTTGTGGGTGATTTGGTCATATTTAACAAGGGATATTATCTAAATAAGATTTAAATAATTATTCCTAGAAAATAATAAGATAAATAAAGGTTTATCTAATTAATTTCTTTGTTTTTAGGTTAAACATGACTGGGAATAATAATTAAATTATGGTTTAATTAATTATTCCATGAGGAAAATCAAACAAATATAGGTTTGTTTAATATTTCCTTTTTGGGTTTCCTGTTTAGACCATAAACAACCTAATAAATGTGGTTTATTAAGTTATTTAACATAGTGAAGGAAATTTTACTTAGGGTAAAATTGGTCTTACATGGTGTACTTGGGTCCATCTAATGATAATAGATTAGATGACCAAAAAATGGTGTAACAGCTTGCCCCCCAGCGTGCAAGTGTCAGGAGCAAATCGTATGACCGAAGTACGTTGTAAGAACTCAATCACCAGACAACAAAATGGCAGTCAGAGAGAGAAATGCAAGGTAGATAGTGTGCTGAGGAACTAGACCCTGAGGAGACGAGACTCGCAGGTGCAACAAGTCTCTTTTTATGAGAGGGTACCTGTGCTGAAGGCGGCGGGGGAGGCATACCTATGCCCGCCGAGACAAAGTAAAAAAGAATAATGTGTCCAGTAAACAAGGGACTGAACCATAAAGTATAGTCGGCATAATCATGAGCCGGATAAAAATACAATGAGGAATCCCACATACATGCTGTGCCTGGGATAAAAGCCAGGACTTATACAATAATATCTGAGTATATGAGATACAAATAAAACCCAAATGCCCCCTGTAAATGGGGAAGGGCTCACAAAATCTGACTGATACATGCAAATCAAAGAGGCACTGCAAGTGGCTAAGGCCAACATCATCAAATATCTGGAGTTGCATCGAAGGCTGCAAGGAGGAGGTCATCCGGGCATGTCGGGGGCTACCTGCAGGGCCACCCCCTCATGAGGGTTGAGACATCTCACACACACCCAGGAATCATCAAGAGCTGTTGTTGTATCACTGAACCATCAAGTATACGGATCTCGATCATTCTGAAAAGGAGCTGGAGTGGAGAAACAATCAAGTCAAAGGGAAATGAGAGATCCCTTTGCCTGATCCGAGGCATCGAACAAGAGTGGAAGTTGGAACCAAGGTACACCGCCCTCTAGACCTGGCTTCTAGAATGAATGAGCTGATGTCGACAGAAGGAGGTCCGCCATAGGTGAGGCAATGAGAGATCCTCAACTAAGGCACAAGAGAAAATAGTAGAGCGATGGACAGACTGACACTAATGATGATGGTGAAATGGAAGGGACTGAGTAGCGAATGGATGACTTCCCTTGTTAGAGCATAAAGGGCATGAATGACATGGCAGTGACTAATGCAATATCATTAGGGATAGGGGACAGTGGGACTAAAAGCCATAATGTGCGACACAAGAGAGAGACCAAGCAATGAAGGATGGAGGGCTATAGCGGGGTACAAAGGGACTCAGGATAGACTCCATGAATGCGATGATGACTCAACTTGGATGCTCTAAACAAGGGCGACTCGATGGTGCTACCTGATAAAGGTCAACGATGGGGGACAGCAAAGCTGAAACCTAAGGTGGGAACTCATGGCGAAAAGTGACAACACAGACATGGACAAGTATGGAGGCGAAGTGGTGCCCCAAGTACAAGTGTCATAAGTGAGGAAATTCAATTGAAAGGGGAGGTGAAGTGGCCCTTCTTTGACAAAATGGGTCCGGGTGAAGTAGCAAATCACAAAAACTAAAAAATATGCTGGCTATCTAAAAGAAAATAAAACATTCATTTCAGAAGGGAAATGCTAAGGGTAATATTTCTTAAGATAGAGTGCATTGCGAGGATTAGGAAGGGGGTTGCCTTTGAAATCCTCTAAGAGGTATGCCCCCTTACCGAGATCCTTACTGATGATGTAAGGGCCTAGCCATAATGAGTCGAACTTCCCATGACCGAGGACATCATGGGCCTGGCCATATACTAGAACAAGGTCGCCTTCGTGAAAAGTGCGAGGCTGGACTTTTTGGTCATACTGAGCTTTGGTGCGTTTCTTGGTTGCTTCCATGGTTTGCAAGGCAACACGGCAGTCTTCGGAAGCACGCTCAAGCATGATAATTTGTTGTTCTAGAGGTTGGGTGTCAGGGAGAAGTTCAACGGCCAGATGCAGGGAAGGAATTTCACACTCGATTGGTAAGACTACCTCCTCTCCAAAAACAAGGTGGAAAGGAGTAAACCCGGTGGCGGTTTTAACAGAAGTTCGATAGGCCCACAAAGTAGGGAAGAGCATGAGATGCCAGTTGGTTCTGTGCTTATTCACCGTTCGTTGAAGCATAGTCTTGAGGATTTTTTTAACTGCTTCAACTTGGCCATTACCTTGGGGGTAATAGGAGGAGGAATATTGGTGCTCAAAACCCAACAGTGAGGATAGCTCACGCCATATCTCATCTTCAAAATGTCTGCCATGGTCAGAGACCAGTTGTTTCGGAACCCCGAATCGAGCGATAACGTGGTTAAAGAAAAAGAGGTTCGCGGTAGCTTCCGTGTTGTTAAATGTTGGCATGGCCTCGGCCCATTTTGTGAAATAGTCGACCGCCACGATGATATATTTGTGGTTACCAGCGGAGGGCGGGTGAAACTCCATAAAGTCGATGGCCCATATACAGAAGGGACCAGTTGAGACGAACGGATGGAGGGGAGCTGGGGGAGCTCGTGCCTTAGGGGCGAAATGTTGGCAATTGGGACAGTGTTTGACTGCCTCAATGCAATCACTGAAGAGGGAAGGCCAAAAATACCCAGTGTGCATGACTTTATGGGCAGTAGCAAGACCGGAGAGGTGGCCACCGCAAGCGCCACTATGGCAGGCATTAAGGACTTGTTCAGCTTCAGCGTGTGTGAGACAACAACGAAGGATAGTATCGATCCCGCGACGATAGAGGTCGTCACCGATAAGGAGGTATCGAGGAGCCTGGTGTCGGATACGTCGGCGAGCCTCACGATCAAGGTGGAGGGAGAACTTTTGGGTTCGCAAGTAAGTAAGAATATTGCCATACCACGGGTCGTCAGAAGTAATGGCAAATAAGTGTTCATCAGGAAAATCATCATTAACTGGAGGGTCTTGTGATCCGGTAGGTAATTCAGAAATGAGCTCAGCGAGGGCTAAGCCTTTCTTACTCTTTGGTGTGACAAATTCAAGGTCGAATTCCTGAAGAATAACAACCCAACGGGCGTACTTCCCAGTGAGGATACGACGACTCAATAGGAAATCCATGGGGTTGGAATTAGTCACAACCTTGGTGGAGTGCATGAGAATATAATGACGAATTTTTTGGACTGAGAACACGATAGCCAACGCTAATTTTTCGTCATATGAGTAGGAAACAGGAGGCCCCACAAGGTTCTTACTGACGTAGTAAATCACATGCTCAATACCATTGTCATCTTCCTGGATAAGGACTCCAGCGACCGAATAGGTGGATGCAGCGATATATAGGATGAAGTCCCGATCAAAGTCGGGAGGGCGGATCAAGGGAGCGGATGTGAGAGCCTGCTTGAGGGCATCGAAAGACTCATGAGCATAGGTATCCCAAACAAATGGGATATTAGATCGGAGGAGTCTAAGGAACCCATGTGCGGTGGTGGCATAGTTAGGGATGAACCGACGAAGAAAATTAGCTTTGCCTTGGAGACTTTGGAGCTAGCGTAGGGAACGCGGGATGGGAAGTTCAAGAATGGCTTGAACTTTCAAAGGGTCAAGAGTGATACCATCCTTAGACACTATGAAGCCTAAGAGACGGCCGACAGGAACGCAAAAGACGCATTTCAACAGGTTAAGGCGGATATTATACTTGCGACATCGGAGAAAAATGGTACGCAGATCATGTAGGTGCTGCGCCCGATGCTTCCATAATGTCTTCATCGGACTAGAAGATGGGAAGACTGGAGGAAGAAGGGTCACCCGATGAGGTAGTGATGTGTGACGGGTCATCTTGAGGAGAAGGGCTCAGATGCCCAATGTCAATAGATCCAAGGTCGACTGAGGGGGAACTGAGAGTGTCTGCAGGTCGAAGGTTAGGTGAACTATCTCGCAAGGATGATGATAGGTACAAAATGGTGGTCGAAGGCTTCGTTGGTTCGATAGTGGGAGGAGGAATGTGAATGGGAGTAGGAATATCCTCTGGTCCTATCGAAGTAGAACTCGCAAACAAGTGAGAAGGTATCTTGTCATGCGTAGCCTTGAATTGGTAGTATGTATCCAAGGAGGAACGATACTCGTCAAGGCGGGGACAGAGGTGGGTGTAATGACCGTGGAAATCGCACAAAGCACAAGGGTGATTTGTGTGCAAGGTTTTGAGTTTTGGGATAGAGTCTGGGATAGTGACGTAGACTTCGGGGATATCAGAGTCGGGAAACGTCTCATTGACCAGGATCTTGAGGTGCGGCAATTCAGGACACATATGGGTGGCATGACCGACAATATCGCACAAAGCGCACTGGATAGCAGGATTTGGTTGTCGCGGAGGGGTAGGGGTTGTCGAGGCGGCTTGGTCCTGATTGGTTTCCCCCTTACGAGCTTTGCCTTTCTTTCTCGGGGTTGGCACCACAGGGGCAAGGTCCTGGGGAGGTGCGGGGGGCCTGGAGGAAGCGAGGGGGACCGGTTGAACCGGTGTCAAAGCAAGGTAGGGTTTGGGGTGACCGAGTGGGGTAGAGGCTGGAGGGTCAATGTACCAGACGGGTATGCCCAGGGTCAGGTTAGGGAGAGAGACGGTGGCCATGACTGATACCGTGTACACTCCTGGTGGGGGAGCTAGGAACGGTATCTGACCAGAGGGGTAATGGCCAGGTGGGATGGCTCCTAAATGGCTAAGGCCTGGAGGAACCGTGCCAGGAGGATAAAGGGGCTCATGACTACCAACTGCAGGTGAAGGGCTAGGAGCAGGTTGCGGGGGGAAAGGTTGCTGACTAGCCGAAGCAGGTTGCTTGAGGGCAGCCCGAGACGATTGCATCATGCAAACATTCGATGAGCTGGGGTCAGAGATAGGAGGAGGAAGACTAGGGAAGGTTCTAAGCAAAGAGGAGTCTTTGTAGACGCCAGGAGAGACACTGCTCAAGAAATCGACGGTTTTCTTGTTGGCTACAGAAGAGATGGTCGTCTCAGGTGAGGTCTAAGATGTTGGCTCATGATATGTCAATTGGTCAATGGTGACTATCTTTCCATTATGAGGGAAAGACATCTTGCGGAAAATCGCGGATGGGACAGCAAACATAGCATAGGTGTAGCTTCGCCCCAATATAATGTTGCAGTCTAGCGGGGCATCGATGACTTTGACGTCAACGCAAACAGTCTTACCGGCGAGGGTGATAGGACAATTACGAAACAGGCCAATGGGCTGGGAGGCGTGGTCGTCCCACGCTCGAAGGGTGATCATGGAAGGGGCCAACTCAGGGGATCCGAGTTGCTTCCAAACCGAAGCGGACATCACACAGGTGGATGCCCCCTCATCAATTATACACCGAGAAACGTTGGTGTTCCGGATTTTGACTGGGATTTGGAAGGCGACGGAAGTAGGAAGAGGAGGATGGTCCGATTGATGGGCGTCGAAAATAATCATTTGATCATCAGCAGGATCTATAGCACCCACGACAGATAGTAGAGCCTTATTTTGAGAAGGGCACGACTGGAGGAGTTCCAGTGTGGAAATGGCAGTAGGAGATTGCGCCAAATCATCTACTATGCTATACGGATGATCAGCTCGACCAGAAGCAGCGTTTCGACGTAATGGTCCCTTAGGAATCTTGGTATGAACCTCAACTTTGGGTTGAGGGATATGTAAGCCAACAAATCGGATGTCGAAGGCTGTGGGAACCGAGAAAGGGGCTCGGGGGCGGAACGAGCCGCAGAGGCTTGAGGAGTCTTTGGCGAGACCGAGTTTGAAGGTGAAGGTCGACAGTTGGGGATGGATCAGAGTTCATCATGAGGATCTGGTAATCGGAGGAACCAGAAATGTAAGGTGGAGTGGAGACCCGCCCGTCAGGTGGTTGGGTAGCCACGAGTCCTTGCTGAGGGAAAGGATCAGTAAACACAGCTGGTTGAGTAGTGGCCACATTATGGGGAGCATGAGGGGAGGCATGTTGTCCTCGCAATGTGGCTTGAGACTCCCACATCTGCCGCATCTGTGGTAAAAGGGGACAATCGTGGGTGTAATGACCGTAAACACTGCAACATGAACAAGGCTTGTTGGTAAGAAGAGGCCTATCTGGCTTGGGCTGAGTGCCCTATTGCTGGTTAGCAGTGTTAGGGTCAAAACCTTGAAGATTGGGTCCACGAGTACCAGGGGCAGATTGATTTGTATTGCCTCTTCGCCTTCTTTGAGAATAAGGGGGATTAGTCGCACCCTGTTGTGCAAATACTTGCCTTGAAGGGGGCTGTAGGTGCTTTTGCTGGGGTTGAGAAGGCAAGAGAGGTGGAAGCGCATATGCTGGAGAAGCTGGCGCACCAGGCTGCGGATAAGGGTAGTGGTTAGGTTGGGCAACATTGAGGTAAGCAGGAGGTTGGGCAAAAGGAGGAGGCATGTCGTATCCTGGATACATGCTACCGGGAGGGGGGAGAGTGCTAGAGGTGCTGGCCCCTCCGTGAGGGAGACCATAGCCCATAGGAGGTTGAGCATAGGGATGGGAAAGGGCTCCAACGATACCGTCGGCGGAATGAGATGCCCCCAGGGCGTTAGCACCGCCGGGCCTGGGGAGGTCAGGAAGAACGGTATAAACATAACCAGACTGGGCATAGATCAGGTCATATTTCAAGGCTATTTGGAGGGCGACTTCTTCGGTTTGTGGAAAATGGGAGGCGACATCTTTGCCAATGGGAGCTAAGAGAGAGCGAAGGAACCAATCCATATAGATCTGATCTTCGAAGGGGGGAGCTCGACATAAGCTTCGTCTTCGTCGCCATTCCTGAACATGGGTAGAAAGACGGGTCGAAGATGTTTGCTTGAAGGAAGTCAAGAGCTCCGTACTAGTATCGTATCGGAGAGGGAGCTGGAAGTAAGATAAAAAGGCTTGGGCAATGGTCGCAAAGGTGGTATGGGAAGAGGTGGCTTGGTCTACATACCATTTAGAAGCTTCTCTGGTAAGCGTGTGTTGTAACAATCGAAGACGGATGGAGTCATCGGTAATGGAATTGGAAGAACACCACATGTGGAAAGATCGGACGTGATTGGTTCGATCTTCTCCAGCAAGGCTTTCGAACTTAGGAATGTCGGAGGGGAGCTTGGTTGGCATAGCAGGCAAACCAACATCGTGGCGGATAGGGTCATTGATCAACTGATTGAAATCGGGGAGGCTGAGGCCTGCGATGTACGACAGCAAGGGTATGGCCGAGGTAGTTCCTGTGGTGGTTCCGCTAGTAGTAGTTCCGGCATTAGGGCCTGGAGCACCGCTAGCGTTAGGCCCTGGACCAGAAATAGTGAAGGTGACAGGGGGAGAACCAGGGGGAGAAGGAGAACCCAATGAATCAGAAGAGGAGTCGGAGTGCAGACTCGGAGGAGGACTGGCTCGACGACAGCGGGATGGAGCAGGTCGATTGACCGAAAAATGAGGGTGAAAGCCAAGAAGTCTCCAGGAAGTGTGCCTTGGGGGCGCAATGATGACAACACAAACACGGCAGAAGGGGAAGAAGAACGACCACAAGGGCAAGGAGGTGCAGAATCAAGTGATTACAATGTCGAAACAAGGGCAGATAGGTGTAGTGTCAATTGATTTTAAAGTCTTTGCCTGGTCGTGTGAACTAGGCTCTTCTTTTCTTAGGGTGAGTGTGTGGCGTGTGTTAATTTTAATTTTTAAACCCTTTTCTTTTTGAGAGCAAGAAAAAAGTGTGTTGCGTAACTGAAAATAAATCTGCAGAGAACAGTATATAATGCTGAAATAACAGAAAAATAGCATCTACTATTGCATCGATTCAACCCAAGAAGGCGGTTCGCTCAAAACTAATCTAAAAAAGGGAAAAAATCTAGTCAAAACACACTTAAAAAGAGGCCAATAGATCTAGGGTCAAAAGGGACAGGGATCTAAAGGATAAAGCTGCTGAAAAGAGGTGCAGATCACAGCCAAGAGATAGAGGCAAGGTGGCTGGAAAGAAGGAGGAAATCAGCAAAAAGAAAAAGGGGCAAGGAGGAGGCCCTAAAAGGAGGTCCAAAGAAAATTAAAAGAGGTGATTTGAAAGGAAGAAAGGATGATTTAGAAGAGGTCTGAAAAGGAGGTATCAGATCTGGAAAAAGAGGGGCTGAAACTCTGAAAAAACAAACCTGCAGCAGATAAAAAACTCTTCCAAAAAAAGTGGAGGGTACTAAAACCCTAGGGGGCTATGTTCCCACTTAGATGAGCAAAACAGATCAGAAACAGGTCGAATCGGGTTGAGACAGAGGCTGGAAAACCCTGACAGAAGCTTCAGAAAAACCCAGAAAAATTGCAGAAAACAGCTGAAAAATTGGTAGGTCGCAGGTTCTGACCTGTTTTCAGTGCAGGTCGCAGAAAAGAGGCTGAAAAGTGCGATCTGGAGGTCCAGGTTGCAGTTTTTGGGCCGAAAAGTGCGACCTCCCATTCCGGTTGTCTCGGCGGCAGATTTTCGGAAAATTTGTCGTCTCAGTTGCGGCTGATGTCGGTCACCTGCGCAATAGGGCCAGAAACACGCATAAGTTAAAAATTTTAATGTTTTAGGATTTTATGTGAGAAAAAAAACATAACAATAGGAAAAATAAACAGCTGAAAAGAAACCCTAGGGTCTGAAGTAGCTGGATATGCAGGAATATGAAAAATGACAGCGGTCGTAATTTAAAACTCGTGTGGAGTCGCCATTTGTTAGTATGAATCCTTTGTCGAAGTGTAAGAAAAAGGACCACTTTAGCTACGCATAACTAATAGCCCTAACAACAAAAGTGGCTGCCAATATCTTCAGATCTACAGTTAGTTGATCAAGAAAAGAGCTGCAAAAAACCAGATCTATGCATGGAAAGACATTAAGCAGTAAAAATAAGGGTTTGCTCCATATACCAATAGACAAGACAAGAACAATTTTTGAAAGAATTTTTTTATTAAGGGCACCTGGGAGGAAAACAAGAAGGCGTATCCAATTCTCCTCAGTGGGATGGGTTCTTGGAAGTCCTCAGCACTTCAGATCTAAAATCTCTCTCTCTTGTTGGTGTAAAAAACCCAATGCAAAGAATAGAGCTTAAAGGGAGCCCACACAGCAAATAATGGAAAAATGTGACCAACTGTATAGATCCAAAGTGATCTAATGGGCAACAAAAGGTGAATAATGGTAGGAAAAACCCTCCTATTTATAACAAAATATTGGGTCATTCTAGATCTTGGTGCATGATTAAAATAATGTTAACCAAATCTAGATCCACCTTTTATGGAATATTTTATTATATTTGTTGGAGGGAAAAAGTATTTGACTTGGATCAAATCCCTTTATTTGTCAAAAATAAATAAATAAATGATTTATTTATCTTTTTAAGGAAGTGGTTGAAAGATAATCAAATAAATAATGATTTATTTAATTATTTGTAGGTGATTTGGTCATATTTAACAAGGAATATTATCTAAATAAGATTTAAATAATTATTCCTAGAAAATAATAAGATAAATAAAGGTTTATCTAATTAATTTCTTTGTTTTTAGGTTAAACATGACTGGGAATAATAATTAAATTATGGTTTAATTAATTATTCCATGAGGAAAATCAAACAAATATAGGTTTGTTTAATATTTCCTTTTGGGGTTTCCTGTTTAGACCATAAACAACCTAATAAATGTGGTTTATTAAGTTATTTAAAATAGTGAAGGAAATTTTACTTAGGGTAAAATTGGTCTTACATGGTTTACTTGGGTCCATCTAATGATAATAGGTTAGATTACCAAAAAATGGTGTAACAGCGTCCTCTCATACAATCTGCACATCTAGAAAGAAAACATCAATGCTTTTGAAATCTATAATTTCCTTCCCCGACAACGGCACCAAAATTTTGGTCGCTTTAATTGTTTTAACAATTCAAGCACCACATAAATTTTCAACCCAAGAAGGTCTGTTTATTCCAAAGACAATCACGCACTGGATATGCTCAATTCCAAAAGCAAAGAAATGTTGTAGTAGAAGTCACACAATTATCAATCATACAAATCTAACTATTCACACCCCACTTTAACAAAGCTGAAGCCTACTTGTGTTACAGCAGAAGCAAATCCTCTATTGCAGTATTTCATTAAAAGAATTCTAGGAAAAGACAATGAAAGGAAATCACCCTGCAGGAAAGGAAATCAATCAACCATAACAGGGAATAGGACCCTATTCCTCCAAATAGGAATCTTCAGCACCTATTGCCTGACACTAATCACACTATAGAAAAAGATCAATCCAAGGAAAATACACCCTATTCCCATGAACAGGAATCTTCAGCACTTGTTTCCTGATATCAATCACACTGCAGAAAAAGAGAATCAACCTAAGGAAAACAGGACCCTATTCCTCCAAACAGGAATCTTCAGCACCTGTCTCCCAGTATCAATCACACATTCAAACAAATAACAGAAAAAAAAAATATCTCTTGGCTTCTTAAGAATGAATGGTATAAAGCTAATGCAGTGTTAAAGACAATAGAGTGCTTGATAAGAAATACAGAACTGTATAAATGATTCTTTAGAAAACAAGGTTAAATTAAGGTGTGAATGACATAAAGAATTTAATAAACTACAGGAGCAATCGGGTGAATCTTGTGATGAAGGCGGGCCCTTTCCTTCTCACAAGATTCCCCAGAGGAAAGAGTTTAAATTGAAGCGCTCAAAATGAACCTTTATTCATCTGTCAAAAAGGAATAATACATTACAACGGAGTCTTGCTCCTTTCCGCTAAAAAAATAATAATGTCTCTCCTGCAGTCTCTAACTCCCCTTATAATGATGATGTCTCCTCTTTTTAAAAAGGAGACATCTATTACAGTTACATCAGAGAAATCCTATTTTTATCCAAATCTGTTCTTCTATCTTAAAACAGGGTCTTTATATTCTTCCATAGAAAAAAACTGTTACAACAGATACAAAAATACTGGCTTCAGAACAATCCATGTAACAACTTTCCTTGCTTGTCTTCATCTTGTTGCCATCGTTCCTGAAATACTCTTTCGAAATCACAAATCACGAGTAGTGATGGAATTTACATGCCCATTGACTGTTTCAGCAACAGATTTGACTGTTTCAGCAATGGAGTCGACTATTTCAGCAACGGGCCGACTGTTTCAGCAACAGCACGTTCCTTATCGTAAATTATCTGCGATCTTTTAGACTTGTGTTAGCAACTATCTACCTTCGATTAATGATGAAATATAAGAGTAATGTGGAATTATATGTAAAAAAAATTAAATATATAGTAAAGAGAAGGATTTCATATACCTTTGGATAAAATGGATGGAAATGATAATGTAACCTTTCTAGATATGGCTATAAAGAGTAAAGTGGTGTCAAAATGTATGGTCAAAATGGTACATTGTGAGGTCCTAACATATGTCACCCACAATATATTTACACTTTATGACAGCAGTCCATATGCCATTTCCATGTATAGCTCTCTAAAAAGACTTTATGAGCAGCGCCTTATTGAAAATCCTTGTATTGAGAATGCCCCAGCCATCATGTTCCTTTTGCCTGTAGAGGGTCTCAAGTTTGTAGAGGTGAATTTTGTGTGATAGATGGGAATCACCCCATATAAAATTAGTAATAATGTGATTAATCATTATGATAATACTGTCCGGAAAGTTGTCCCCAATAAACCATCATCTGAGAGATCACCGCTTGAATCATACTATAAGCCTACCTCCAATGGAAAACCATCTATGTGTCCATTTGAAAATCTTTCTTCTAATTTTGTCGATCAGCCACATCCAATCCTGGATCTTGTATCCACATGGTTTAATTTTAAAACCCAGATATGTGAAACCGGCAGAAGCCTCTCTGCATTCAACCCCCAAAAAGTCTGCAATGAAAGCAATCTCCTCCGGGTCTCCAAATTCATATATGATGAATGATTTGTTTTTGTTGATGGCCAGACTAGTTGCAGATTCAAATTGGTTGAACATTAGATGAATATAGAACCAGTGGTTCCGATTTAGGTAGCCAAATAATAATAGGTCATCAACAAACAAGGAGTGTGAGCATGAGACCGAGTTGGAAAAGGATATACCCTTTGTATAACCCCGCTGCATCGCCATGTGCATAATACTGCTGAAACCATCCATAATAAGTATGAAGATTAACGGAGACAGCGCACAGCCTTGTCGAAGACCACGTCCGGCTGTAAAAAAATGTGTTGGAACACCATTGATAATGACCGCGTAACGGACAGTGGAGATATAAGACATAATCCATCTTATTATTCTGATTGGAAGGCCAGTCTTCATGAGCACTAGCCTTATATAAGACCAGTCAATTGAGTCGTAGGCTTTATGTAAATCAACCTTCATCACTATAGCCTCCCTCTTCTCTGTGTGAATGGAATGTAACACTTCTTGTGCAATTGTCGTGGCATCATGAACATATCAGCCTTTGAGGAAACCATATTTTTCATTTGAGATGAAGGTTGATAATGTATCCTTTAAACGCTCAGCAATAATCTTATATGTGATCTTGTATAGAACATTACATAGGGCAATCGGCCTGTAGTCTGCGAAAGTTTGGGGATCTGTCGCCTTTGGAATTAGGGCAATGAATGTGGAGTTGAGATTGGCCGGCATGACACCCCTGGTCCGAATGTGGTCAACAACCATTGTCAATTACTCACCCATCATATCAAAAATGTGGATGAAGAATTTCGTGGGCCACCCATCAGGCCCCAGACATTTATCCTTGGAAAAGGATTTCAGAACCTTTAAGACTTCATTCCCTGTAATAGCACTATCCAAAGAAGAAATAGCGTAAGCATCAAAGCAATGATTGACATGTTCCAGCAACCATACCTGATTGTCTTTGCAGATCACGTCCTGTGTACTATAGAACGATGAGAAATATGCAAGTGCATCCTTTTGAATGTCTTGGCAAGTATAAGCGTATGAATCATCGGCCCTTTTAATACGCCAAATGGCGTTCTTATTTTTTTGTTCGCTTGCACACCTATGAAAAAATTTTGTGTTTTGATCCCCTTCAGCCAGCCATGTGATTCTGCTCTTCAGATGCTAGGTAATCTCCTCAATCCACAAAATCTCCCTTTTCCTTTCCCCCAAGCGTTTAAGATTATCTAGTGTGGACTCATCCGGATAGCATGAGAGAAAAGAAGAAATAATAGCCTCCATCCATTTTTGGATTTCCATGTATTTGGCCCTGAGTTTCATTTTATTTTTTCGTTCCCATGACTTGGAGGTAGCCTTAATATTCTGCAATCTATGATGAAAAATATCCCAATCCCCCATACCCGCTACATCCAGATCATCCCGCCAAATCCCCTCAACTAAATTGTTGTATTCAGGATCTTCTAACCACATTCTGTTAAATTTGAAAGGACGCCCTGAAACAGCCTCAACGCTGGCCCATGTTAAAGTAATTGGCATATGATCTGAAATTTCGGACATCAGCACCACAGATCTAGGGTCCCCCAAGGATTCCATCATAGAGTCTTTTACAACCACCCTGTCAAGCCTCTTTCCAATAAAATTAACATCAGCTCGCCTGTTGGTCCATGTGGGCGCAAGTGGATGTGGTCTTATTTCCACCAGCCCCTGTGATAAGAAAAGATCATTTAAAAAATAGGCTAAGGAGTCCAAACGAGCACTATTTCCCCAAATCTCATCAGCATTCAGTGATGAGTTAAAGTCTCCCATCATAATAAGGTTTGGAAGAGATAAAATACTCGCCATCTGCATTCTGTTCCAAAAAACCATTCTATTTGAATATGGAGCGTATAAATTTATGAGATTAAAAGAACCTTGCAGACTTCTAAGACATCCATTTAATAGAATACCGCCGAAGAAACTGAAAGCTTTAAAATATACAAAATCTTGGTTCCACATGGCAACCATACCCACAGTTTGGCCATTAGAATTAACCGCAGCCGCATGCCATCCTTTTTTAACTTTTAGAAACATATTGATAGCCTTGGACCTATCTGACATAGTCTCCTGACCCAAAAATATTATAGGATTCTTAGATAGAATCAAATCCCGCAGGCAATGAAATTTGGAGGCATCGCCCAACCCCCGTAGGTTCAGTGATATGATATGGGTCATGGGGAAGAAAGCTGAGGGTGGCATGCTCTAAGCGCCCTTGATGAGTTTTCCAGACCATCATATTTGGCAATGGGAACATCTGAGAGACCCACATCATCATCAGAGAACAGTGAGACAGACTTTAATTTGCCCTTATTCAGGCGGCATGTAGCTTTTTCCTTCTTTTTGATGGAGATAATAGCAGTCGATAAAGCAGTGGATTGTTTTGCTGGTGAAATGGTGGGTTTATCAAAAGTTGTGAGTGCAGCCAGGTCAAGGTTGGGATTACCCAAGAGGGAGCCAATGTCACTTCCAATAGAGTTCCTAGGAGATTCAGATAGAGTAATAGGACCAAATTTATCAGGTGTGTAGAGTGAAGACCCAACATTTCTATCCAACTCAGTATTTTCTTCTAGCAATATCCCAACAGATGTACGCGATGATTCACCCCCAGAGAGCTTAGATGACATAAAAATGGGCGGGTCTCTATAAGGTGAAATGTGTCCATCAGAATTGATGGGAACCATGGGTCTTCTGTCGTCATTTTTAAAGTTGGTAGGTTTCCCTAATTGTGTATTCTTCTGGCGTATATGGGCAGAGCTAGAAATAGGATTATTGTCAAGAAAAGTAGGTTCTGAGGGAGCAAAGGTGGGACATGGAATAGGGATGTCTGGTTCACCTTGTAAATTGGAAGGGAATGAAGGGGGTGAATGAGACACATGGTCTGTCTGGGGTTCAAGAACTCTATAAAGATTACGAGCAATAGATGGAAGACTAGCGATATTAGATGGAACCTCAATATCAGGATCAGAGTATTCATATTGACCCTCAGCAATTTTATATGCTTCTTCATCAGATGATGTGTTAACAGTCTTACCTGATTGGAAACCACCCGACATGCTTGGTATAGCTTTATGTTGACGTTCATCACCCGCCCTGTCCGCCTGATCCGCCTGAGCAATGCGCAGCCGATATGGGCAATGTTCCTGAAGGTGGCCAGTCTTATGACAAATAAGACACCGAAAAGGAATCCCCCAGAAGTCAATACGTTGACGATGGCGTCTATTACACCAAAGTAAATCAATATCACCAGGAAGACCACCAGCATAATCAACCTCAACAAGAAGCCATGCAATCCTTTTATCAAACGCCCCCACAATACTAGGGTCAATGTATTTAGTGGATCCAATTGTGTCTCCAATCGCCTTCAGCGCTTTGAGGGTCCAGAATTCAAGTGGTAGCCCTGAGAGTTTAACCCAGACCACCCTGCTGTGTCGAGCCTTCAAAACCGGATTAAAACTGAGATACCACGGAATAAGTTGCATGAAGCTTCTACCTCGAACCCAAGTCCACTTCTGATTAATCCAAGAAACTGTGTCAAAATCCTCTCTATCAGGAAACATCCACCTACCAATAACCGCCCTTTTCTGCAAACTAGCCACCCTAATACAGAGATCTTCATAGTCCAACATTACTTCTCTTATCTCCATCTTGTGTTTATAGATATTTTTCTTACCACCACCAGATCCGCGATGCTTGTTCCTTATGGGACGACACTGTATGTTTACCTTATCCACAGAAACATCCTGCACTACTTGTTTGATGATATACTCATCAACCTCAAAACCAAAAGATGAATCACGCCCCCCACCATCAGGCATATCATCCATCAAAGTCACGGACCTATTACCATCCATATTGGAATGAAGTTGACATGCTGTAACATTCTTATATATATAATCAATTTACTACCCATAGAAATATTATAATTCAACTACAAATAGTCAAATGACCTACTTTTATATATAATCTTTAAATGCATTCTATCATGTAAACTTTAAGCTGGCAATTATTGTAATACTATGGTTCTCATATAGATTTGGCGTTTCGCTACAATTCCAATGTTACCATGTAGACTTTATATATGAAATCTCACATATCATAAAATTATTATATTTTTTTCCCAAAACATTTTATTAAAAGTCTCGATATAGTGTGAGTGTTATGTTTCATTACCTATGGGTAATTATGCACCCACCTAGTTTTCCCTCGGGTTAATGCTTAATGTTGTAAAAGAGTCTTCAAAGAATTCTATTGTTGCCAACTGCTACGCATATTCTTGGACCATGGAATGTTCTTTGTAATGTTACATGACTTTGCATGAACCATATAATTAAATTTTATGCTTAGTTGTGAACGTATACCTTGGTGTATCTTAGCATAGATTATTTTTAACACTTAAAAGCTCCTTTCGATAACTATTCCATACATATCTTTGGAATTTTCTCGAATTTCCACATGTCACGCAGTGGTGGTGGGGGCTGGTGGTGTGATTTGACACCGATAAGGTGTCATGATCATCATCACTGATTCTTAGGGTTTCAGGCCGAACGACTCAGATGCAAGCATGACAGTTTGTAGAAATTAATGTACATTTAAACTGCTCATGAAATTTATTAAATCAAAAGACGAGAATCTACTCTACCAATTTGTGGAAGTAAATTCACGACTGAGAACAAGAAACAATAACATGCATCAAGAGTAAACACGCATACACAAATATATATCTAGGAGAAAGAAACCGCTAAAAACCCCTTACTATCTATATTGCATTAATAAAAGAATCTAGATGAGTACAATATGCTCTACTCAACCTTGAGCTCAACTTGCACATGTATCTTCTATCCTCTATGTGACTGACTGACCTTGGCCAACACTTAGCCATTTTTTCAAGCCTCCAAGCTCCTATTTCCTTGTGATGTTTCCTTGGGAATCAGGCCCCTATTAATTAACAAATCCCTCAATGAGAATTGCGCAATTCCTTTAGGTCTTCCTTTGATTTCATGCACGAACTGTACAATTTAGAATATTCTACAACTAATAGTACACTACCCTTGACATCTAATCTAAACTAGGTAACTCGAATTTTGTGCATACATGAGTTAATTTAGGCTAATTTATCAATTAATTGATTGATCACTAAGTACACACCCCACAACTATACCTCCCACTAGTTCCTATGAAGCCTTGCAACTTCACTCCCTTTGTCCAATTGTACCAAAGTCCAAACTGAGTGGTGCCTCTAAGGTATCATAGCACTTGTTTAGCTGCCCTCCAAAATAATCTATTCGGTCCAACCATGTCATCGCTTAGTTGATTGACAGCATATAATAAATCTAGCTAAGTGTTCACCAAATACATGAGTGAACCCACCAACTTCCTGTACATGGTCGCATCCAATTCCCCACCCGAAGTGGCTCCTTCCTCTAGTTGGTCACTAAAGGAGTCTCCATGGGTTTGGACCTGTTCATGTGGAACTTCTCGAGTATCTCGTTGGCATACTTTCCCTGAGAGACAAAAATTTCCCCATATTTCTTCCATACTTACAAACCAAGGAAATAGTGCATCAACCCCATGTCCTTCATCTCAAAATATATTGCAAGGTCCTCCTTGCAAGACCTGATAAGGTGTTCATCACTGATCAAAATAAAGTCATCAACATAAAGAACAATAATCAACAATTTACCTTCTACCAGAATGTGGTAAAGGTTTTCATCTACTTCACTTTTGGTGAAGCCAAACCTGGTGAGAAATCTATCGATCCTGGTGTACCAAGCATGAGGTGCTTTATTCAACCGATACAATGCTTGTTTGAGTCTACACACATGTGACTCTTTGTCAAAGGTCTCAAATCATTCAAGTTGTTAAATTTACACCTCCTCCTCAATCACTCCGTTGAGGAATGTTGTCTTCACATCCATTTGGTGGATTTTCCACCTCATCTATGCAACCAAAGCGAGAATCAATATAATGGAAGAGTGCCTTTCCACAAGAGAAAAGGTCTCTTCATAGTCAATCACTTATGCCTGAGAGTACCCCTTTTCCACAAATATGACCTTGTGCTTCTCGATGATTCGATCTAGTGCATGTTTTACCTTGAAAATCCATCTTGAACCCACCAATGACTTCTCTGCAGGTCTTAAGTCCACTTCCAAAACACAATTTTTGATGATGGATTCATACTCCTCTACCATGGCATCAACCCATACTGTATGCTCTACTTCTTCCTTAAATGATGTTGGATTTGTCTCTATTCACTGACTCATTAGAGTCGTGTATCATGTGTACTGATCTCGTGACCTCCTCTTCTTGCGTTATGATGTGGGTGCTTCCACATTCTCTCTAACATCCTATAATAACCTATCAACTTCCCTGGTCTGCTTCCTTCCTTCCTTGGATGTCTCTCCTTGAGTGGTTGTCTCCACTCTATACTCCTCTGCATGTGGTTGCTCCACATCTTCTTGAGGTTCTTCCTTCAGAGTCAAAAACTCCTAATTTTCATGCAACTGAAGCTCCCTTTCAAGGGAACACTTCATTGCCTTCTCTTCATCTAACTTCACATATATATGAAAAACCGTCATCCTAAGAGATGGCAGGTACACCCGCTAGCTGTGAGGTGTATCGAAATACCCCACAAATATAGCCAACTTAGTTGTATGTTCTAGGCTTTTCCTTTATTCCCTGGAAACATGGAAATATGCTGATGATTCATAGATCCTGAAGTGTGACACATCTGGTTTCTTCCCTGAAAAACCTTCTTATGGTGTACCCATCCCGAGAATCCGATGAGGACTCCTTTTCTGCACATATACCGTTGTGTTGCATGCATCAACGCATATGCGAAAAGGTAGACTTTGGTCATGCAACATTGCCCATGATGCTCGCATAATAGTTTTTTTCTTCCTCTCAGCCGCCCCATTTTTTTGTGGGTTATGAGGTGTTGTAAACTCTCATCGATTTCCTTCCTTTGCACAAAATTTTTTAAACTCATTCGACACATATTCACCATTTTTATCGCTCCTGAGAACCTTCACTTTATTGCCAGTTTCTTTCTCAACAAGTGATTTAAACTGAAAAAAAATTAGAAAGTCTGGTCTTTCTTCTGCATGAAGAAAACACATCACTTACGTGAGAAATCATCTATAAATATTGTTGGGGTCCTATGATTTAGCAGACTGGCAAACTAAATGACAAGGCAACATCAGAACCACTTTGGAATCCTAGGATTTGTCCCTCCTGGATTCAGAGAGGGATCTCTCTATATGTGTTTTTAAAGGATATGTATTTAAGACTTATGATATGATATTAGGCTAGTTATGAAGTGCAAGGGGTTTGTTTGTTTTTTTTTGGTTGGGGATCATTAAAGAGAAGGTCATGTGAAGTGAAGGGGAAAATAAGTGGAAGGATATTTCAGCATGGGAAGATAGGTCAAAAAACAATGCTAAACCATTGGGCTATGGAGTCATAAAAGGGTTTACTTGCACAAAAACTATTCAGGGGTTTTCAAATGGCAAGTCATCTATATCAGAAGATATTTTAAGTTGAGTTTGTGGTACGGAACATTAAGAAATGTGGTGAAAGGAGTAAACATGTAAGAAAACAAAGGGCACCCTAAGATCAGGTAAGGAATTTTAACCTAGCCCGCTTTTGACATGCTCTTAAGAATAAAACATTTAAGATACACATAAAAATTCAACTAAGATCAGGTAAGGAATTTTAACCTAGCCTAATTTTGGCACACTCTTAAATGGAAATCTTCAAAACAGCTGTTAAAGACTAACAAGGGACAGGGCTAACCATAAACTTCCTTGATTAAATCTCTACTTAGCATGTAATGAAAAGATAATTCAAGAACAACATCTCAAGTTCTACTCAGTAAGATATGGGCTCACCAACATTCATTGATTGGTTATACCCTATTGAAATCATTCCCAAACACACATTTAGCAGAAAACATAAAGATAAAGATTTATCAGTGAGAGTTAGGGTACTTTGCAGTAAATCCTACTCTATATTTGTTGTTCTTTATCAGAGATTATGAACATAGTGGAAACATAAAGAAGATAACAATTACAGTGAGAATAACATCACCAATGATTTAGATCAGGATCCAGTGAATTTTCTTGTCTATTGATGTGCAAAACCAGTTACATACTTTGAGTCCAATAGCTTTTACAGTCCAATGCTTTTCTTCCCAGCCCACTATATTACAACTACTCAGAAGCTCTTACTCAATAAAAATTTCTATTGATATTCAACAATATGATGAGCTTAGTGAAAAGAGTTGCCTTCACTAAGTGGGCCCGCAAGCTATTTTTGGTGCAAGTCTATTTTTAGACTATGTCTATTTTTAGACATGATGATCATATTTCAGAATTTGCAGGATGCTATTTGTGGATGGTTGATCAAGTTGGAAAAATAGATGAAAATCTATTTTTAGAATATTGGGCGAAGTCTATTTATATATTTTCAATCTAAAAATAGATGCATGTCAATTATTATTAGCTCTTAATAATAATCAGACTCTAAACAACAACTTATTCTCTTGGAGCACTTCATTTCAGTGCACAGATGTGGCACAACAGCTGAAAAAAGGAATTACGCTATTCCTAAGGGTTTACTGGAACTATTTCATGGAGGACTTAGTTAGAACTCAAGTGGCAGAGTTATGACACAGTTGGAAGAAGTAGTTATGGAGTCGTATTTAGTTTAACTCAGTTAGACTCAGTTGAGCTAGCTGTATCTAGTCTAACTGAATGATACACTAGTGAGAGTGGAGTGAATTAATTAGTTAATTAATTCACAAATAATAACTCATTAATCAACTGAAAGATACATTAGTTAACTATAGTGCATGGCAGTTTCAGTGGAGACCAGTGGAGAGATAGGTGAAAGGGCAAGATAGACTATCTGTTGTGACTATTAATGATGCATTGATTGCATCCAACACATAGTGGAGATGCCAATGAGGATTGCGCAGTCAATCCAAGAGTAATTAAAATTCATTCAGAGCGATTCTTCAGCAAAGATTGTGCAGTGGAGGCAGGCTAGCAGGTGGCATAGATCTGTGCATGGATTTGCAATATTGGGCCTGATTAGCGTATGACGATTGTACTGCACTGATAGCTTGTGATAAGCTTTGTATTCTTGTATGAGATTGTCATATGATCTCCATGTTACATAATTTATAGTTGGGGTTTTCAGCTTCAGGCTTTCCCCATTAAAAACTGTGTTATGTGCGATTGATAATTTTTGTTTATGCTTCACATGTGTGCGCAATTAATTTTTCCGCAAAAGATTAACAAGTGGAATAGATTCAGTATCTTGCATAAAGTTAAATAGTGTGATATCAGGTGGATCTTGGACATATGCATGCTTAGTGCATATAATTTCTACATGGTATTAGAGCATTTTTTATTGAAGATTGCAATTGTGAAGTGAGTTTGTGCTGGTGGACAATTCGAATTTGCTACAGAAGATTCTTGGTGCAGAAATCAAGTATACATTGAAATGTATTTCAACGAGTTGAGATTGGAGTATGCCCTTGATGGGAGCTCGAATTACATAGCCTGGAAGGACAAGATGGAGGTAGTGCTGGAGGATAATGGGCTGAAGGAGTTCATCGATAGTGATGTTCCTAAGCCGGGATCTAGCGATGCTACATTACTTGATGCATGGAAAAAGAAGACTGCAAATACAAGGAGGATTATGTTGGAAGGTGTGAAGGACCACATTGTGTCCAGCCTTCACGAGAAAGCCACTCCATTCTTAATGTGGAAGGCTTTGACAGACTTGTTCCAAAGCAGAATTGACCAGAGGAAGTTGGTGCTCAAAGACAAGCTCAAAAAAAGGAGAAAGGCAATAGTATTCCAAAATACCTCACGAAGTTTGTCCACTGCAAGGATGAGATGGGAAGTGTGGGGGTTACTATTTATGAAGAAGACTTGGTGAGGTTGGCTCTCCTTGGGCTTCCGAAGAGTTGGCATAGCTACGAAGACTCTGTCAATGGACGGGAGAAACTGCTGGGATGGGAGCGACTTTGGTCAGATCTTGTGCAGGAGGAGACAAGGTGGGGTTCCAGGGATGGATCTTCATCGAAGAATAAAGATGAAGAGAATTGCGCTTTGGCTGCCAAAGCAAGGAAAGGGAAGGGGAAGAAAAATCCTTCTAAATCCGGTGCGAAAGGCAAGAAACAGGACTTGTCCAAAGTGAACTGTTTTCACTGTCACAAGCATGGACATTTTGCCACTAACTATCCACAGAAGAATAATAATAATCAGGCTACTGGATCTGTAGCGGAGAGCCCTTAGCCTCGCAATTTAAGCTGGATTTTTCCTTGATCGCATGCTTGGTTTCAAGCTGCATGGGATCGGTATGGTATCTTGACAGTGGTGCGTCTTTCCATATGACGGGAGACAAAGAGTTGTTTAGTGACTTGGAGGAGAAGGACCTCCATATGCATATAGAGATGGGCGATGATGGTTGGTACAGTGCGACTGGCATTGGGACCATTACCTTTGAGAGGGAGTCCAGTAATCCATTCTTGTTGAAGAATGTCATGCATGTTCCAGGTCTGAAGAAGAACTTGGTCTCAGTCGCAATGTTGGAAGACATGGGTTATGATGTTGTTTTCAGTGAGGGAAAAGCTTTCCTTCAACATAAAACAATGGGTCAAACCAAGAAGGTAGGGGTTCAAATTAAGAATATCTACAAGCTAGAGGTAGATGGTTGCGCTGCAATGGTAGGCAAAGCAGAAGAAGTGGTGAGCCACGATGAGGGCGAATTATGGCATAGGAGATTGGGCCATCTTCACCATGGCACTTTGAAAATTTTGCGGCAAATTTCTACTGGACTTCCCAAGGGTACTCTTGCGCAGTTATATCAGTGCAAAGGATGTACAATGGATAAGTTTGTGAAGACCACCTTTCATGAGAAGGAGAACAAGTGATCCTAGAGAGAATTCACACAGATGTGTGTGGACCATTCTCGGTTGCTTCAACAACAAAACATAGGTATTATGTGATATTTGTTGATGAATTTTCTTGTAGATGCTGGATCTTCCTCATGCAGAAGAAGAGTGAAACGTTCTAAAAGTTTTGTGAGTTCAAGGAATTGGTGGAGAAGGAGTAGAGGAAGCAGGTGAAAGCTCTAAGGAGCGATAATGGTGGTGAATACATCTCTGGCGAATTCAAAGACTTATGTAGCAAAGAAGGAATTCGAAAAGAACTCATAGTGCCTAATAACCCACAGAAAAATGGGGTTGTGGAGAGAAAGAACAGAATGATCATGGGTGTTGCACGAGCGATGCTGCATGACCAGGGCCTACTGATGCACTTGTGGGTGAAAGCATGCAACACTACGGTTTATGTGCAAAACCGTTGTCCTCATAGAGTACTTGGCATGAGTACACCCGAGGAAGATTTTACTAGTAAGAAGCCTGATATTTCTCATTTGAAGATTTTTGGCTCACCTGTTTACATTCATGTGACAAAGGATGCCAAGAAAAAGTTGGAGCTGACTACAGAAGTTGGGATATTTGTGGGGTACACAAAAACACCTCATAACTATCGTGTGTATTTTCCAAACAGTCGGATGACTATTATGCGACGAGATATAAAATTCAATGAGGTGAAAGCCATGAAGTTGTCGCTTGAGAGGGAGCTACACTTGCATGCGGAGAAGGAACTTCTTGTTCCCAAAGATGAGCCTCTGGATGTGGATCAGACACAGGAGGAGATTCATGGAGTGGAAGATTCCACTCATGCAGAACCAAACATTAGACAAGGAAGTAAGCGTACCACAGAATCCGAGAGACTGAAGGTGGATGCGGCACAGAATGTAGGAGTTCCTACATCACAGCACAGACAAAGACAGTCACCTAACCGATATACTAGATACATGGCTCTTATGAGAAAGTGTATTGTGACAGAGCCATATTCTTTTGAAGAAGCAGTGCAGGAGCCAAAATGGGTAGATGCCATGGTGGAGGAGTATGACTCCATTGTCAGAAATATTGCTTGGGAGATTGTTCCAAGGCTGGTGGGAAAATCAGTTGTAGGATCAAGATGGATCTACAAGGTAAAACAAGCTGCTGATGGGAGCGTCAAGAAGTATAAGGCAAGATTTGTTGCTCGAGGCTTCTCACAGATTGAGGGGATTTACTATGAAGAAACCTTTGCACTTGTCGCACGGTATTCTTCCATACGGACCATCCTTACTCTCTCAGTGTAGATGGGTTGGCACATTCATCATATGGATGTGAAGACTGTGTTCCTTAATGGGATCATTGAGGAAGAGGTGTACATTGAGCAGCCTGAAGGATTTGATATCTTAAGCAGCGAGTCGCATGTGTGCAGGCTCAAAAGGGCACTATATCGGCTGAAACAAGCACCCCATGCTTGGTACACTCGGATTGATAGCTATTTCACTGGACTTGGCTTCACCAAGAGTGAGGCGGATGAAAACCTGTACCAGATTGTGGTTGAGGGTAACCTTTTGATAATTGTACTTTATGTTGATGATTTGATACTAACATGTGATGAGTAGTTGATACATTCATGTAAGGCAGATCTTGCAAAGGAGTTTAAGATGAAGGATTTGGGCCTCCTTCATTATTTCCTTGGATTGGAAATATGGCAGCGGGAAAGTAAGTTGTTTGTGTCTCAAGGAAAGTATGCTCGGGAGATACTGGAGAAGTTTCACATGCAAGGCTGCAAGCCTATCGACACTCCTCTTCCAGAAATTGGAAGAAAGAGGATGCTACATCGACAGAGGTAGTGGATGCCATTGTTTATCGACAATTGGTGGGTTTGGGTTTAGGGTTTAGGGTTTAGGGTTCACAAGTGATGGTTAAGCCTAACAAGCTCTTTTTGAAGGCGGGAAAGCATGTCCTGACATATCTCAAGGGCACATCTGAGTATGGTTTATGGTACAGACAGACAGATGAGGTGAAGTTGCATGGCTTCACGGATGCAAACTGGGCAGGAAGCCCAACAGACAGAAAGAGCACATTAGGAGGGATTTTTAGTATTGGATCTACGATAGTTTCTTATTACAATAGGAAACAAAGATCCGTGACACTCATTTTAGCGGAAGCAGAATAGATGGTAGCAATTTTAGCTACATGTGAGGCTATCTGGATGAGGAAGATTCTGGTTGGTTTGTTCGGTTCACATTTAGATCCCATGGTGATTCATTGTGATAATCAGAGTTGCATTAAACTCTCAGTTAATCCTGTGTTTCATGATAGATCTAAACATATTGATATCCAGTATCATCATATCAGAGATTGTGTGTAGCGGAAGATCATGTTGCTTCAGTACATTCCTACAAAGGATCAGGATGCAAATATTATGACGAAGGCACTCACCAAGAGAAAATTCAAATACTATAGAGGCAGGATCGGGTTGAAGGATAATCCATATCTTGTTGAGAGGGAGTGTTGAGATACAACAAGATGATGAGCTTAGTGAAAAGAGTCGCCTTCACTAAGTGGGCACGCAGGCTATTTTTGGTGCAAGTCTATTTTTAGACTATTTCTATTTTTAGACATGATGATCATATTTCAGAAGTTGCAAGATGCTATTTGTGGATGGTTGATCAAGTTGGAAAAATAGATGAAATTCTATTTTTATAATATTGGGCGAAGTCTATTTATAGATCGTCAATCTAAAAATAGATACATCGATTATTACATTAAGGAGCGTAACATCAAGCTCCTCAGCTCAATGCTTATTCTCTTGGAGCACTTCATTTCGAGTGCCTGGTGTAGCTGGAAAATTAAGCTACTTGAAGGAATTACACTATTCTTAAGGGTTTAGTTTTTCTTTGCAAGAGGGACTCAGTTAGAACTCAAGTGGCGAGTTATGACAGTTGGAAGAAGTAGTTATGGAGTTGTATTTAGTTTAACAATTAAATTTCCAGTTCAATTTAGAGTTGTCTCTAGCTTCTTGAATGATACACTAGTGAGAGTGGAGTGAATTAATTAGTTAATTAATTCAAAAATAATAACTCATTAATCAACTAAACAATACATCAGTTAACTACAGTGCACGCAGTTTCAGTGGAGACCAGTGGAGAGATAGGTGAAAGGGCAAGATAGACTATATGTTGTGACTATTAGTGATGCATTGATTAATCCAACACACAGTGGAGATGCCAATGAGGATTGCGTAGTCAATCCAAGAGTAATTCAAATTTATTCAGAGCTATTCTTCAGCAGAGATTGTGCAGTGGAGGCAGGCTAGCAGGTGGCATAGATCTATGCATGGATTTGCAAGCTTGGGCCTGATTAGTGTATGACGATTTTACTGTACTGAGAGCTTGTGATAAGCTTTGTATGCTTGTATGAGATTTTCATATGATCTCCGTGTTACATAATATATAGCTGGGGTTTTCAGCTTCAGGCTTTCCCAGTTAAAAACTGTGTTATGTGCCATTGATAATTTTTGTTTATGCTTCACATGTGTGTGCAATTAATTTTTCCGCAAAATATTAACAAGTGGAATAGATTCAGTATCTTGCATAAATTTAAATAGTGTGAGATCAGGTGGATCTTGGAAATATTCATGCTTAGTGCATATAATTTCTGCAGTTTCAAACTATTAACAATTTCCCAACCCTTTACAATGAATTTTCTATGAATACATATAGGTGCCAAGAGGAAGAGTGCTGTAGAAATGGTAGTAAATATCAATTAAGACAGAGTGGGAGAAGTATTCGAATACCCATTTTTTTTAATGACCATTGCATTAACTAATTGTACCCTTTTGGTAGTTTTTCCTGTTTTGATGCATATCTGGTAGGCTGGTAATAACTCTGAAATGTTTTCTTTGAAGCAAACCATGGCATGAAGTACTCTGTTTGACCTTTATGACAAGCAAACTGTCATTTTTTTGGTTTTGTAGCCCCATGCCTGCTTAATAACTGTTTTGACAGTTTAAAGAGTTTATGGTTGTCACGGGGTCTTTGAGAGGAAAGGCAGACTATAGGTGTGCTTTGGTCCTTTAGAGAACTAAATACTTCGATGATCTGGTGTTCTGAATTCATTTCTCGCTTATTTGTCTTTGAATTTATCTCTTTGAACACTAATATTTAGCTTTAAAATTCGACTTTTGTCTTTTTCCTTAACTTGTTGGTTAAGCCTTTGATCTTTGGATTTATGCTTTAACCTTCAACTTCCACTGATCTTCTTTGTTTCCCTTTGTGTATAGGTGGCTGCGTCGAAGGGTTTGTTGTGTAATCCTGTCCATTAAAATTTTGATTAAGCTTTTAAATTCGACCCCTTGGCCCCTTAGCCACTGTTTCTTTGGCTATGGGAGACCTATGGATAAATCCACCATTAAACCTGCACACAACGACAAACCAGTTATGAAATCCTACGTTTCTTGGTTTAACTGCAACAAAGGGCTTTGGTGGAGGTTTTGGAGTAGTGAGGAGGAAAGATGAATGCAGTGGGGAAGGATTTCATGGCACAAAATCACGAAAACCAGGGTCAAAACTGAGTTTGGTGTGAAGAACAGGAAAGTGGTTTTGGGGGAATACTGGAGGTGGTATTCACACGGGGCAAAGGCGGTAAGTGGTATTGGGCCAGGGGGATGTGATACATGCCAATGGTTGACAGATATGCTCTTGAAAACCCCCCATTTTGGTGTTCAAAGTGCACGGAGAGGAGGAGGGGAAAAATGAATGTGAAATGGAGTCTGGGCCGTTGGATCTGGGGGGTGCAGATCTACGGTAGGGAATGAATGCGGAGGGATAAGAGTAGCATGGTGGGAAGAAATGGTGGGGCCGAGCTAATGCATACTTTGGGAGAAAAATCTGCCCTTTTTGCATTAAAAACGGGTTTTAGAGCGTTATGGAGGAATGGGTGCAAAAATTCATTTGGACCGTTAGATCTGGGAGGGGAGATAGATCAATGGTGGAGATTACGAGAAAAAACAATGGGAAGGCCCCATGTGGTTGGGTGGGACTAGCAGGGTTATAAGAGAAAATGGAAGAAAAAAGTGTATTGTGGGGGCACTGGAGGTACGGAAAAATCTGCAGGCCGGGTGCCTCCGCAGTAATCCTGAGCCATTGGATCTGGATCAAGATTGGACAATGGATATTTCCTCATCGGATCAACAATCGATGGAGGTAAGAGTCCCGGAAGGAGGGATTAGAATGTTTCGATGGCCGATGGCTGATGGGGAAGAACGCAGGCAATGGATGGAGGGTCGTCTGATCAGAATTGAGATCAACGGTGGAGATGTGACTGGAGGATCGTATCGGCGGAGGAAAGGAATGTGGAAGAGCAAGTGTCGATGAGTGATGGAGCGATGGAGCGATGGCTGTCGGATCTTCGAGGGAATGGACGGCTGCGATCATATCGGAATATCGGCCATCGGCGGGGTAAGGGTTCTGAGCACAAGACATCAATATCGCCGATGAGACAATGAGCGATGCACTGATGACTTAGCGCTTGGGCCGCAGGGCATGGCCTTATTGTGGAAAAAGGGGCTCGAGTTTAATCAGAAGGGGCTTAAGGCCTAGAAGGAGCGGAAAGCTTTTTCAAAGGTTTTTATGGGGTTTTTTAATGTTCCGGGTGAAGTAAAAAGGATTTTTAAAACCAAATAAGAAGGGTTAAATGATTTTAAAAGGGTTTTTAAGGAAAATAGAGGTAAATGAGGGGGAAAGGAGGCCTTTTTTAGAAGGAATGAAGGATGAGAAAAGGGGAAAAAAAAGTGATATGGGGGCAGTTGTAAAGATGAGATGGGGGGAATAAAATGATGGAAATGGGGCCTTAGAAAACAGTTTTTTCTTCATGATTACAGCAGGGCTTTTGTGAAGATGGATCCCTTGGACAAATGGACATATCAAGGCTTCAAGAAGTCATAGATTGGCCTGAAATTTTTTTCTTGAAGACTACATACCTGTTTTTGCCATCTTTTCATATGAAAAATTTATAGATGGCTAACAGTGGCTCCAACTTGGGTATGGCAGCTGCTTGGAGGTGTCAAGAACCTCAGAAAATCTCTGGACTATAAATCAATGTCCTGCACTTTGACAATCCTCTTTCTTCTTTGATCATGCTGCTTGAAAATATGATCAGCATTGCATTATAACCAATCAATTTCCCCCAAACAACTACCTACAAAACCTACTTTCCTAACATTTTTTCTTCATAAGGTGCACTTGGACTTGCAACCTTTGACATCAACATTTTATTTTGAAGACAGGAAAAACTAATCTAAATCTACCCCTATTTCTCCATGAGTTCAGATTAAATAGTTGAACTCATAGCTTCTCTACCTAATCTACTATCTGTCAGGATTAAACTGTCTGACAGATATGCATTCTCTACATTCTAAAATAGAAATTGAAAATAGAGTCAAACCAGGATTAAGCTGTCTAATTTGCTGTGATGGCTATGGCATCAAAATAAACTATCCATAGACCTTTATTTGCAGAAAAGTAGCAAAACTTGGAAGGCTTAAGATCTAAAAAAAATGAGAGTCCTTCCTTCTTTCTTTCAGCTCTGATTTTGATCTTCTTTGAGCTGTCTCCTTCTTCTTTTCCTGGTTCAAGTTTTCAACATGTTAGAACCAATTTTCTTTGTATCTTTGGCTCAAGTTTTGATCTGATTTGAGCCATTCTTTCCTTTTGATCCTTGGTTCAGATTTTGAGTATGTTTGAACCAATTCTTTTTCTATCCTAATCTATTCTACTAATAAACCAAGATTAAACTATTTGGAAAATCTGATTCACTAACCTATCAGCAGTAAATTGAAATCTATCTAGCCATGATTAGGTTGTATGACTAGATAGCGGTGCTCCTTCAAGTAGTGGCATTTAAGTTTGCACACTTTCATATTTTCTTTCTTTTTGGGAATGGGGCTGTACCTTTCTTCTTTTATATCTGCCCTCTTTTTCTCTTTTTAGAACATAACAAAGAAATGATATTTACAATGGAAAATGAAAGCTTTAAACAGAGACTTCAGCAGAAATAATGTTTGAGCACACTGCCATTGACAGGACCCCCAAATAGCTCTGTACCATCCATATTTTGTATAAAAAATGCATTATGACCAATGGCAAATTGAATTATGTAAGGGCCTTGCCATAAATTGTCAAACTTGCCATGTTTGCCCTTGTCTTCTCTCCTGGAATCACATTTCAGTAATTTGTCACCAATATTGAAATCACTGGCCTTTGTCCTCTTATCAAACAACTTTTTGATATTCTCTTGTACTTTCTGTGCTTTGTTATAGACTTCTTCCCTATTTTTATGAAGATGTATGGTCTAATTTATTCATTTCATCATGCTATCTTCTTCTGACTGTATTTCTTGGACCAACTTCATCACTGGCACTCCTAAAATAGTTGGAAAAACTACATCTCCTCCATAAACCAGCTGATAGGGAGACATTCCAATTGATTTCTTTGTTGTCATTCTATTTGCCCATAAAGCATGTACCAGCTTGTTGTGCCATGACTTATGGTTTTCTTCCAGCAACTTCTTTATTATGTTTATCAGGCTCTTATTTGAAGACTCTGCCAGCCCATTACCTTGAGGGTAATAAGCTGTGGAATTACCAAGCACAATCTGATATCTGTGATAGAAATCAACCATCTTTTTAGAACCAAATGCAGCAACATTGTCAGTGATGATTTTCCTAGGACAGCCAAATCTAGATAGGATATGGTATTCAAGGAATTTTATGATAACTGATTCTGTGGAAGTCCTAGAAGGGATGGCTTCTATCCATTTGGTGAAATAATCAGTGGCTGTGACTATCCATCTATGTTGGGCAGATGAGGTAGGATGGATTTCCCCAATGAATTATAGGCCCCACTGTTGAAAATGAGCTTCAACAGTGATTGGTTGCAATGGTAAGGGAAGCAGTCTTCTCTTGCCTTCAAATATTTGGCATTTGTGGCAAGCAACTATCATTTTGTGGACATCTTGAAAGAAGGTGGGCCAGTAATAGCTAGCTCTAAGGAATTTATTAGCAGTGGTTTTCCAACTTAGGTGGCCTCCACATTCTCCTTCATGAAACTCATGCTTGATCATGTCTGCATCAGCCTCAGGCAAACATTTAAGCAATAAACCACTGGAATTCTTCCAATACATGCATTTATCTAAAATGTAGTAATTTATAGCCTTTACCTTTAAAATTCTTGCCTTTGTTTTTGACAAACTAGGATGGGCATTGAGATTAGTAAGCACATACAAAATATCAGCATACTAAGATAAATTGAGGAAATTATCTTCAATAAGTGGGGCTGGTAATTCTTCTTGTTCCTCTAATGCATCTATCATGTTTATATCAAGTGATTGCAAGTTAGATTCAACCATTAATTGTGCTAGGCCTTGACCCTTGATGATTTTAGTGGGTTTAATTTCCAAATCATATTCCAATATCACAACAATCCACTTTCCTCTTTTTTAATCGGGGTCTTGTGACAAAATGTCTTTTACTACTATATTAGGCACAAATGCAATAATCTGAGAGTGTAAGATATAAACTCTGAAATCCTTCAAGGCTTTGACCAATGCATAGGCCTATTTTTCCATGATTTTATATTTCAGAGGTGCATCTCTTAATGCCTTGCTGAAAAATGCAATTGGATGCTCTTGTCCTTCTGGATTTTTCTATAATAGGACAGCAGCCAGAGTATGATCTGATGCAAATGAAAATATGAGGAAGTCCTTAGTGAAATCAGGACTGATAAGAACCAGTTCTTTGGTGAGTGCATGTTTGACCAGTTCAAAGGATTTCTTTGCTTCTAGTGTCCATTTAACTTCTATCTCTTTCTTTAGCATGTTTGTCATGTTCCTAAGGAGTTCTGCCAGGTTGGATATGAACCTTCTTAAGAAATTAATCTTTCCAATAAAAGATTGAAGTTCTTTGATGTTTCTAGGGTGACTGATTTGCAATATACCTTCAACCCTTTTTGGGTCTATTTTAATCCCTTTTTCAGATATTATATGACCAAGAAGTTTGCCTTCTTGAAGACCAAACAATTTCTTCTTGGGATTTAAAGATAGCCCAAATTTTCTACATTTCTCAAAGACCTTTCTTAGGTGTATTAGGTGTTCTTCATCTGTTTTGGAATAGACTGTAATGTCATCTAAATAAATCACAATGAAGTGGCCTATTTCTTCTGTTTTTAGCATCAAATTCATAGTTCTTTGTTTGGGGAGCTTCTTGGTTCTTTTTTCTCCTGAGGTCATATTGTTTATGGACCTCCATGATGGCATTCTCAAAGCCTTGCCTATAGTCTTCAGATTCTAAGCCTTCATTATCATAATATGCATATGTGGCCTGGTCATCCTCCGTGAAAAAGGTAGGTTCTTCATTACTTCCTCCCAACATGTTTATAACAGTCCCCTCTGGCTCTTCTATCATTCCCTCCTCTTCATCAACACAATTTTCTTGAAATGGAGGTTTGATATGTTGATCAGAATCTCTTTGTCTCATCTGAGGGGGGTTTTTCCTAAAGTTCTTGTTCTGATTTTGAGTCCAGTTCCTATTTTGAGCATTTGTTTGGACAGCCAACCTCTCCATCATTTTTTATAACTTGTCCATGTTCTTGGCTAGATGATCTACTTTTGAATCAAATGTGGAAGGTACAGTGTCTTCCCTATATGTTACTTTCTTTTCAGACCTCATCCTAGCTCTCTTCTCAATAAGATTTGCTTCCACACTAAGAGCTCCCTTCTGCATGTCTTATAAAGTTAAGGGATCCCTTTCTCTTAGCTGATAGGCCATTTCAGGATCAAATCCTTCAGGGAATTTGGCCAAAGTTGAGCCTTGTGGAGGTTTCAAATCTGGGGGTAGTGCGTTATAAACACTATTGAATCTAGTGCAATAAATTTGAACACTGTCCCCGGCATTTCTCTTGAGCTTATTGTAATCTGAAATTATTTGGAGAGGGTTCTTCCTCATTTCCCATTTTTTTATGAATGTTTGATGTAAATAAGGGAGATCATTTATACTATTAGGAGTTAAGCCCTTAAACCATTTCTTTGCTTCTCCTCCTAAACTTTGGGCAAATATTCTCATATTAATGGTCTCATCTTATATTTCCATATAATCAAAGGCATCATTCATCGTATCTACATGTTGTTGAGCAGTAGTGGATTCATTTCTAGTGAAATGTGGAATTTTGGACTGATATTCATTTGGTAAAGGAACCAGAGGCTGTGGTAACACTAGGGGAGCATATCGTGCTGCCATGATAGGATTTTTTGAGAGGAATGGAGTGGCTTGAACAGTGGGTATATGGGTGACAGAAGTTCTTGGACTAGCAAGAGACTATTGAGAAAATTTGGGGTGAGAGAAACCAAAGTTGTGAATGAAATGAAGATCAGGGGGTGTGGATGGAGGGGTTTCTCTCCTGCTAATATGTTGGCCACTATGTTGTGGTGAACTTGGAGGCTCACAGTCTGTCTGATCTATACCACTAAGTGACTTGGTTCTTGGTAAAATTTTGGAAAAAGGTAAGTCAACTTGGGTATCCGATAGATCTGTAAGGTCTTCAGGGACAGAATTAGCTATATGAATGGGTCTGACAATAGTTGGATCTCTAGATACAGGAGACTTCCTAAGAATGCTTTCTAGATTATCAACTATTTCAGGAGGATTTGGGTCTGGATAAGCTCTGGTATGAATTCTTCTTGAAGCCATTATGTTAAGATTCAGACCCAAAGAGAAGAAAGTTAGCCAGATATGACAATATTTAGAGGCAAACTGGTTCTTAACAAAGAAAACTTAATCCTCAAAGTTTCCTAATCATGGGAGTACAATATGCTTTAATGGTGGTGTGGGCTACACCAATGGAGTCTCTGTGAAACCAGGAGTAATCAACAGGCCTACTGATCACCAGTGGAGTCTTTTGGTCTTTTTAGGAGTTGTGGAGTCACCAGGTGGATGATTACAAATGTTCAAGATGAGTTGTTGTCCACCACAGTAATTAACTACCAATCTAAGGTTGTTTTGGGTCTTCTAAGTTCTTAAGGATGTCGAAGATGCAATTTACTCAGAATGTCCCCAGTGGAGTCGTCATTATGTTGGGGTCCTGTGATTTAACAGACTGGCATACTAAATGACAAGGCAACATCAAAACCACTTTGAAATCCTAGGATCTAGCCCTCCTAGATTCAGAGAGGGATCTCTCTATATGTGTTTTTAAAGGACATGTCTTTAAGGCTTATGATATGATATTAGGCTAGTTATGAAGTGCAAGGGGTTTATTTGTTTGTTTTTGGTTGGGGATCATTAAAGAGAAGGTCATGTGAAGTGAAGGGGAAAATAATTGGAAGGATATTTCAGCATGGGAAGATAGGTCAAAAAACAGTGTTAAACCATTGGGCTGTGGAGTCATAAAAGGGTTTACTTGCATAACAACTATTCAAGGGTTTTCAAAGGGAAAGTCATCTATATTAGAAGATCTTTTAAGCTGATTTTGTGGTATGGAACATTAAGAAATGTGGTGAAAGGAGAAAACATGTAAGAAAACAAAGGGCAACCTAAGATCAGGTAAGGAATTTTAACCTAGCCTGTTTTTGACATGCTCTTAAGAACAAAACATTTAAGATACACATAAAAAGTCACCTAAGATCAGGTAAGGGCTTTTAACCTAGCTTGCTTTTGACACACTCTTAAAGGGAAATCTTCAAAATAGTTGTTAAATACTAAACAAGGGAAAGGGCTAACCATAAGCTCTCTTGATTAAGACTCTACTTAGCATGCAATGAAAAGATCATTCAAGAACAACATCTCAAGTTCTCCTCAGCAAGATATGGGCTCACCAACATTCATTGAATGGTTATACTCTATTGAAATCATTCCCAAACACACATTTAGCAAAAAACATAAAGATATATATTTATCAATGTGAGTTAGGGTACTTTGCAGTAAATCCTACTCTATATTTGTTGTTCTTTATCAGAGATTATGAACACAGTGGAAACATAAAGAAAATAACAATTACAGTGAGAATAACATCACCAATGATTTAGATCAGGATCCACTGAATCTGCTTGTCTATTGATGTGCAAAACTAGTTACATACTTTGAGTCCAATAGCTTTTACAGTCCAATGATTTTCTTCCCAGCCTACTATATTACAACTATTCAGAAGCTCTTACTCAAAAACAGTTTCAAACTATTAACAATTTCCCAACCCTTTACAATGAATTTTCTGTGAATGCATGTACGTGCCAAGAGGAAGAGTGTTGTAGAAATGGTAGTAAATATCAATTAAGATAGAGTGGGAGAGGTATTTGAATGCCCATTCTGCTTAATGACCATTGAATTAACTGATTGTACCCTTTTGGTATTTTTTCTTTTTTTGATGCATATCTGGTAGGATGGTAATAACTCCGAAATGTGTTCTTTGAAGAAAATCGTGGCATGAAGTACTCTGTTTGACATTCAGGACAAGCAAACTGTCATTTTTTGGTTGTTGTATCCCCATGCTTGCTTAATAACTATTCTGACAGTTTAAAGAGTTTATGGTTGTCATGGGGTCTTTGAGAGGAATGGTAGACTATAGGTGTCCTTTGGTCCTTTGGAGAACTAAATACTTCAATGATATGGAATTCTGAAGTCATTTCTCACTGATTTGTCTTTGACTTTATCTCTTTGAACACTGATATTTAGCTTTAAAATTCAAATTTTTTCTTTGTCCTTAACTTGTTGGTTAAGCCTTTGATCTTCGGATTTATGCTTTAACCTTCAACTTCCACTGATCTTCTTTGTTTCCCTTTGTGTATAGGTGGTTGCGCCGAAGGGTTTGTTGTGTAATCTTGCCCATTAAAAATTTGATTAAGCTTTGAAATTCGACCCCTTGGCCCCTTAGCCACTGTTTCTTTGGTTGTGGGAGACCTGTGGATAAATCCACCATTAAACTTGCACACGACGACAAACCAGTTATGAAATCCTGCGTTTCTTGGTTTAATTGCAATAGAGGGCTTTGGTGGAGGTTGTGTAGTAGCGAGGAGGCAAGATGAATGCAGAGGGGAAGGATTTCTTGGCACAAAACCACGAAAAACAGGGTCAAAACTAAGTTTGGTGTGAAGAACAAAAAAGCAGTTTTGGGGGAATATTAGAGGTGGTATTCGCGCAGGGCAAAGGCGGTAAGTGGTATTGGGCCAGGGGGACACAATACATGCCAACGGTTGACACGTATGCTCTTGAAAACCGCCCATTTCGCATTCAAAGTGCATGGAGAGGAGGAGGGGAAAAATGAACACGAAATGGAATCTAGGCCGTTGGATCTAGGGGGTGCAAATATATGGTAGGGAATGCATGCGGAGGGATAAGAGTAGCACGACAGGAATAAATGGTGGGGTCGGGCTAATGCATGCTTTGGGAGAAAAATATTCCCTTTTTGCGTTAAAACAAGTTTTAGAGTGTTATGGAGGAATGGGTGCAAAAGTGCATCTAGACTGTTAGATCTGGGAGGGGAGATAGATCAACGGTGGAGATTACAGGAAAACAAAATGGGAAGGACCCGCATGGTCGGGTGGGACCAGCAGGATTATAAGATAAAATGAATGAAAAAACCATATTTTGGGGGCACTGGAGGTACGGAAAAATCTACATGCCAGGTGCCTCTACAGTGATCTTGAGCCGTTGGATCGGGATCAAGATTGGACGGTGGAAATTTCCTCAGCAGATCAGCAATAGACGGAGGTAAGAGTCCGGGAAGGAGGGATTAGAATGTTTCGATGGCCTATGGCTGATGGGGAAGAGTACAGGCAATGGATGGAGGGTCATCCGATCAGGATCGAGATCGACGGTGGAGATGTGATCGGAGGATCGCATTGGCGGAGGAAAGGAATGCAGAAGAGCAAGTGCCGATGAGCGATTGGAGTGATGGAGTGATGGAGCGACAGAGCGATGGAGCGATGGAGCAATGGAGCAATGGAGTGATGGAGCGATGGAGTGATGGAGTGATGGAGCGATGGCCATCAAATCTTCGAGCGAATGGACGGCTGTGATCATATCGGAATATCGGCCATCAGTAGGGTAAGGGGTCTGAGCACAAGACATCAGGATCACCGATGAGCCGATGAGCGATGCGCCTATGAATTAGTGCTTGGGTCACAGGGCATGGTCTTATTGTGGAAAAATGGGCTTGGGCTTTAATCAGAAGGGGCTTAAGGCCTAGAAGGAGCGGAAAGCTTTTTCAAAGATTTTTATGGGGTTTTTTAATGTTCCGGGTGAAGTAAAAAGGATTTTTAAAACCAAATAAGAAGGGTTAAATGGTTTTAAAAGGGTTTTTAAGGAAAATAGAGGTAAATAAGGGGGAAAGGAGACCTTTTTTAGAAGGAATGAAGGATGAGAAAAGGAGAAAAATAAGTGATATGGGGGTAGTTGTGAAGATGAGATGGGGGGAATAAAATGATGGAAATGGGTCCTTAGAAAATAGTTTTTTCTTCATGATAACAACAGGGCTTTTGTGAAGATGGATCTCTTGGACAAATGGACATATCAAGGCTTCAAGAAGTCACAGATTGGTCTGAAATTTTTTTCTTGAAGACTATAGACCTATTTTAGCCATCTTTGCAGATGAAAAATTTATAAATGGCTAACAAATATAACATAATACCTGTGATTGTCCATGGAGGCTATCGAAAAAGGTCCAAATACATCAGAGTGGATCCTTTAAGGATTGCATGCGCCTTGCTATCCCAATCATTGAAGGTGGCTTTTGTGTACTTCCCCATGGTACACCCTCTGCATGTATTTTGTTGCTCCATTGCTCCATTGGGGAGGCCTATGGTGATATGTTGCATGATATTCAAAGCTCCATGGTGTAAATGTCCAATACTTATATGCCATAATTTGCCGACATCTCAACTCTACACCTTTTCTACATTTTTTCTCAAAACGGCATAGTATTCCACATCCTACTTGTATAGGTTCTTCAACAGAACCCCTATTTTCTTCACTTGTCATGTTGTGATGTGTCACAAGAAAGCCTTTCCTTTGCAAAATATCACATTGTAGCCACGGTATTCCAACACCGTGAAAAAAACCAAATTATTCTTTAGACCTTGAACAAACATCACATCCTTGAGTCTGAGAGGGGAGCCAGACTCCCTATGAAAATTAACTGTACCGATACCAGTCGCACTATACCTACCATCATCTCTCATCTTGATATGAATCTGGAGATCTTTCTCCTCCAAGTCACTAAAGAAATTGTTATTCCCCTTCATATGGAATGAGGAATTGTTTTCAAGATACCACACACTTCTCATTACTGTTTTTTCCATGCATGTAATGCGAGTAAAATCAAGTTAGAATTGTGAAGCTAGAGCTTCACCTGCTGCTCCTCCTACGGTCTTCTTGCTTGATTTCTTGTGTGGGAATTTTATTTTTTGCTTTCTTACCTCATTTACTGTAATATCCTTTGGATTTTTATTTCTCCCCTCTCCCCTTCTTTTCCTTTCCATCCAAGGCACATTTCTCCTCATCCTCAACCTTGGATGAGGTCCCATCTTTGTTGTCCTGCCTTATTTTTTCCTTCATAAGATCGGACCATAACCGCGTCCAGCTTAGTATTTTCTCTATAACAGCTATGGAATCTTTATAACTATGCCAAATCTTGAGAAGACCCAAGAGGGCAAGAGCTACCAAATCTTCTTCTTGGACAGTCACACCAACCATGCCAAATTCATCACGACATTGTGTGAATGTGCTTAGATACTACATAATTGTTTCACTTTTTTGCATCTAATGCTTCGAAGTTTGTCCTTGAATTCCAACTTCCTATGGTCACTACTATTATGGAACAATTATGTAAACACTTCCCACATTGGCAAACAGAGTCTCTTTCCTATGGATATTAGAGACAATATGGTCTTGTACTCCCTCCAATATGATTCTCCTTGCCCTAGCAACACAATTCTTCCATTCTTCTATATTTGTGCATCAGTAGTTGTTGGTTTCAAAAAATTATTATCAATGTATTCCTTCAACACATTATCCTCCAGTAATGCTTCCATTTGGTCCTTCCGTGCAACATAATTCAAGCTTCCCTCAAGGGCATACTCGAGCTTTAGCCCATTGAAATTCATCTTCTCGGCCCTGAGGAAATCTTGTCACCTGATCTGAAACCCTGAACCTCATGCAATGATAAATTCGAATTCTCTTCTCTAATGTGAATCTTTCTCTAATACCATGTATAAATTTAATGTAGATTCAATTTACTCACGAAATTTAACAAAAAAAATACGATAATCTACTCTACCAATCTAAAAAAATAAATTCACAATCGAGAACAAGAATCAATAACATGCATCAAGATTCAACGCACATAGACAAAGACATATATAGGGCAAAGAAAATTCTCAAAACCACTTATTATATGTATTTCATTAATAAAAGAATCTAGATAAGTACAATATGCTCTGCTCAACCTTGAGCTCAACCTACACATGTATCTTCTATCCTCTGCCTGATTGAATGACCTTGGCCAACACTTAGAAAATTTTTCAAGCCTCCAAGCTCATATTTCCTTTCGCACTTTCCTTGGCAATTAGACCCTTATTAATTAGGAAATTCCTCAATGATAATTTTGCAATTACTTTTGGCCTTTCTTTGACTGCATGAATGATCTGTGCAATTTAGAATATTCTACAATTGATAGTACACTGCCCTTGAATTCCAATATCAACTATGTAACTCATTTTTTTTGCGTGCATGAGTTCATTTAGGTTGATTAATCACTGAGTATACATCCCACTACTAGACCTCCCACTATTTCCTCCAACAATTGAAACTATTTTAACTTACCATAGCTAAATTTAACTAAATTAAATTGTTACAACTTAAATTAACTCAACGTAGGCTCCTAAAATTTGGGAATCATTGTACACAACTCAATTTATCCCTTTAACTCGAATTAACTAAGCTAACTAAGTGGAAATAACTCAGTGAACTTTTAAAAGTTATTTTCTGACATGTAATTTCAAATTTTATCCTAATTTAATCAAAGGAAGATTTAAATTAGGAATTTATTGTTGCATTTTCAACACGGTTAAAGGGTAGCTACCATCTTCCTTCCTTCACAACATTGTCTCATTTGAAATTTATGTTCTTCTCTAATGATATATACACTAATGGACCGAACCCTAACTGGAATGGTTGATTAACAATTCTCGCCAACATTCCTTTTTTCCAGGTGAACACAATAAAATTGATTTTTGGCTAAATTTTAATATCCTCAAGGTTTCCTAAAATTTTGTACGTGAGGTTACATGTATCTCTGCTACCTTCGATTTGCAACCCTGTAATGCACGTCTAAACTGTTATCCTGCAATGAATCTTGACAAACAGGTCTTTTGCGCACAATTGTTTGATGTAATTTAGCTCTTTTCCTTAGAGGAAACCTTATTATGGTTTAAAAATTGGCTGCTTATTTTCTTCGATAATCATGACATTCATTGTTCGAATTCCTTAGTGTGGCTACTCTTGGTTTGTCGACGAATTCTAAAGGTATTAAGTTTTTCTTTCGGTTGTATTTCCTTCACTTTGTTTCAATGCAAGTCAAATTACACATAATTCTTAAGGATGGATTTTTTTGTAGGTTAGGTTTTCATTGAAGCTATTACAATAAAATCTAATTGTTTTCTTTCATTCTCCTAGGGCTTTATCCATACAATACTATTTTTTTTTTCTTATTTTCTTTCCATATATTTTTTTGTCTTTAGCCATTGGCCTCAACTCTTGGGTGAAATTGTAACTATGGGATACTTTAGGTACAACTTGTTAGGGTTTGACAACTGAAACCATATTTAGTTATTTGGTAATTATATTGTTATCTAATGTTTTTCAAAGGAGGAATAATGCTAAAAGTTTCGCTTAAAGATTTATGTTCTCCTGCATGATAGGCTCCTTAAGTTAGTTTTCATAATAATTTCATATATTCCAGGCATAATGTGATTTGTTAAATAATAAATACTACACAAAAATTTATATGTATTCTTCTCTTTTATGGCTCCGGTATGTGCTTTTACAAAACTCACTCTATAGAATTAGTATTCAGTTTTGCAAACTCTTTGGTCGAAAATAAATTCAAAGCTCATGGTATATATGATTAATTCAAGTTATTGTTGTAAAATATGTAATCCTCTAGGAAATTTACTATAGCACTTATTTTTGTAACATAAATTGTGTTGTCTTGATTTTTGCATTAGTTAATTTAGTACAATTTAATGTTGTCATGGCGTTTGTGCAATTACAAATATTTTAGTTTTATTCTTTAACCACATTTATCACTGATGTTAGTAACAGCATTATAGGGGGTAGGTGCGACCTGGCCTCCTTCCGAGACCTTCCAGTCACCTATCTATAGTGCTTAGGTATAAATAATTACAAAAACTAGGACTGTTTTCTTAATGGGATTCTGTCTGTTTCTTTGGAACTAACCAGTTTCAACACTAACCTATTATATTTATTATAGTGAAAATATTCCCAATAACATAAAACTTTCCTTCTGTTCTATAGTGACACAATAAGACTACATCTTTACACATCAAGCCCTTTTATAAAAAAATATTGTAGTCAGAAATTCTTCTACAGGAAAATCATATTATTTCTTTATAAGCAGTCATTACATAGACTTGCAAAAAATTCACAGTACAATAAATAAAAATAGTATTCTATGTTCTCTAATTCACAAATTAAGATGCTTATCTTTCTTAGGTCTGGTCGTAAGGAAATTTATAGAGGAGAAGACAACTCCTCCCAACCAATGAGAATGACAACCACCATTTCTCCTCCTGAACCAATTTTCCTCTTCAAGAATATATGCTAAATACATCCAAACAATACTTTTAAAAGTACTCATAGAGAACCTATCCCTCTAATCATCAAAATGATCATTAATTACTGCCAGTGAAAACTGTATTAGTCACTACTAAAGACATTCACAAGATTGGTCATACTATAAAGGAACTTACACTTCTAGTAATTCCTTTCTGAGTAATAGGTTCCTTTCATGTCAATATGTACATAAAATATTTATACATTTATATATAAAAAAAAACATTTTTAACACATCACTTATCTGATTAGTTAACTTGGTATGCTATGAGAACCATAGTGGAAAACAAATGGTTCGCCCAAGAAATAGGAATCGGTTTCCAGAACCAGATTGAGTCATTTTCAAATCTAGATAGTTCTCTGGTAGATACCATACCAAGTATAATACAAGATTCCTCTTGGTAGTGTCGTCCTATTCCTCTGAAAACATCCTGTCCTTTAGGAATTTAGCGCTCAAAACTCACTCTTTGGGCCCCCTCCAACATACTCCAAAATGAACAGAGTTTCCTCAAGATTTTTCCCCTCTCACCCTCTTAGCCAATTTTTTTCTCTTAGTGAGATAATCTATCTCTAGGAAGGGGAAATATGGGAACGAAACGACCATCAACCCAAGGTATCCTGGACTTTCACAACTATCCACAACTGTATGCCATGTGAAATTATCTTTATCACCTTTTTCCATTGTAATTTAAATAACTAATCATATGCATATTATTGTCAAATCAATGAAAATTTTACATACATCAAGCATTCATACCTGGGCCCTCAGCATGAGTCCCACAATCTATAAAAGTAAATTGACAGGAAATCATCACATGTCATACAAGTGGTATTTGATTCAAATTTCCCACATAATTATCAACATGAAATTTTAGACAAACAATACCAGTCTCACATATTATAACATTATACCTTATCCCCTGTAATTGAAAATCATATTGCAACGTTTTTACCTTTCACAAGTTCATACGCTTCCATTATGCTACCCCTTCCTGTCCAAAATAAGTTAGGTTGCCATAGGAAATCACTAGGAAACGAAGATTGCTCTGACACACCTTACATATAAGTTTTCAAAATCTACTTCTTGGGTTTACATTCCTTTCTATACTAAAATTTACTAATTAATGTGTCTAGGGTCACATGTGCCCTAGCTATGGGTCCTCCCCCCTTGCATCTTTCGTGTCTGTCATTCGCCTCAACACATCATGTTAGTGTAGTTGTCTTGAAATATTAATTTTGTATGGATATGTTCATTCTTGTTGGATGATCCAAAAATAAAAATATCATAGTTTAAAGGTTAGAATAGAATATTTAAATATTTGGAATATTTAATAAAATATTGGAGAAACTTTAGAAATAGAATTAGTTGTAAGAGATATGACATCTAGAAAAATGTTGTATCTTAGGCTTTACAAAAATGAGAATCCATCTTAAATAGGTGGCGCGAGATTAAGACTTAAATGCTGAAAAGACGCGCCAAAAGACCGTTAGAAATACCTCGATGTGGATGATAGTTGTCACCAATTGGCTGCTTACGTCACTACAGGAGGTCTCGAGGTACAGCGAGCTCGTCAGGTTCATGCCCCCATAGTGAATCTCGACCATTGATCTGGATCGGCCCCGCAGTCAACTGGGTCAACTGCAGAGGCACCCTCCTTGTTAACTCACGCGCTGAAAATGCCTGCGAGTTGACACTTTTATTCCCTTTCTGATGAATCATCAGATCCCGCTTCATAACATACTCGCTATTTAGTCTTTGTACTGGGACCCACTTCCACAAAGGCTTAAAGTATTAAACTTTAAACTTAATGTAGCGAATATTGAATTTATATGATAAAGTACATGAAACTTTATACTTTAACATATATTTTGATAATTTTCTATTTTTTGTATTTTTGAAAATTAAAAATAAAGGATATTGCAAATGAGCCACAACAAACTCTATGACCATACCTTTGACAAATGAACCTCTAAGACTATGTCAAATGATGTTTAACGTTTTTTGAGTGATAACACAATGATTGTTTTCTAGTTGGTTCTCATGATTCCTTTAGATGTGGCTCGACGAATCTTAAAGTTTAGAAACGTTGGCGAATCTTACTAGTCCCTAATATGCAAATTGTAAAACTTTTGGTGATGTTTTTTTATAAATATTTAGATTTCCAATGATTTTATATTAGTCCATATATTATTTTGGCAATTTTTAAGGTAAAATAATGGTTACTATAAAATTTGGGCGAATCAATTTAGAAGAAAAATGGAAATTGGCGAATCTTTTTTTTTAAAGCATGGAAAATTAGCCCACCTGCGAATATTAGCCCCTAAAATTTTCCCTAGATGTGGGTTGAGTTATTAGTTCTTGGAAGCCTTGGTTGCACAAACGCTCTGGAAGCTCGGCGGGAAACTATGGGTTAAGTTACTAGTCCTAAAACCCTTGGTTGGAAAAACGCTCTGGAAGCCCTATGTGGGTTGATTTAGTAGTCCTGGAAGCCCTGGTTGGACAAATTCTCCAAAAGCCTGTAATAGTTGGGGTTGATTTACTAGTCCTCGAAGCCCTGGTAAGAAAAAACACTCTAGAGCCCTAAAACAACTTGGATATATATCAATCTCTGATGGTTAGTGATGTTTGATCGTGAGGTGGAATCACTAGATGAGGGTTGAGACAGTTTGGTCTCTGGAGCCCTAGTTTGGTATTGATTGATGTGTTTGATAAAGTCCCACATGCATGCTTGGAATATGGCACAGGGGTGGGCTGAAGTGAGACTTGGCTCAACCAATCTATGGTCGAGTGGAACGTGGAAGTCCCATCTCCAGTTGGTTTTTACACTCATAAAGGAAGAGCTCATTCTTGTAGTATTCGATATGCTAATGTATTGGTCTATGTATGGATTTATTTGTTGTTGTATCCATGGTATTTCTGTTGTTATTGTGTTGGTTATAAGCTTGTATTTTATCAGTGATGATGTATTGCTCTATCTATGTTTTTTCCTAGAAATGAGTACACAATGTATCTATGGTCAAATAGACTAAATTTTAGCTTATGATGCAGGGTGTTGTGGATGATTTTGTCACCCTCCTAGAGACAGCCTAGAGTTTCCATAGACCAGTGCCTAGGACATCTTATTATAGCAAGGAGCTCATTATATAGCTTGGGTTGTCAGTCCAAAGAGCTCTCTTACTATCTCTTGCTTAAAACAAGGAAACTTGATTTTGAATGGGACCAATTTCTCTCAAAGGTTGATACCAGGAAAAGAATAAAGTAGGAACATTATGTAAGACTTCAGCATGAAAGCATCAGACAGCTAAGAGACCGCTTACTGTAAAGAGGGCCGATTCAAATAATATATCACAGAAATCAGATATCAGGAAGTGAGTGCAGTGAGGAAACATAAGAAGATATTAGCTGACATGAGACTGATACCCGGATACTGTGAACCATATAAGGGCGCACCAATTTACGAATCCTTATATAGCCAGTAGGCGTTTAAAGCACCCTCCTCAAGCAACTAATATAGCAGAAAATATGGAAAGAGTGAACATGGAACAATATATCACGACTAGGCCTATGTAAAGTGACTAGGCGTATTTAAAGCGCTTGACTAATTCCAGAAAGGGCACCAACGAGGATGAATCCTTACTGCAAACTAGTGAGCCACTCTCTTTCTAGAACATGATACAAGAAGATAAATAGCATGAAAGAGATATTGTATTAACACATAAGAGAAATTACATAGTGTGAGATACCAAAGACCAGAATCCTCATTACAGTTATAACCCCTCCTCACTGAGACCCTACGGGCTCTGAAGCTTCATACAGAAATATTACAAAAATGTATACAGAAGTCTTCTCGCTGCACATTTTGCTAATAGAAATCTGGAACCCTTCAAATGTCTTATTTCTGAGTATTTATAGAGAAGACAGAAACTTCTAGAGGAGGAGGGAGACGAGGCACAATTAATGACTTAGTTTGAATAAAATGGCAGAAAACATTCGCGCCTTCTCTATGAATGACTGACTATAAATGAATATACCTAACAATCTGTCTGAAGAAATAAATGTTGGGAGATAAAAATCTCCTTATGAATAAGACGTAAATAATAAAATATACAAATGTTCTGTCCTTTGCTGAAAGAGAAATATCTGTTGCCATAAAACCTTGAGATGGCTTGTGATTGCGCATAGTACTCTCGCCTCCTTGAGCCCTGAGCTGGAACTTGTATTCTCAATGCCAGACACTGGGTTCATTTAACTCCTGCAAATATTCTTTGTGGCCTCATTTATGTCCTCAGTTACCATAACCTGCTTTTTGAGTTCCTCTGAGGGGTTTGAGAGTTTTCCATCTCAGCTCTTTTAATGGTGGTCACATCTTCTGCAGATATCCAAGATTTTCTTCATAAATTCTTCTTTTCTAAACTGGTCCTCAGGTGCATCTTCGATTTTAGTAATAGAGGCAGAGACCACGACGATCTCCTGTGACTGCAGCCTGCAAAATAAACAAACACATTAGGGAAAAACCAGGCACACAGTTGATGGAGGCAGGCGTGATCATGGAATGATGATGATAAGCTGGATGAAGAGGCAGGAAGACGCGGGGTGGTAGCGAAATACACAGTGGAGGTACTGATAAACTGGCGGAATATAACACAAATGAGTATCAATGGGATATATGTACATATGTAGACAGCGGGGATGAGAGTACACTTGGGCACGCGAGGAGATAACGCGTAGGCGCATGAATAGCCACGAGGAAAGGATGATGTGGTGGAGGACTAAGTCAAACGAGGGAAAGCGTAAGTGATCGCGGGCCACACGATTATCACACGAGATCGACGGTTCTAAACACACAGCGGAACACTGAAATGATGGGCCAGGGATGCAATGGTCGTGAGTTAAGACATGTGCAGCTTCAGAGGATGACTACCGTTGGATGGAGGCCCGGAGATCTGACGGCAACGGTGGATTCCGCTGCACGTCCCTCAGTCGAAGATTAACGCGCGGGGAAAGAGCGGTTTCAAGCCCGTACAAAAGACACGCGTCCTGCGATCTATGGAATCGCTGGGTTTTAAGAAAAACCGCCAGCGATGTATGGGCGGTGCGGGATGAAACCGCCGGTTTTCGGACTCAGCAGAGTACGACGGGGTCCACAACGGTAAATTCAGCTCCGCTCCGTTGATTGGTTTGTAATCCGACGGCTAGGGGAACACCCGAAACATAAAACGATAAGCGCTTTTTTGGTTTGACGCATGGTTTTCGCGCCCGGGTCTTATGGTAAACAGAATGGAGAGGGCAGAAACTGAAGGGGCTAGGCCCAATAAACTTTTCATTGCGGGTTTTGGACTTTGCAGAGTGTGTTTTTGTGCGCAGGAATGGCGATGAGAATCGGCACATAGGGGTTTTGACCACGATAGTAGGTTTTAAGCAGATTTAAATGGGGCTGGGGATTAAAAATTTGGATGTGGGGGTTGTAGATGTACAACACAGGGTAGAAATGCTTCTTAGCTATTCTCATATTTGTAGGAGACAGTTTAAATATGTTGTTTATACCTGTAGATGCAATGTTTGTGACATGTTTGATGAAATTTATGTCATGGCTGGATGGGGTCGAATGAGTTCCTGATGATGTGATTGCTTCCATGTATTTGTTTTAATGTTATTTATCCTCTCCTGAAGTTACAAGAATTTCTAGGAAGTGACCTGGGCTTAGGGGCTAAAAATGTGGCACAAATCCTGGAGCTGCAGGCACATAATTGATTGTTTAGGGCCCTAGCATCTACCTTACCAAGGCTAGCCCGCGGCTAAGGGTCTATAGCTGCTCACTTTCCCTTACATGCCATGGCTAGGGTTCTATAGTCGTTCCCTTTCCCTTACATGCCTGTGACTAAGCCTCAAATGGGTTAAAAATCAGTTCCCCCTCAGGGAACAGGGCCCTAGAAGGTTGGGTTACCTCCTAGGGATGTCAATGATGCAATGTAAGGTCTCTTTGTCATGTTTATGTTACTTCCACTCCCTCAAAGTCATATAGGAGGTTGAATCTCATATTAGTAGCCTCTCGTCACATGTTTACCCCAATTGGTCGGTTACTTGTGTAGATGTGGGAAGAGGGTGTTACAATGTATCTCAGCATAAATTATTTGTCACACTTCAAAGTTATGTTATACAACTATTATATACATTTCTTTGGAATTTTTTTGAATTTCCACATGTCACGCATTGGTGGGGGCTGGTGGTATGATTTGACACCAACAAGGTGTCATGATTGTCACTGCTTATTCTTAGGGTTTTGAGTCGAACGACTCAGATGCAAGAAGAATGGTTACGGGGTAACTACCACCTTCCTTCCTACGCAACATTGGATCATTTGAAAATTTTTATTCTGCTATGATGAGATCTACACTCTAAGACCAAAACCCAACTGGAATGGCTACTTAATAGTTCCCGCGAGTGTTCCTTCTTCGCAAGGCGAACACAATCACATATTTTTTTGGCTAAATTTTATTATCCTCAAGTTTTCCTAAATTTTTGTATGAGAGGTTTCATTTATCTATGCTACATTTGATTTGCATCCCTGTAACACATGTCTAGACCAGTATCCTATAATGAAGCTTAGGAGATGGGTCTTCTACGCGCCACCGTTTGAGGTAATTTAGTTATTTTCCTTAGAGGAAACCCTAGTCTGGTTTAAAATTTGACTGCATCTTTTCTTCACTAATAAAAACATTTATTATTTGACTTCCTCAGTATGGCTCCTGTTGGTTCACCGATGACTTCCAAAGGTATTAAGTTTTTCTTTCAGTTGTATTTCCTCCACATTGTTCCAATGCAAGTCAAATTGCATATAATTCTTATTGTTGGATTTGTTTGCTAGTTACTATTTTTGAGTGATGTTGTTACAATAAAATTTAATTGTTTTCTTTCATTCTCCTCGGCTTTACCCGCACGATACTAGATTTTTTTCCTTACTTTATTTCCTTACAAGTTTCTATTTTTGGGCATTGGGTTGACTCTTGGTGAAATTGTAATTATGATATATTTGAGCTACAACTCATTAGGGTTTAATAGTTGAAGCCATATTTAGTGCTCTTGTAATTATATTGTTATATGAGGTTTTCCTATGGAGGAAGAATGTTAAACATTTCCCTCAATGATTTAGGTTCTCCTGCACAACAGGCTTCTTAAGTTAGTTTTCATAATATTTTCATATATCTCAGGCATAATGTGATCGATTAAATAGTAAATACTACACAACAATTTATATGTATTCTTCTTTCCTTTATGGCTCCAATATGTGCTTTTAAAATACTCGCTCTGTAAAATTAGTATTAAAATTTTTTCACACTCTTTGCTCAACAATAAATTCAAAGCTTGTGGAATATATGAGTATATTCAAGTTATTGTCACATAATATGTAATCACGTAGCCAATTTAATACAACGTTTGTTTCTGTAACATAATTAGGTTATTTTGATTTGTGCATTAGTTAATTTAGCACATTTTATTTTTGTCATAGCGACAATGCAACTACAAAGTTTTTAGTTTAATTCTTTAACCACATTAATCATTGATGTTATTTCTAGTGTTATAGGGTGTATGAAGGACCTTGACTTGTTCCAGAACTTGCCATTCGCCCGTATGTAGTTCTTAGGTATAAATATTTACAAAAACTTGGATTGTTTTGTGATGAAATTTTGTTTGTTACTCTGGAACTAACATGTTTCAACACTAGCATGTTATATTTATTATAGTAATAGTATTCTCAATAACATATAACTTTCCTTTTGTTCTATAGTAACACAATAATACTTCATCTTTACACATCAAACATTTCCATAAACATTTATTACACTCACAAATTCTTCTAAATGAAAATCATATCATTTCTTTATAAGAAATCATTATAGGGACTTGTAGAAACTTCACACTATAGTAAATGCAAATAGTATTTTATGTTTTGTAATTCACAAATTAAGATACTTATCTCTCTTAGGTCATGTTGGCAGGAAATTTACAAAGGAGAAGACCACTCCTCCCAACCAATGAGAATGGAAACAACAAGTTCCCCCTCCGATCCAGTTTTCCTCCATAATAGTGGTTTGACAAAGACCTAACAAGGTCTGTCCAAAGGCATCTCAGACTGTAACAAGTCCAACCCAGAAACTCACAGACTCAACAAGTCTAACTTAGGGATTCCACTGGCCCCAACTAGCTCAAGAATACCCTAACTGGAAGTATCTTTCCTTCCCTTAACAATGTCTTATTCAAGGTACTAGCTTCTTCCCTCTCCCTTCTAGTTTTCTTAGGTTTTCGTCTCATACCCTATTAGCTTATTTTCCCAACTAAGATGATTTATCTCTTGGGAAAGAGAGTAACTATCCTCTAAATGTCTGGTAAGTGAAAATTTTCATTTAGTGTCTTTTACCTATAAATTCCATGGCTTGCCATAACTGACTTTAAAATAAATTTAAAATAACCTTAAACATTCAAATTTTCCACTCGGATTTCCACATAGCCCACATTTCCCATGGTTTACCAAGTCACTGCAATAAAAGAAAATTAAATACACATTAAATATTTACTTTTCACTTAGGGGTATTACACACAGAATTTAAATACAAATCTGTAGCAAAGAAAAAAAACATATTTTGAATGACTAAAACATTTAAATGAAAGAGATGTGTACTTTCTTTCATGTTCAACATGGAGTTTACCATGTGTGCCACATTCAATGTTAAGCATGGAAGGAAATTTATATCTCTCTCATTTCATTCAATATACCAATGAAATTTTTTAACCATAAAATATAGAATAAGTGTAAAGCTATCTTAACTTCAGATCTATCATAAACTTAGAGTGATCATGTATCTCAAAAACGTAATATATATATATATATATATATATATATATATATATATATATATATATATAAACTTGCAAAAGATTACACTAATTTATATATAATTAATTAATATAAAATTAAACATAAATTTAATGTAATTTCATTTTCCATATTTAAATTTTAAATATTAAAATTCATATTTAATATTAATGTTTTCTTGCAAGCCTTGATTCCTTATATCATTTCGGTTTTATCCTTCCCTCACTTGGTCTCAACCTTCACTAATATTAATGTTTTTTCGCAATTGGGTCAGTGTTTAACTCCTTAAGTGGTTTTGTCCCATCTCATCTCTGATATTTAGTGAATAACGTCTCTGGGAGGTTTCGTTTCCCTCCATCTTGGGTCTTTTCGTGTTATGGTGATGATATAACCTTAAGTCATAATAGTGTACCCTTGGTCATTAACAAATTGGTTCTGCAAATGGTAAATTGTCATATTCCAAGAAACCCATGGTATCCATGTAGTGAGACCTTCCAATTGACCATGTCACCTTGTCAAAGAAAGGTAAGTCAAAGGGGAGGTAAATTGTCATATTCCAAGAAACCCATGGTATCCATGTAGTGAGACCTTCCAATTGACCATGTCACCTTGTCAAAGAAAGGTAAGTCAAAGGGGAGGTTTGAGTAGTAGGGTTAGCTCTCACCCCAAACATTTGTTCAGGTGGAATTTTGTCACAACTATTTTTGACACCGTACCCCTAGACGTCAAAAAGGAAATCCGACAAATAGAGGCTAGTGAATTTGGGGACAAGGAATATTTCCCAGATTCAAAATTGGGTAACTCAAAATTAACCGGGATTCTAGACCCAAGTAAATTTCGTCTACATTCTGTTGCAAGATATCAACAATTGGATTCTTTGTTTTGTTTGATCACCAAGGATAAGCATCTGGACCATTACAAGATATTTGCAGGGCAAAAGGACTTGAAAGGTCTCCTTCAAAGCATCAAATATTGTTTAGACGACATCCTAGTTCATCTATAGACGGTGGAGAAATATGTTGTGTCCAATTCCGACTCTGATTCATGAGATGCTTCTGATACCCCTATGATAATCAACACACCTCAGTGGAACATTGCTTCACATGATCCTTCGGCCAACTTTGACTCATCGACCCTTCATGCTCCTTTAGCAAACAAAACTCCAATCTCCCCATTTGTTATCTTTGATTAATGTGATAGCTCTTCAGAATCTCTTCAATTGTCTATCTGTCTCTTTGCATGTTGGTTGTTTTTCAGCTTACATGTCAAATTTTAGACACAAGAACCTAACATCTTTCACAATGAGAAGGAGAAAGTTTCAACACTTCCCTTCGTCATTTATTCTTGGTTCTTCATAATTTCTATGAGGGCTCATGCTAGTATTTTTTGTAACACAAGGTTTTCTCTTAGGCGTAAGTATCTCTCCTTGGAATTGTCAAGTTGGATTGTCATGTCCATGGATGTTTTTTTAAGGGAGTCAAGTTAGGTGTAGAGAAAGATACAACTGCCTCTACAAAGCGTTCTCAGATGTTTTGTAAAGATTTAGTGTGGTTCCGGCTGTGTCTATGTTGTCTCTGTACAAACATTTTTATTAATGAATAGCTTTGTGTTGATTTGCAAAAAAAACAAAAAATTTCAAATTATTATGCCTAAGCTTTATATGCCTAGTATGGGGAGATGTTACCATGTTTGTAAATGAGTGGAAGCATTTAATGTGTCTTAATATGAGAGAGATGTTATAGCGTCTTTAAAATAAAACATTATATCTAAAAATAATAATATCAAAAGCATAATCTCTACTTAATTAAAAAAGTAATAAAAAGTAAAAGGTAATAAAAATAATAAATGGATTAATATACATATCAGATTTTAAAAATAAAAATTAACCAAGGCAATTTAGTCCTTGCTACTCAAGTTAAAAATTATGCTTTGGGAAAAATTGCATAAAAAATTATAATCTTATAGTTTTGCTTTGGTAGAAATTAATAAATTGAGATTTGAAGTGGATAAATTAATTGCTTACTCAAGCAGAAGGACTTGCATAAATTTTGGTGAGTAGTAATCACTAGTGGGTCTATACATTTACAATTTTAATCACATAAACAAAGGTGAGAAGTAACTATTGTTAAGTATTTCTATTGACATCTTATTCCTATCTCTTTTTTATGCAAAGTCTTAAATTATTTAAGTGAGTATTAGTTATTTTCAAGGATTTTATTTTTGGATGGTTTTCCTACAAAGCTTAAGAATAAAAAATCACTACACAAATATATAAAGCTCATGCTTCAATATTGCAACCATATCCATAAATTATGTCATTAAATATATGAGACAATTATCATTATATTATGCAAAAGCTCCAATAAAACCTTCAAGTTATGGTCCAATCAATGTTCGAAAATTAACATTTTTAATAATATTGAAAATAATATTTATTTCTCAAAATTAAAAAGTATAAATTTGATTGATCAATGCTATATGCAAATCCCCAGATGCGGGTGCTCAGCAATGAGAAGATGGGCCACTTGGACGCCATGTGGCAGGGCACTTGTCCGCCCCATGTGCCTGCACATGGTCGCCCACCCACTAATAAATGCTGGAGCATGGCTCCCTTAATTACCACCCTTGACGCAACATCCTTTGGCTGCTGCTCATTAACTCAGCCTCGTCCTGCACCCATGGCTCTTAAATCTGCCCTTTGAGCTCATCCCGCCTCCATTTGTCTATCCATCTAGCACTCTGTGTTTTCGTCCTGCATTTCTATCACGCCCTCGGCACTCAGTTGTACTTAGTCTCAGTGCGGTTGTCTCTCTGCGAGGTCTCATTGCAGGTGCTCCTCTACTGCACTTGAGATCATCCCCTCCCTGTCTCGAGCTTCCTCTCACTCGCTTAACATGCCAAGGTGACACAGAATGAGATGCCATCGCGCTGGTGGGCGTGGCCTCCCCTCCAGACCCCCTTTGTCGATGGCCATACGCAGGAGGTGAACCTCTCCGTGGATTGGGAAGAGCCGAGTCTGCTCGACCCTATCAACCTCTCCACTCAGCTATCCCTTCATCTCCCAAGTCCCCTGCCTAAATCCTCTGGTCTTCGTCCCAAAAAGCACCCTCGAAAATCCACAATTTAGTCTGCACCTATATCCATTCCCCGCAAGATGAAAGCCTTGCCTGTGCAGAGCGCTTCTAGTAGCAGTCATCATTCCAGTGGCATAAGTTCTCGCAATGGTCATGGCGCAAGCAGTGATGAGGGTGGCAAGGATGACGCCACCAGCTTACACGCAACCTCCTCCAATTCGCCAACTGCCCAGGTGTTGCTTCTCCCTCCTTCTTCTGTCCACGAGCCTAACAAGGAGGAGGACGAGTCTCTTCATGCTTGCAGGATCGTGGAAGAAGCACCCAACCTTCCTTAGAAGAATGACGGCTTACCTTAAGTCCAATTGCTCGGTGCTCACCTCTTACTCCAACTATCTTTTGGCGTTATCCAGTTTGCAAGTGTTTTGAAACTTTTTTCTGTTATGTTTCAATTTCAGTCTCAAAACTAGACAAGTTGGTTTCCCATCTTGGGCAGCTCCTAATGCTCTCTACTTATGGGTTGGTTTCCCCACCTGGGGCAGTCCTTATTTTGCAGTTAAGTTTCTGATACTTCCCTCCGGAATTGGCTTGCCAAATTAGAAGGACAAGCATTGTGATGTTTTGTTGTGTATAATATAATAGAAGTAGACTAAATTAGAAAAACAAATCTTACATGCAAATCAATTACCGGAATTTTGTCTTGACAAAGGCTCATAATAATGATTCATATTTCAGAACATTATATGTGTGTGTGTGTGTGTGTGTGTGTGTGTGTGTGTGTGTGTGTTTATTAATCATGGGTTGTATGATTCTATTAGATTCTCTTGAGGATAGACCCTTTACAAAATGTGGGGAAGTAGTTGTGCTTTTATTCCAAGTGTGTGTGTGTGTGTGTGTGTGAAGAAATTATAAAACATGTAACAATAAGTATCATCCATGGTTTTTAAAAATAAGCATATTTTTATTTATAGAAATATGAAATCTATATAGATATAAGTAATATTATTAAGAATTTAACTTCTAATTTACTAATATTAAGAGCAATCATATTTTTCAAAGCAAAAATATCTTTTTTCTCAAGTTTTTCACTCAAAATAAAATTTGTATTTTAAATATATAAGATTTGTATCTTAACAAATTTGATACATATGAATACTTGGTAGATCCATAATTGAAATAGATCTATATTAATATTTTAAAAATCATACATACAAAAATGTTCTATTAATAAAATAAATACAAAACTAGTAAAAAAATTATAAAAAAACTTTACAAAACACAGAAATAGTTATTAAGATTTCATCATTTTTACATTCTAAAAATTAATATAAAGTTTCTTATTTATAAAGATACACCTTAATTTTAATTTTAAGGATTTAAACTTATATTTATAAATATGTTTAATTTATGTTCTCGAAATTATTTCCATACTGTTTTAGAATATATAGATACACAGTTAGTATTACTTTAAACCTCACATGGCTTGACATAAAAATATTTATTAGTATCTCAGTCCGTTGGAAAATTATTTTTATATCTTCAAACATTAATATAGAGATTTGTGTACTATATTGCGTAGTGGATTCAAGGAAGTTGTTGTATATTAAAGTTAGTCAACATTTTAAAAACAAAATACCTAGATTCTGAAGTTATTTACTCCTTGAGAAAACCAAATGTAGTTTATTTTCCATGATATTGGATATGTGTGTATTTCTGTTCATAAAACTTGGAAAATTAAAGCTGCATCAGCTATATCCCAAGAGGTTGAATTAGCACATGTTTTACAAACTTCTGCCCATCACCTGTGGCATGTTCTTATATATATATAATGATGTTATGGCTGATTCTGGTAGAGATGCCTTTAATATCAATACCAAACATCGAATAAATGCAATGTCATATTGGTCGCCTGAATCATATTTGCCATAAATACCATTCTACCATTTTCGATATATTTTTCCAGTAGTGGGACACAGCCACTGCCTAAAGTTCAAAGTTACAGTTTCTTCAGAGTTGTCAGAAGAAGAGGGTCAAACAAATACAGAGGTACACGCACACATTGTAAATCATAAACTGATAAATACTTGTGCGCATGATACTCTCGAGAATCAAACAAAAACAAGAAACAGAAGGAATGATGAGGTTCCATTATATCAGTGGTCAAATTTATAATGTTTGTCAACAGCTATAGAGACATCCCATGTGCAGCTCAAGCCCTTGGGTAAAACTACCAAGTCGTTAGCACCGAACTCAACGTATTCAGAAGATCCCTTGGGATAAACCTTCACCTTCCCTCTCACCAGATAACACGTTTCCTCTGCATCAAATGTCAGCTGAAACCTGCCTGGAGGACAACCCCACCTGTAACAACAAACAAACCCACACAAATTATAAGCGCCATAACAGCTTAAATGGTCCAGCCAACCACCTTGAGTAAAAAAGGGTGGTCAGTCAATGGTATTTTCAAGGCATGATTTAAATGAAGAACGCTTTTTGCAGCTTTCATTTTAATATCACAATAATGTCATTTCACCAGGTCCCCTACATCCCAGATATAGTTATTTATTGAATTACTGGTCACAATGTGGCTTTTTATAATAAAGAAAGGGAAAGGCTGCTGTTAATGAGACTGCAGTAAAAGCCCATATGTAGCAAGCTCATCAAATATTGAATCCAGATCATCAATTAGAGTAGCACCATGGATAACCTAAGCATTTTTTATACATTTATCTAATAAATGCATGGATCCAATTTTGTGTAGTAAATGCATCCAATGTGAAAGATGGAAAGCTATGCTGATCATAATATCTATATCATAATAATGTCTGTCAGTGATCTAGTTAGAGTGGTGCAGAAAGATTTGACTAAAAATTTATGCCTTTCACACCTGTAAAGCTGGCTCTATAACACCTGTGTTTATCGATGAAAGTGCAGTCCAGATAAGCCACCGATCAAACATACATATCAATGTATATTTAATGCTCTGTGATATCACTCATCACCAAATGGAAAATGAGTTATAAAGCATTGACTCTTTAATCTCAAAGTCCTGAGTCCTCCCATAGGTGGCCTGCGCATTAAAGTGAACCCTATCTCTGAACAAAAACAGCTGTACAATACACTACATTGGCATTTCTATTGCCTTGCATTGTCCTACTGTCTTACAATGAGTGGAGATTTTTTGTATTTAAGAATGATGTGTTAGGTTTAACTTCATTACCTCTGTATAGTATGAAAGGAAGTGCTCTACAGTTTGGACAACACGTAAAAGTGAAACTAACAAATTCATCTCAGATCTAAATATAATAAACAAGAAAAAGAAATAAAAAGGCTTAGTACACATTTCAATATAAAATAAATACTTTATAAATAGTATCTAATGGTAAAATTCAAGGTTGAGATTTTGAGGTTTGTATTTAGATTATGTAACATTTTATAAGTTTATTTTGGAAATAATTTTGATTTTAGTTTCATTTTTCAGATCCATTACATTGAGATGCTTAAGTTCTTATTTTTGAAAATATGAAATATGATTAATTTTGCTATACTGAAAGCTAAATGGGAAAATTAAAAAAAATACAATAATTTTACCCAACCTCCCAAAATAAATCAGGTTAAGTTTATTCAACCAATTTTAAAATTAAAACCCAATAATATTCTCTACTCTCCTATGATAATTTATACATTGAGATTTTTATGCGCCCTCTTTTGGAACTACCAAATATGATAAATTTTTCTTTACTTAAACCTAAATGGGAAAATAGGAAAGATTACAATAATTCTACACAACAACATAAAATAAAACCCTGGTACTGTTCATCAACCAACTTTGAAATTTGCAACACAATAATATTCTATCCCCTATGATACTTTAATCAATCTCCCAAAATCTACAGATACCTTGGACGATTTCCTCCAGCGGCCATAGGGTTTTGGTGTTGGTTGCACTTTAAAGAGTTCAGAGAAAAGTGTACTTGTAAATGATTAAGTGACCGCTCATGAGAAAAGCATCTTTGCGCTGATACATAGTCAAACTTGTTGGGGTTTCAATGTACTTTTGTTGGATTTGAAGCCACATATCTCCGAGAAGAGACTGGAGAGGATCTTGATATGTACAGATTCGATTTCTTATTTGTCCGAAGATCGCTGACATTCACCGTATTTTTGGCTTTTAGGTTTTGTATATCATGCCTATCAGCAATGATGAAACTGCTAAATCTTGTCTGTATTATATTTTGGGTCCCCCATGATCAGAAGCTTATCAGGGAAAAAGATAAAAGTATTGATCTTTACACCACTCAAAAGAAAAGGGACGGACCTGCAAAAGTTCGGCTCAACTGAGCAAGAAAAAAGCCAAGCTAGTTAACTTACTATGAACCAGTTTGAAGTTTTATGGACACACCAGGATTGCGCTTCATAGAAACCAATCTCAGTCTCAGGAGTTTATAACCCACTGCAGGGAAAAATTGGATGGTTCCTGTCTAAACATTTTTTCATACAATCATATCTGTTACCCAAAAATATCCCATTGTAGCTTTAGTGAAAATAATGGAAGAAACCTCTAGAAAAACAAAAAACTCGGAGAAATAATTCAAGCAATGGATAACCCAATAAACTGGATGTTAAATGCTGCCTTATGCTCTCACAGATGCTTGTAACAAAATTGCAAATATCACACAAAATTCACAAATCAATATCTAATAGTACCCAAAAGACTAAACCTAGCCCCAAAAATATTGCTTTGATAAGTTGATAAACTAAACATCCAGCAAGTAATACATGCAACTAAAACATCTCAAACAATTCATCTGGAAACAATATGTTGCAATGAGGCAATTAATCTGGAAATAATGATATGTTGCAGTGAAGCTTGGACTCCCTCTGTGATTAAGTGCTGTTAATGAAGTTGAAATTGCTGTAAATTTCCTGCTACATGTAGACAGAAGAAAGGAAATAACACTACTGAAAATGTGAGAACAAAAACAAGCCAACCATTTTTTTAAGCAGAGGAAGACAAGCGGATAGAAAACGTACTTAGGCCAGCCTCTGATGCCAAGATCTGACAAACGAGAATCTGAGGGCCTTCTCTCAATTCTGATTCCAAACCTCTCCTCAATATTGCAGCCATTGGCTTCCTGATTCTGGTCTCCCATGGATTTAATAATCCCAAACACACTAACAGCAGTCACTCAGGGATCCAAAAATTATGTCTAATCCAAACACCCCGCCTATATTGCTTCTCTTCCAATTCAACCTCTTTCAAGTCTCCTCACAGATCAATTGTTATGCCTACCCATACATACTGTAAGATCAACAGTTCAGTCTTGACTACCTAACCAAGTTACCTACATATAAACACTCACATGATATATATATATATTTATATATGTTTGAATTCACATGAACAGCAATAAAGAAGCATGTCATGGCATAGGTATTGGTGTGATGGTCTGGTCAAAAGTTGACTATAGAAATCGTGGGAACATGGTGGTAACTTACAACTGTATCTGGCGGCGATAAAACTATCAATATTCATATCAATCTCAATCAACTTATGGTCGTTTGACCGAACCTGTCAACCATTTTTTTTGGCTTATATTGCTGGGACATGCTTTAAAAATGAAGCCTACGCCTCTTTTTGGTTTGCCTATTTGGCCGGAGTGGGGTCAATCCCATGGGTTGACAGAATACTTTCCAATACAATTATGTATGAGCAAAATTACATAAAAGATGGTTACTGCATTCTTAATTAATTTCTGATGTGCAGTATTTTATTAGTTTTTTAAAAACTAAAAAAGTCTTATTTATTTATTAAAATATAATGACATATGTTAAAGTTTTAAAAAACTGATTCCAAGAAGTCATATATATGTATGAAAATTATGTGGATGATAACTCTCCCTGCTTTTTATGTTTCTCCTAGTTTAGGAAATTGTGTTTGAAAATTTTGTTTAATGTTTTTAATTTCTTTCGGGGTGGTGGGTAGTTGTTAAACTTTGATCATATTCTTTAATATGAATAAAGCAATCCATTTGAAAGCATAATAATGTTCACTATTTTCCAGTAAGGGAGAATCCAAATAAACTTTAACGATTATTAAGTTAGGTCATTATAATGTTAACATATCAACAATTTTTTTAAAATAATAATTATCAACAATTTTTTTAAAATAATAATAATCACAATATCTTAAAATTTAGATATGGTTTTATCAGAATATTTTATATAAAAATAATTCAAACTTTTTAATAAAAGATAATTATTTTAAATTTAGGTTTATAAGTCATGTATTTAAATATTTTATATTATATTTAAAAGTAAATTTTTATTAATTTATTAGGGATAGTTTATTATTGTTTATTTGACTGGAATTCTAGTTAAATGGCTCTATATAATTTGCTAACACTTATATCTAAACAATCTGTAATAGTGGCAGCATTGCAATATGATCTATGGAGCAGAAATGTATAATAGTGGAAGCATTGCAATAAGATCTATGGAGCAGATAATTGTGTGTTATAGTTACTAATTCACCCATGTACAAACATAAGTAAATAAATAAATTTATGTTCTCCCAAATAGGGTGTAGATAGAGAGATGTGACAACTCCCGCATCCTGCTTTTCTACTTCCCCGTTTGATAGCACTGTGCCATTGTCTCCATGATAATACAAAGTTGAGGCTATGTGCTTGGACACATAAAGGAATGATGGGGAGGAACATAAACTATTCTCTAGTTAGTTTTAACCTTATGTGAAGTATGGAAGTCTCTACAATATGGTTTTGCAATTATTTGATTATGCATATTTGGAATTATGGGAATTAAAGTTGAGAATAATCACTTGCAGTGGAAAAATTGATAGTTTGGAGAGGGGAATTAACTGAATAATGGAGCCAAGTTTGTTAAGAGAAAGAACTAAATCTCCCTCTAGGATGATATGGCTGAAATGTGAGCGTAAATAGTCTTCTAGGCCTTGGTTAGTCTCGTATTGATTTCCTAACAAGTTTTTTCAATTGCATAGTTTAATTCCTACATTATTTGTGAGGTCTTTGGTTACTATATTTTATTAGAGTGGAACATAATTATTTTCATCCATGAGACTCTTGGTAGCCAAGGTTTGTGACTAGGTGAGACTGTAGCTGGAGGGTTTTCCTTGCTCCTGGTGGCCTCTTTGTAGATTTCTAACTATGACAAAGTTAGGGAGAATCTGGGGTGTTATCATTGAGTGATATTTCATTTCTCAATGCAGGATGAAAAGAAGCTCAGGGCATGATAAAGAAGGAATCAAGAGGAAAATCCTTATGTGTATAGGCAAAGCTTCCTCCTCTATTCATTCGACTAATCATTCTCAACCTACTAGTGTGGATTGGGAGGTAAAAAAACTATCATATCTAATGCTCAATAAAAGCTCAATGACTTATTGAGGAATTGGAGAAGGGGTTAAGGATAAGAGGAAAAAAAATTCAGAGGACCCAATCATGGAGGAGGTAAACGGTTGGGTATTTGGGCCAACCCATTCTCATATAAGTGAAACAAAATTCTTTGATATTGTTGAGACATATTAGTTCATAAAAACCATTGAGGTTCAAGCCTTAGAAAAAACATAGGCAACAAAAGAAGACACCCTACATACTCTCAAAATTTTTGAAAGACAATTATTTTAAGTGATGTATAAGGCGGTCTTTGGCATTGGCTTCTAAATATCAACATTATTAGAAGGAGAAGAAGATCAACTATGGGAGGAGAGATACAAGGTACACCATCCAACCCCATCATCTTTGAGGATGGTGAACAACTCTAAGGACCAAAAAGAGATCAACCTAAACCTACAAAATAATCTTAGGAAAACAAGAGTAGCTCTAACCATTTCCTATTTAATAATTTGAATTGAGTTTTCTTTTCATAAGGAATATCTAGGAATGTAGATAGATATAAGCAAATGATTTGTTTTCCTACAAAGTTTTTGGAACTTATATTTTTATAGTCCACACTCTATGATATCAAATTGTTAGATGTTAAGTTGGAGGGCTTGGTAGTTTTCCTTGAGGAAATCACCCCACAGCAAAGTGAGACTAGGTTCCCTTGAGGTACTCACCCAACAAAATGACAATAGTTTAAGTTTTTGTTTTTGTTTACCGTATAAAATTTGATTAATTTTTAACTTAAATATATAAATAAATAAACAAATTTATCTTTCCTAATTAATCAATAATATATATATTTTTATATATTGCATCTATATATTATTTTTTGTTTTACTTATATTAAAAACATATCTAATTATTTTACATTTGTTTATAGAAATATTTATTTTGATTTAGAATGAAAACATAAAATTGTATTTTAAGAAATTCATCAGGTCTATAGGTTTGTCTATTTGGATTAGGGCTTCTAGCATGCTAATTTGATTGTAAATAATTAATAGGTGGATGGTATATATTTAACTTTTAAGAGATATCCAAACAATATTTTTAGTAGGAGTTAGGGATATCCGTTTGAAATTTATCTTAAATGTAGTTATGTTATTTTTCATTTCAATTTAATAAAAAAAACATTGTTTCCACAAGTTTCAAATTTGGTTTTCTTTCCGTTTTTATTTATGGCATTGAAATCTTAAGACTCTAGCAATTGATTTTCTTGTTGACCACTATTAGTTCAGCATTGACCAAAGCAACTTATAATGTTTAACTTTAAAAAATAAATATTATCAAAGAAACTAATTTTCAACCATTTGAGTGTGCCATAACTTCAACGTCTTATTGCATCCATTGCACAAGATAAGATATGGTTGCAATATTTATGCATTATTTTTAGATATCTGTGTAGTAATTTTTTATTTCTTATTGTAATTTAAGAAAATATTTGCTCATAAAATTGAAAGGAATAAGAGATAAATAAATATATTTAACAAGAGTCACCATTATTTATGTTTTTCTCAACATTTATGTAGGAGTAAAACTCTAAATATGTAGAGTTATCCCTTCGAAGGATGTGCATAGATCCGGGGAAGTTCTTAGTCCCCCATCAACGGCTTCTTTGAAAAAAAAGAAAAAGAAATCACAATAGTCTATTAGTTAGATTACACCATTAATTTATCCACTTCACATATCAATTTATTAGGTCCTCCCAAAGAAATACTATAGGATTTCAATCACTATTAACCACTATTATTTCAGTTAACATTGACCAATGTACATTATAATTTTTTATGCATTTTTTTCCATGACATAATTTTTAACTTGAGTGACAAGGACTAAGTTGCCCACTTGTTTCTTATTGTTTTTTTACTAGATTTTTCTTATTACACCTTTTTTTAAAGATAAATATGTTTCACTCATATATTAATTCTCTTTATAGTTAATAATAATTTAAAATATATTTTTAATTTAGTGGGTTTTTTTTTTTTTTTAAATCTTAGTAATGTGTGAGAGATGCATCATAAGATAGGTGTTTTGATGGCTATTATGGATTGATATCTGTTGAAGTCTACCCGCCATTTAATTATTTACATGGTTACACTAGTTAATGTTATACCCACTTAGATTAATCTTAACTCTAGATCTACTAAACATTGAGAGGAATCAAGTCTTCTTGATGCAAAAAAATTACTAAAAATAATAATAGATGCAAAAAATTAATAAAAATAACCATAAACGTAAACATTTTATTTTAATTTTAGCATAGTGTTATTTTTATTTTATTTTGATAAGTCAAAATATTTACATTACATTACAACATCTCTACTATACTAAATAAAAGACTTCTCAATACAATTATCTTTCCTTTACATATTTTTCCATATATATATATATAACATTTATTAATATATTTAAATTATAAACTATTTTATAATAAAATTATCTTTAATTTTATTTACTAATTTCATATCATTTATCATCATTACCTAACTTCTTTGTTCAATTGTCATAACATACCTTCACTAATAAGATAGATGATAAACACAAGGTTATCTTTCAGTGCATAATTAAGGTGGTACCTAGCATGATGGTAGTACTAAGTAGCTACCATCGTGTGATAACGAGAAAACATAAACTCTTCGTTTCAAAGTATTGGGTACTCACTACTCTTAAGACTCTCCAAGTGTATATTGATTTACTATTATGGCTCAACTCGAAACCAAAGATAACGAGCTTAACCTCTATCATGTTTTGAGACCAATTGTAATTAAATGCAACCTCAAGGCTAGGCCAAGCTCATCATAGAAATTGGGTAGACTCGACCAAGCTCATTATAGGTATTTGGAAATGCCTTTTGTTATGTTTGCTGAAGTTTGTTATGTGGACCATATGTGGACCAAGCTCATCATAGGAATTGGGTAGAGACCAATTGGTTAAATCCCTCTTGTTAGGTTTGTTATGGGTAATTTGTTGTTGGTGGATTTGAGTTTATCTAATTAAATCCCTCTTGTTAGGTTTGCTATGGGTAATTTGTTGTTGGTGGATTTGAGTTTATCTAATTGGTTATAATTTATATGTTATAATTCTTATGAATTATAGTTTGTTTTTGTTTTTATGTATTTATTTATTTAGTATTTTTGTGTTGAATTTGAATTTTTTTAATTATTATTTTAGATTTATTTTACTTATTTTTTGTGTTGTGTTGAGAGGGATCAATTTTTTTATTTTTTATTTTTTTTAAATAAATTTGCATTTTAAGGGATTTTATCCTTCAGGGTCTTTGGTAGATCATGGATTTAGATTGGTTTAATTATTAATAATTGATAATTATAAGTATTACTTTCATTAATTTTATTTTATTTTTATTTGATGTAGTCAAAATGTTCTAATTAATAATTATAATGATTCATTTTATTTATATATTTTATTTATTTACTAACTATATTTTATTTTTTATGATGATGATGACGATGATTAACATCCACTAAGACCAATGTGGTCGATCGGACTTTAAGAAAAAAAAAGAGTCTAATTGTGATTATTCAAAATTATGTTTCTATGATCAAGGAGAAGGGAAAGAAGCGCTCGAAGATCATTATAGCTGGGTTGGCTTAATAATTGAAGAAGATTGGAGGTGTGGCTAATGATAGGTAATTGAGAGCGAATAAGAGTAAGATTCAGGCAGTCTAAAATGAAGTGTTTTTCATCTTCTACCATCTTAGTATCGCAGATGTGACAAATTCTATCATCTGAGAGAGTCTTGGAAGTAGACCACCATCCGGTTTCACTTCGAAACTAACGAGAATTAGTTCTTATCCTAGCAATGTTCATTCTCTTCTTAGTGTTGGTCAACAAAAAGAGATAATTTTGGTTATCAAGGGTGGGGTTGATTACCTCTTTATAGTATCTTAGCTTCTTTTTACCCTCCAACTCCTTATCATCCCATAGCTTGTCCTTAAAAATGGAGGTAATAGGATCTTTGACACTATCCTTGCTTCCCATAATGATCTCCTCCTTAATCCACCAAAGGTTGAGTCAAGACTAGGCATCCTTATGCCACCCGCCCCGTGCTTGAGGTGCAGGTGGGGGCTTTGACTAAAGTTAAAAGAAAATTTTGGGAACCTCTTAGATTGCATGTTGTAAAACTTCTTCTTATACATCACATATCTAAACATAGCCATAATATCACATAACATAACATAATGTTACAACATCTCTTCCATACTAAACTAGAAAAAATCTCTCTAGACAAAATAATTTAAAATTATTTATATTTATATTAAGAATAAATATTTTTTAATTTTAATCATTAAAAACAAAAAAAAATCATTTTATTATTTCAAAATATATAAAAATATTTAATTGATCTTATTTCAACATTTTTTACTTAAAATTTATATTACCCTATTAAAAAATATAATATAAATATATTACCCTCTTAAAAAATGTAATATAAATAGACTGTAATTAAGCTTTATTAAAAAACACACATGTAGTAGATATATATGAATACGTGTGAATTTCACTTTAAAATGAAGAAAAAACATATGAGATCATGGGACTTGTGTGGTAAAGCGGTCAAAAGAGTTACCATGAATTTATGTTGAGTGTTGACCTTATCATCTATTTTTTCTCAAGCATTTTTGTTTTTTAAAGATTTCTTAAACAAAATATGACAATCACATATTGTCATCTCGGGAATCACATATTGTCATGTGTAACTAAGGGTAAGTTACATTGTATTTTTTTATTATTAACCAACACTTACCCGGGGAAGGTACAAAGTTTGTTAAGTATTTTACTTTGGAGAATATCCATAGGTAAGGATGTGAGGTCTTCCCATTTGCTTTATGAGTTGCTGATCTAAACTCCTATAAAACTCTTGAAAAGGCGAAGGGTTGCACTATTTGATTTTAAATTTTTTTTTGATCCACCATCATTAGTTTTGGGAAAATATTTATTTCAACAAGCCATGGCAATCTTTACAACCTTGACTAAAGTGGTTCTTTTGGAAGCAAATAAAGGTAAATATATGGATGTGTCATTTTCCAATCATATTAAGATTATGTTTTGTCTAGCCTGCACAATCATCCAATCATATCAAAATTATGTTGGGGTATATTATACTCCACTTAATAAAAGCCTGCACAATCATTTTCATCATGCCAAAAGATTTACATTACAAGATAGAATGTAATGATATGGATACATCACATGTTAGGTCACAACAAAAAGCGAATTACACAACAAAGAGAATGCATTTTCCTTCAAATGTATCACGTGTTTAAATATCACGGTAGATCAATGTTGATCAAAATTGATAAAAGGATCAATTCAGGAGCTAGTTTACACGTATTATGAGATAATTTAAACCTATTATGCAATTTTTTTAATTTAAAATTTAATTAAATAATTACAAAATTGGTTGAAATTTTAAATATTAATAGATAATTATATATAATTTATATATAATAAGGGAGTTTGAGATGTTGAATTTATTTGTATATATTATATTTATGAGTAAAATATCTTTATATTTTATGTGAAAGTAAATTTGGGTGGATCATTTTTCCTAATAAATTGAATTGAAAGAATATATTTCTTTTTAGAGGAATGAAATTAGCCTCAGTCCTCTAGAGTGGGGTTGTTGGTATCAAGTTCATCATGTCATTAGAGATTTAAATCTGGGTCGAGTAGATAACAATAATCCCCCTCAACTATGATAGAAAACCCCAATGGACATATTTTTTTTCAAATTGTGTGAAGGTCAAGCTTGGATGCCCCTTGGGATAATTTCATTCCCCCAAAGATGGCTCCCATCCTCAACCCTTCGTTGTGAAATTTGAACCTATGAAGAGGTGGGGACTAAACCACACATAAATCAATAGGTCTATACTTCATGGTAGAAAACCCCAATTGATAGAAAATCTATTGACATATACTAAAATACAATTTTAATGATAAAAATTTGCAATTTGAGAAGAAGTTCTATAGTCAAATTCTCGTAATAATTGTTGAGAAAAATTGTAACATCTCACTTGTTGTTAAATACTCAAGAAAATGAAATAGTTGTTTAATCAAATAAAAGTTATATTTTCGAATACTTTTAATTAGTCTTATAAAATATGCAAGGTTTCATAAGTTTTTAAAAGTATCTATCTATTTATATATAAATTCTAAGACTTGGATTTTTTTTGGTCAAATATTTGACATTTTAATTGTTGATAAAATTGTAATCTTCAATTTCCAAAATTACATTTTTAAATGTGTAAATTGATTCAACATCATAAAAAAAAATCTTAGTGCATTTGAATTCTCAACAATTGATATCTATCATCTCAACATTTCTTTTAAATTTCTAATCAAATTTTAGACAAAATTATATAATAAAATATAACAATATATTTTTTTTATTTCTACAATTGCACAAAAATATTATCTTAATATGACATTAAAATTATTCAACCAAACATAATTACAATGTAAAATAATTTGAAGTATAAACCCTTCATAAAATATTAATTTTTATTAAAGCTAGTTTATTTTATATGTTGGTTTTGTTTTTAATAATAATGATAATAACAAATAAAATAAATATAAATTACAGTAATTATTATAAAATAATCATTTTAATGCCTAGTTTAAAACTTTCATTTTGTTTACTATTTTATATACATGTATCAACAATACAATCTATATCAATTAATTAAAAGAGTGTTATGTGATATCATTTTGATGAATATCAAACACAAAATCACATTATTTTATATTTTTTAATAATGTAAATTAAATATTTTATATTTTTGTTGTTTTTGATTAAATATTTTTTAAAAGAATTTGTTCAAATTTTAGTTATAAATTATTGAAATGAAAATTTTGAATTGCTAAATCTATTTAGGTTGTGTTTTTTATTTTTATTTTTTAATTATTGAAATGAAAAATTATGCTTTAACTTTTAAAATTATTTTAACGGTCTTTTAAGATCCACACAAAGGCTATACACAAAATTCTAAAAAACATATATAATCCTCTCCTTTTTTAATTATATTAAAGGTATTTTAAAGGTCACATAGAATACCTTTTCCCTTTTAAATTATTTTAAAGGTGATATATATGCCACACACTCTTCCCCTTTTTAGGTATATGAGTGGTCTTCTCCCCTTTTTAGGTATTTTATAGGTATTCTTCCCTTTTTAATGGCTTTAAAGGCCACATAAATGCCAAACACATACTCTTGTTCCTTTTTAGGTATTTTAAAGTTCATATAGAGCCAAGACACATACTCTTCTTTGTTTTTAAAAATTTAAAGGTATTCAAAGGTCATAATGTTGACATTATTGTCATTGATGGGAAAGGAATAACAAAAGGTATGATTGATGACAATAGGAGCTGCAAGGTATGCTTGGTATGCTTGATGACAATAGGAGAAATAAGGTATGCTTGGTATACTTGATACAAGAGGAGAAAAAAGATATGCTTGGTATGCTCGATGACAATAGGAATAGCAAGAGATGAAAGTGATGGCAAAGGAAAATCAAAGTAGCTATACCAAGATAAAAAAGATATGGCATTTTAGTGTTGTGATACATATATTAAATTGCTTGCATAATGTTGCACAGAATGTTATGTTGAAAAAATTGTTGTGATGAAAGGATAAATTATAAGGCGAAGGTATAAAGCAAAGGCAAAGGCAATGGAAAATGTTATGTTGCACATTTTAAGGCTGATTTAAAGGTTAATTTGTACATTGTGTAACGGCTTATAGCAATGCATGTTGTTTGAGTATTTTGAAATTTATTTTATTTTAATATTCAAAATCTCAAAAGGTATGAAACAAATGAGTGGAATGAAGAAAAAACAAAGTCTTTTGACTTCATATTCATGTTTGGAATACTAACAACCATCACAGTTTTCTTATAAAATCATGTGAGGTTGCAAAGATACATTGTTATAGAGTTTGAGAATGTGAACGTCGATTTGATTTGTTTATTAGCTATAACATATAGAGTAGAAGCGAAGCAGGTTTGTGAAGAAGAAGAATCATAGATAGTGATGGAGGTATGCAAATTTATAGATAAGGTGACTAGAACTTTATTTTATTTATATATGAGGGGATAGTATTCCCCTTTAAATTTGTAGATTGCTAAAGAACATGTTGGATCTTGTTAAGGTAGTAGCCTCATGTGGGTTAAAGCCTACAAAAAAGTATGGGAGTTGGAGCTTCCTTGTAAGTTGTAGGTTGCAGGAAAATTGAGGTAGCAACCTCCTCTATGTTGGAGCCTGCACAAAACCAGATGTAATAAGGGAGTAGGAGCTTTCCTTTACGTCACAACAATAACAAAGTCGTGGTTTTCTCCCTTTACGGGTTTCCACTTATTAATGGTGTTCATATGTGATGTTTTGATTCACATATTTCTTGTTGTTCACATATTAAATTTTTTGTTCATTATGTGTTAAAATTCTCATTTAATGTTATCGTTAATTTGTTAAAATAAATTTTTTAAGGTCCATGAATGTACTAAATTGATTCACCCCCTTTTAGTTTAGTCAAGTTTTCACAAAAATATAAAGGTAACATATAGGGAAAACACACACTCTTCACCTTTTTTTAATTAATTCAAAGGTATTTAAAATTCACAATTGACACAAAAATATACAAATATGTAGATACTCTTCACCCTTTTTATTTGTTTTAAAAGTCATAAAGAGGAAAAAGACACTCTCCCCATATTTTAATGATTTTAAGGATATTTTAAAATATACATAAAAGTGAGACACATTATATTCCCTTTTTAAGTACTTTAAAGGTCTTCCCCTTATTAATTATTTAAAGGTATTTAAAGGTGATATACAGGTTATAGGTACATTCTTTCCCCTTTTTAGGTATTTTAAAGGTCACATAAATATCATACATATATTCTTCCCCTTTTTAATTATTTTAATAAATGCTACTTAGTTTTAGGTTTTTTAAAGGTTTTCCCTATTTTTTATTATTTTAAAGGTATTTTAAAAATGACATAGAGTTCAAATACATACTCTTCCCTTTTTCTTTTCCCCCTTTAGGTATTTTAATGGTTTTCTCTTTTTTAATTATTTTAAAGGTATTTTAAAGATAACATAGAGGCTAGATACATGCTCTTCCTCCTTTTTAGGTTTTTTAAAAGTTACTTGGAGACCAAACACATCTTATTCCCTTTTTTAATTAGTTTAAAAGTTCTTACTTCTTTTAGGTATTTTAATGGTTCCCCTTTTAGGTATTTTAAAAGTCACATAGAAACTAGACACATATTCTTCCCCCTTTTAAATTATTTTAAATATATTTAAAGGTTCTCACTCCTTTTTACACAAAAATCTATGAAGGTGTAGATACTCTTTTCTCATTTTCTGATTGGTGTATAAGCCTTTTAGGCAAAGAGTTGAGTACTAAAATTTATGTAGTTGTACCTACACTTCCGCTTCTATATTTCAATTTGTGTCTTCTTACTAAAGAATACATAATACTAATCATTAAATCTACTTAAACTTTACAACTAAAAATATATAAATATAAGTAATTAATACACCCAATAACCATAATCATAATACATTCATTCTTGCATGAATCATAATGTAATGTGCCCACCAAAATTTCCTTATAAGGTCACTAATAGTTAAATAAGTAAGATAGCTCATTATTGATTAAAGAAATAACATTATGTTTCAAGCTTGTACTTAAGTTCTAGTCCATGTCTTCTAATACCAATAGTATATGGAATGTGCATAGCCTCAATCATCGCATAACAAACACGTTTTCACAAAACTAATTTTTTTTTAACTACTAAAATTTTGGTCCTAAATCGTTATGATTTTACTATGCCATAGGGAGCAAAATATTTTCTCTAAAGTAAACTTTATTCAATAGATTTTAGATTTACAACTTAGGTTGCACTAATTACAACATCTCTACCTCTAATAACATACCCATAATATAATCAGGTTAGTAAAACTATAAGAAATTAGTGTGTATAGTCTATAAATATCTAGACATTACTCAAATAGTGATCAAAGTAATCTCCAAATAAGTGGAAAGAAAAAGATATGCATATTGATCTACATACAAGTTCTAAAATATAACACAATTTTATAGTTTTAAGATAGATACACAATATCAATTATTGAATTTTTGAGATGAAATACTAGTATATAGCACTTATAATATACCGTTGTAATAAATTCAAAAAGAGAAACAATTTGCAATTAATAATATTCAAAATATTATTTATTATTATAAAGATTACATTAGAGAATGTGAAAAAATAAAAAATGAGTCGACATAGAAAAATATAAAATAAAATGTTCTTGCATAACTTATTTAAAAAAATATTTTATTAAAAACAATTTAAATTATAAGCTTGTATTATTTTTTTAAGTTTTTCTAATCACCCTACCAATTCTTAATGGATACTTTCATTCACAAGGACCCATTAATTGCAATAGGTTGTATGAAAAATACATTCTCTCATAGACCCCACCTCAAAACCATTCTCTCATAGACCAAACTGAACAATAATTCACTAATAAAAAATTATAATTATGACGCCCATCCAACAGCAAAAAGTGAGTGATTTGTCTAACTCAAGACTTCTTTTATAGGCTTTGTGGCCCAAGAATAACTAAGTTTTATTCACCCACCCATCTATCCCAATGTAAGCCCAATAACTTACATGCACAAGTAACTCCTCTTTAAAACAATATGAAAAATGATTATTCATCAGCCAAATACTATCTATTTTTTTCTCCTTGAATCCCTCCTCCTATCCTATGAGTGGGTGCATAGTCACTACGTTTGTTAATTAATTCCTCTCATTAGAATTACAAGTCTTCTTTTTGCACACTTCAATTTGAATTACTTTTTCCTTTTTCCTACTTGCTTTATGGGTGTACTAGTATCTAATTTTTAAATTAATTAAAAGTAATTTTTCTTATATTTCATACACATTTACAAATGCATTCATTTTACTATTTTATTAATAGCATATTAAATAAACTACTTTACACATATACAAATGCATTCATTTTACTAATAGCATATTAAATAAACTACTTTATTTTCTTTTTCTTTTTATGAAATTTACAATCACCTATATGTGTAATCAAACAATGATGCATTTATTTAAGCTTTTCCCATTTAAACAAGTGAAATTAGTAGGAAAGCTGCTTATACCTGCATTTTATATGTAATAGCAAGTATTTACGAGAGTCATAGATAATAGTAGTTTTTATTCCATCTTATAAATAGAGGGAAAAACAAATTGAGATAATACTAGTTTTTCAGTAACTAGGGAAAAACAAATTGATGATTTAGATTATTTTAGTTTTTATCTAGTTTATTATTTATTTTATCAAATTTATATAATGCGAGTATAAATTTTTTTAGAAAAATTAATACACTAAATTTTATAAATTTATAATAAATATAATTCACAAATATTTATAATAAATAAATTAAAATCTCAACATTATAAAGAAAGAAAACATGTGGCTAATCCCATATGAATGAGTCACAGAGGATGATAGAGAATCCGTTTGTATCATGGTTATTAACACAATAGGTCTACTTATGGGAGACATAAATTATGCATATTAATTCTAATTGACACAATTCTTGCACCATTGGAAAGATTTGTAAGTGTAGAATACCACTGGAGGATCTTACTAGAAGTGACATAATTTTTACCCAAAAAAACATCATTTAATGCCTCAATAGGTCTATAAAATGTTTTAAAACCCAAATTTTTAAACTGGGACCCACTATTTAAATAACCCTGCAAGTTGATTCCTCCAATTTCTTCCACTTTGAAAGCATTGAGATAGATGAAAAATAATATAATTACCCAATCTAGATTAGGGTTTATGAATATATACATGTTATGACTTGATGTATTGTTGTTGTATTGTGAGAAAGAGATTGACATGAGTCACTCTATGGGCCCGTAAGGATGCTTAAATGATTGATTTCATGGGAATTGATATTTCCAATTGACGAGCCTAAAATATTTCATCTTTTTACACACTCTTTTCCTTATTATTAATTCATTTTCATTTGCATATGACCTTGTATTAGTCCATTTTAATGATTATATATAGTATTTAGACATAAAGTGTTTTCCATTGCATTTCTTATTATTTTGAATCAATTTATGATTAAACATTAGAAGAAGATCATAATTGCATTTATCTTTGAGTTAATTTTCAAAAACGATGTGTGAGACAAGTTGTTATGCATATTACGATGTTGCCATAAGGGATGATTTGTTTACAACTGCTGCAACTATGAACTATGTTGTTGCTACTATTGTCCCAACGATCACACTGATAGGGGGGAGTGAATTGGTGTGAGAGAAATTTTCGCAATTTAGAACTTTAACATAATCATACAACCATATAGTAATGAACCATAAACATAATATCATCAATTATAACAATTCATCATCATATCAGTAACATATCAAGAAACCATCACATCACAAAGAGAAACAATTTTTTTAGGCGGAAACTCATACAAGGGAAACCCACCAATATTCTTATTCTTTTGTATCTTCAATTCATTTACATAGAATTGCAGGCTATGACTTGTTGTAGGCAACTACCCCTAAAAAATACAAGTTTCCACTTGTGGTAGGCTACAACTTGATTGAGGCACCAACCTCAGAAGATGCAAACAACTGCTTACTGTAGGTTATGGCCCAATTGAGGCTCCAACCTAATTGAGGCTTCAACCTCAATGGAGGAACTGACCTCCTTCAACTTCCTTGTAGACCTATATTTCATCTCATTTTAAAACTAAATCCACTATCATCATATATAATTGAATTATAAATATTGTTACAATTTGCAATCTACTTCTTATCACCTAAAAAATGATCACATTGACATTTTTCACTAGGATGACCAAAATACACCATGCATTATAGGAATTTACACATTAAAACCCACTTTAACCTTAGGAAGTAATTTAAATTACCATTTTTCCTTAATTATTTATGAAAATAACCTAAAAAACCAATAAGAATAATTAAATAAACCACCATTTATTAATTATTCCCTTGAAATAATTAGTAAATCACTATTTGTTAATTATTTTTAACCACATTACCCATGAATAATTAAATGAATCATTATTTATTTATTATTCTTTATTAATCACACATTTCTCTCATGAAAAAATTAATAAATCATTATTTAGTAATTATTTCTAACTCACCTTGACCATATCTCCTTAAAGTAATTATTATATCATTTTTTTATTAATTATTTTAACCATTTTTCTTAATTAACTCAATTAATCATTATTTTTCGAGTTAGTTCACTAAATAAATGTTTTTTACCATTTCATTAATCTTTTCCTCTCTTAAATATAATAAAATACTCCTAACTCTTAGATCTTGATTTGGTCTAATAATATTTTATTATTTGACTAGATGTAGATCTATCCTAGCATTTTGTTATAAATAGAGAGGTTTTTCATCACTCTCTACACATGATGATTGCATCATTGCCATTATCATCTCAAGCCTTTTGAGCTCCCATCTTTGAATTCATATCTTCTCTTTGTTTTTACTCACTTGCAAAGGAGAAGAGAGAAATCAATTTGTGTTCGGTGTGGAGCATGATAATCTTCCTGATCCAGAGGTCTTGTTTCATTCGGGTGTATACCCCAAGATGATTGTACACCCCTCCACGTGGTGGGGAATTATCCTCCCATGGGGATCCGAGGATTAGTGGGCCCCTTGTGGGGGTTCGGGGGCAGCTCCCCCGAAGCTAAAAATAGATGAAATTTTGCCTTATAAAATATTGTAATTTCATAGTCAATCTCAGCCATTCATTAGGAAACCCTCAGTTTATATGAGGGAATTATATTGCAACTACGGATTATTATTCTAAGCGAGAGAGAGGGAAGAGACTGTTTGAGAGTGAAGATGAAATTATAATGGATCCATTGTAGGTTTTATCTCTTCATTTTGCTGGATAATATTAAAGGAATGACTGACTGTTTCTCCGTGGACGTAGCCCAAATTCAGTGAACCACATATATATGTGTCTCTATTGTTTTATGTGTTTCCAAATTTTTTTTGTGTATTTCATTACTTCATTAATTAATTTCTAACAAGTGGTATTAGAGTCGAAGATCTATTTGGCTAATAAAATCGCATGAGAGAAGGGTTCCTAGTTCGAGTGGGAGAAATGGAAGAAGATGGTAGGTTTAGGGTTAAGAAATTTAATGACTAAAACTACCAACTGTGGAATATGCAGATGGAGGATTATATGTATGAGAAAGATTTGTACCTACCATTGAGTGGAAAATAAAAGAAGCCGATGAGTATGACAGGCGAAAAATGGGATATTCTCGACAGAAAGACACTAGGAATAATACCATTGTGTCCAATAGCATACGTGGCTTTCAACATTTCAAAGGAAATGACAACTGAAGATTTAATGATGACATTGGCCAAACTATATGAAAAACCCTTGGCCTCAAATAGGGTGTTTATTATAAAGTGTCTATTTAATATGAAGATGTGAGAAGGTGGATATATTGCTGCTCAATTAAATGAATTTAACATGGTTACTAGTGAGTTAGGTTCTGTAGGGGTAAATTTTGATAATGAAGTTAGGACTCTGATATTTATGTTCTCATTTCCATAAATTTGGAATGGCTTAGTTATGGCTATTAGTAACTCTGTCTCTGGATCTAGTACTTTAAATTTTTATGATGTTGTTTGTGTTATACTTAGTGAGAAAATGCGATGGAAAAAATTCAGTGAGCCATCATGTAATGCTTTGAATGCAGAGACTAGGGGAAGAAAAATGGAAAGAGGAAGGAGCCCAAAAAATTGTACTAAGTCAATAAAAGGCAGATCCAAATCAAGATCATGGATAGTGTGTTGGAAATGTGGGAAGAATGGGCACCTGAAGAAAGACTAACAATCTCAGAAGGGGAAAGAAGGAGATGGAAAAGAAGAGAACAATCATGAAGCGAATGTGACAGACGATGTGTTGCAAGATTCTTTGATTAGTTCATTAGAGAATATTATTTATGCATGGGTGGTAGATTCAAGGGATTCATTTGATGTCATACTTGATAGGAAACATTTTCAAGACTATGTTCAACGAGATTTTGGACAGGTTTAATTAGGTGATGATAAACCCTGTAAAATCATTAAAATGGGTAAGGTTTTAATAATGCAACAAAATGGAAACCAATAGCTATTGAAGGAGGTAAGGCATGTTCCATATCTGAATAAAAATATAATTTCAACAGGGAATTTAGGTAGTGAATATTGTGTAGCTAATTTTACATACAAAATCTGGAAGGTCACTAAAGGAGCCCTGGTAATAGAAAAAGGAGAAGAGGTTGGTACATTGTATTTATGAAATGGAATTTATAATTCTGTTAATGCTTTAACCCCTACATGAGAATATACAACACTTTGGCATCATAGGCTCGGGCACATGAATGAGAAGGGGATGCAGATTCTTCACTCAAGAAATTTGTGGGCTAGGTTTGAAGCATGTTGATTTAAATTTATGTGAGAACTGTTTATGGAAAACAAAAGAGATTCAGATTTATCAGAGTTGGGAATGAAAACAAGAGTGAAAAATTAGAGTTTGTGCATACATATGTATGGGGACCTGCTCAGGTATCATCTCTTGTTGGCTTTCGCTATTATGTTACTTTTATTGATGATGCAACTAGGAAAACCTGAATTTATTTTATTCAGAATAAATATGATGTATTTGATATTTTCAAGAAATTGAAATATTTGGTTGAAAATGAGACATGAAAGAAGTTGAAGTGTCTCATATCATACAATGGAGGTAAATATCACAACACAAAGTTTGATAACTACTATTCAGAGCATGGAATTTGTAGAGAGAAGACAATTCCAAGAACACCACAAGAAAATGGCGTGTCCGAAAGGTTGAACATGAAAATCATGGAGTGTGCAAGGTGCATGAGATTGCATGTAGGATTTCCCTTATAATTTTGGGCAGATGTTGTAGATACTGTTATTTATTTAATAAACAGTGGGCCTTCAAGTTCCTTGGATGTTGGTATTCTAAAGGAGGAATTGACAGGTAAAAAGGTAAATTACTCGTTTTTAAAGGACTTTGGTTGTGAATCCTTTGTCCACATTAATAAAGAAAAGAAAACAAAGCTTGAGGAAAAATCAACAAAATATACCTTTATTGGATATGGTGTTAATGTTTTGGTTATCACTTATATGATTATGAAAATTTTAAAATCATTAGGAGAAGAGATTTCATATTTAATGAAAACGTCTTGTATAAGGATCAAATGCAGGAAAATAAATAAGAGAAGGAAAAAAAATAATACATAGTGCTTGACGAGATCACAGAAAAAGAAAAGTTTCCTACAAATTATAATGATCAGTAGCCACAATAACAACAACAACCACAACATCAACATACACCTCAAACACCTAAAATTGGAGTTAGAAGATCTACCAGGATAACACTACAAGGAAAATACCCTCTAGCAGATGTTTTTGAGGAACCCCTTATAAAAATACCCCATACATCTGTTTCTAGTGGAGGTTACTAGAGGAGGTAGGCAGGCGGAGGGTTTTGCGGATGTTTCCACGTGGTGTGCTTATCATCCGAAATCGCACTGGTGCTATCGACAAGTGAAAGCACCGATGCACACAAAACATTGGCAGACCAAACACCGTGCGCTTTGTACACACCCGCATGGTGCGTCCTACTACTGTAGAGCACTGGTGCTTCACAACTCTTCCACACCGGTGCATCATAAAACACCGTGCCAAAACAGAAACTGCCCGGTGCGGTATTAAGAAACTGCACCAGTGCATCATAAAACACTGCGCTAAAAAAGAAATTGACTGGTGCGTTTGTAAGAAATAGCACTAGTGAACCTATAAAGCCTGCGCACCGGAAAAGGGTTAAACAAAAAAAAATATGGCCAAAAAACCACATTTTTCACTTTTTTCCAGCGCTCCAGTGCTCTCAATCTCTGGTGCACTCTACAAGAGAAAGCCCTGGTGCACACAAAACATTGGCACACCGGACACTGTTCCCTCCCTACACACCCGCTTGATGTGTCCTATTACTGTAGAGCATCGGTGCTTCACAAATCTTCTGCCCTGGTGCATCATAAAACATTGTGCTAAAACAGAAATCGACCGGTGAGGTGTTATGAAACTGCACTGGTGCATCATAAAACATCGCGCCAAAATAGAAACTGTCTGGTGCAGTATTAAGAAACCGCACTGGTGCATCATAAAACACCGCGCCAAAACAGAAACTGCCCGGTGCGATATTAAGAAACCACACCAGTGCATCATAAAACACTGTACCAAAACAGAAACTGACCAGTACGTTCGTAAGAAACCGCACCGGTGTGCCTATAAAACCTCGCACATCAGAACAGGGTTAAATAAAAAAAAATTACGGCCAAAAAACTACATTTTTCACTTTTCTCAGTGCTCCAGAGCTCTCAAGCACCAGTACAATTTATCTTTGTCTGAGCAGCCCTGACATCGGTGCTCCCATTGCACCCATTGCACGCACTGCTTCTGTGCATTGCCCACCAATCTCCAACTTGCATTTTGCAAAACGGTGGGCAATTTTTCTTTTGCAAATTCTATAGCCAATATGCCTCCTCGACGGCGAAATGTACAGGTATATTTCTTGTTTTTCCATAATTAACCTTTCTAGCAGATTAGAATTTCAAATAGCCTTAAAATTAACCATTTAAAAGTTTTTTTTTTTTTTGGGTCACGCGGTGCACACGAGCCATTCTGCTCACACCGGTAAGTGGTGCTGCCTGTAAAATTTGTAGGCCACACCGCAATCAGTGCTAAGGGTATCCACATCGTGTCGAGGTGGTATCGAAAGGCGCCCCGTGTTATTTAAAAAAAAAAAAAAGTGTGGTGTGTTCATTTAGTCGGTCGCACCGTTGACCATGGGAATAGCAACGTGGTGCGTTGACAAAAATATTCACCCCGGTGTCTCTCAGCGCCCTGCATTCGGCATTCCAAGAGGGTCAACGATGTGGGATGGTAAAAGACTGCACCATTGACTATGTAATTTGTGAGGAAGTCAGTGCGCTGACACAACTATACACATCGGGGCATATATTTTAGTCAGCGCACTGCTCTTCTGACACCATATATAGTCAATGGTGCTTTAAAAATTTTTAGGTGCACCACATACGGTGCGTTGTATCTCATCTGGGGCACTGCCCCCGGTGTGCTAGAAGAAAACTCCGCACCGAAACCGGTGCATGACTATTTTTCTAGTGCACTGACTAGCCTATTTTTTTTCCAAAAAAAATCACATATGTATATTCCTAAATACATGTCTGATTTAATAAAAAGTTTATTTAATATGTTAATGATTCAGAGAGAAGAGGAGGAACAAAAACAACAACAGGCGGATCAGTACGACATGGTTCACCTGTTGGAGGCACAAGAGAGGGAGAGAGATGAGTACCCTCGCCCTATTACAGTGGATACCTAGGGGCTCCTAAGGCAAGTAGGCCTCCTCAAGTTCTATAAGGAGGCTACTTCCCTAAAGGCCTATAGTGTGCTTTTGAGACATCTTATCCGTAGGTGGAATACCCACCGACAGGCTTTCTAGGTTGGTCCTAGCCAGTGGTACACACCCACTAAGGAGGATATATATTTCATTATAGGGCTATCGAGGAGAGGGGTGTATTTTCCCTCATTCCTAGAGGTTCCAGCTGGTTGTGTAGCAGGGAGTTAGTTAGTTTACTCCCAGAGATACATTGAAGCATCAGTATTGTCTCCCGCAGAGTTTCAGGTCGCTGGAGGTTAGTTACGTATTGGTGCATTTGGTAGTGAGGATGTGCAGTGCCTCTCACTTATCATTTCAACCATTTCACACAACACCAGTGATGGGAAAGGCATTAGTTTCTCGCTTCTATATTATGTTGATTCTTTAGTACAGGAGCCACGACTTGTCAGGTGGTCTGCCATTTTTTTGCGGCAATTCTGTGCAGCCTTAGATAGATGTCATGCTCATGTACAAGGGAGGGTCAACTTCCCTTTTGCTTTAGAGAAATTTTTTTTTTTTTTGAGAGGTTTCCAGAGATGAGGCCTAGTTTTGTTCGACAGCCTCGTAGGCCGATTTTGGAGGCACGTATGCACATGTGGGGGAAAATGATGCCCAAGAGGGGAGAGACTATGTTTCCAGCCAGGATATTGCATGATGTACTGGACTTATTATCCAGTGTTGACGAGCTGCATCCCTTCATTATGGTCCCCTGTCCTTATGCTAGATTGGATTGGTGAGCATGTGCCAACATCCTCTTCACAGATGATGAGCCGCCAGATGATAGAGGTGATATTACTGTTTTATTTATATTTATTCTAACATTTTATTTAACTTGTTTTTATTAAATTGTGTAATGAAAATTTCTAATTATTGTTGTGTACTTGTATATATTTTGTAGACATTGGCTCTTTTGATGGTGAGGAGATGCCAGCACCACCACATGATCTAGGTGTGGATCCTGATGACGATGAGGGCATGCCAGATGCTGAGGATCATCACGAGGCCGGTGCAGAGAGACATGCTCTTGGTGGTGTGCAAATGCCACCTTTTTCTAGGCGTGGTCGAGTAGATACTAGATACAGGATGGAGTTGGGTGACCAAATCATTGCATTGATTGTTGAGGTGGGCATCACGCTCGCTCATTACAGAGACATATAGGATGATGATAGGCTATTACATATGTGGAGAGGCATGCCTTGTGACATGTACAGACTGATGCAACATGTCGTAGGAGAGCTATGACAGTTGTTACGCGACTGAGGAGGACTATTGCACATTATAGGCGTGGCCGAGTTGCAACACGTGATGGAAAATCCGTGATCAGCGACTCATCATCTCATGATCATTCACCTCGCGTTGCTCTAGATGAGCATGAGCCTCCACTGTCATCTAGCAGCAGTCATCATGGAGATGAGGTTGGACCATCGGCCACGTCTAGTCAGCAGCCTGCAACATCCATCAGTACTCATGATCATGAGCAGGCTACACGATCGACCGTCGAGGCTACACCATTGACTAAGCAGGCATCTACTATTACTGATATTGATGTTGTACTACCACCAGCTGATCCATGACATTTATATTACAGTTGTATATTTTTAACATTATTCAGTTATATATATATATATATATATATATATATATATATATATATATATATATATATATATATATATATATATATATATATTATATATGGTCCATGTATTTTATGTTCATGTTGCAGTTGTACTTAATTTACATGTTGGTGATCATCATGATGTGTATATTGTTAGGTCATGTTAGATATGTTCATTTAATGTGCAACAGCTTGCAGATAGATGTGTATGTGATAGCATGAGTTATATGACATGAGATGTATACTTGATGTTTGTGCTCTGATGATGTTAATATATAATGTTAATTTATTTTTGTTAGATGATCATGATCATGATGATGTTAGCGATTTTAAATGTGTTTTTTAGACGAATATGATGTTTGTATGATGGTTATCATGATCGTGATGTTTATTAATTAATTTAATATTAAATGACCATGATATTTATTAAATTTTATGTCGTGATTGTAATTGAAATTGAAATTTTAATTGTATGTAAAATTGTCGTTGTATTTGTAATTGTAATTTTAACTGTAATTGTATGTAAAATATTTAATGTAAAATTTTAATTTTAATTGTAGTATTTAATTTTTTGTGAAATGATTGTAATTGTAATTGTATATATGACAAATTGTAAAATTGTAATTGTAATTGTAATTCTATGTAAAATTCTAAAATTGTAATTGTATTTGTAATTGTAATTGTATGTAAAATATTTGTAAAATTGTAATTGTAATTGTAAATGTAATTCTAATTCTAATTCTAATTGTATGTAAATATTTGTAAAATTTCAATTGTATTACTGTGAAGTGATTGTAATTGTAAAATTATAATTGTATGTAAAATTAAAATTCTAATTCTAATTCTAATCGTAATTGTATGTGAAATTGTAAAATTGTAACTATAATTGTAATTGTAATTGTATGTAAAATATTTGTAAAATTTTAATTGTATTAATGTGAAAATTTTAAGTGTATTAATGTGAAATGCTTTTATTAAAATATTTAAATTTGTAAATAATTGTAAAATAATAAATCTAGAATAATATGAATTTTTGTAACATAATAAAGTTTAAAAAATAATGCAAACAGATTCATGTATTTTAGAATTATCATCATTTCAATATGATCTTACATACCAAAAAAAAAGAACTTTATAGAGTCTGGTGTGCTTATAATCATAATAGGCACCGATGTGTCTTAGAACTAAGACGCATCGGTGCTTCACAACTATTCTGCACCAGTGCGTCATAAAACACCGTGGCAAAACATAAACCTCGATCTCAAGAAACCATACTGGTGCGCCTATAAAACTTTGCGCACCGGAACAGGGTTATTCTGTAAAGTGAAGTATTGGAGCAGTGGAGGGTTCGAATCACGGGCAAGAATTTTTCTGAGGAGATGAGGGTTTGAAAAGACAAGAGTTTGAATTTCAGTTGAGAAGTTTATAGCAGAGAAAATGAGTGATTCAAACAGAAAGACAGACAAAGACGCTTACAGGTATGCAGAGGGCTACAGAGCTCAAAAGAGTATAAAAGGAGAAAAGGAGTATAGTTTGAGATCGGCATAGAGCATTCGGTTGAGGCCGAAGATAGGGTTAAGAGGTCCCATGATGGAGAAATGGAGAGCAGAGTTGATGGTAGAGAAAGATCAATCGAGGCAATCGATAAAGCCAAGAGGCACCATGAAGGGAAGGATTCTCATTCCCTTAAGGACAACAAAGAAAGATCAATTGACATTGTTGATCAGGATGGTAGGTCCCATGAAGGGAAATATTCTCTATAATAAATTTAAAAGTAGCTGGGAGTATTGTTCAAGCTTCGGTTGGCTTACATAAAATTTTATCGGCAAATATGACGTCGCATAAAATCACATCTTCAGCTTTCAATTGAATCTGAATGGCATCTCTAACTTGTCTGAGCTGTGGTCCTATGGATGAAACTAGTAAAAAGTATGCTTGTATTATAAATGGAAATCCAGTGACCATTTCTGTGGGAAGAAAAGCACAGATACCTGTAGCTACCATATTTCCACCTGCAAATTGGTTTCCCATTGGAAAAGCTAATGTAATAGCTCATTTTTAAATGTCTTTCCTCTGCTCAACCCTATACTCATTTTCTATGGGAAACCATTGCCTCCACATGTAATAACTACATCGTCTAGTCAAAAATTGGTCTTCTTCTGCTAACAAATGTAGAATGAAGGACTTGTTTTCATTTCTCCCAGAACATTCAAGGTCAGTTTCTTGTAAAATAGAGATTGTATAAATTTTGTTAAGATCAAGATAGCAAGCACAAAGGAGAAAAGAGGAAATTGGATGCCAAGATGGAGGAGGAACTTACAAATGAGCATGCAGATCATGGGTCAGCAAGAAGATCATGGGGCACATTTTCTTGTTGCAGGTTATGGAAAGGTTCAATTTTCCTTTTCTGAAAGAAGAAGAGGTGTAGTTTTGAAAATAAATGGCCCAAATATTTTCACAGCAAAATGTACATTTCCAACATGTCTAAAAACTAAAATATCTCCAACTTCAATAAACAGATCAGAAACAAATGGGCTAGTCATAATCATCTCAAAATAATGGGGTAGATGAAAAATTTCCCTGTCCCTCATATCAATTCACACCATCTCTCGGAATTACCCTTCTGCACGTTATATGTACTAATTGCTGGCAAGCCATCCATTTATCTGCAGATTATATTCTAAAACATATTTGTTGCAAATAGTTAAGTTCCAATTATAACAGGTTCACATGCCACAATTGCACACTTGGGCCTTGTAGTATTGCATCTTCACACACTCCACATTGCATTCTCTCAACATAATCAGTGGGGACCTCCTGCAATAAACAAAATACATTGGAACAATATTTATTTCCATTAAGAATTTATCCAATTCCAATTCTCAATTCTAATTCTAATTCTAATTCTCAATTTATATGGTTGGAGTTCACTAAATTTTGGTGTACACACCTATAAAAATTAATTTCGTTGCCTTAAATACAAATCGGTGCTACTGTACATATAACTGCACTGATGCATTTTAGTTACTGCGCACCGATGCCGATGTTACAAAAAGACACACCGGTGACGAATAAACACAAATAAAAAAAGCGCAACTCTATTTTATTTAAGTGAAAAAAAGCGGCAATTTGAAAAATGGGTGGCAAAATATTTTCGAAAATCTAATTTCATAAAAGAATTCTTTAAATACTAAACACTTTTCATTATTTCACTATTTTTGCTAAAATTTTCAGCTAGAGATTTGCAGGAGACATACATGGAGCAAGAGAGCACGAGGGCACTGTGGAGCATCGAAATACGTTCTAACATAAGTATTCAAACAATCAGAAACCAAACCTCTGGTGATTCAAACCCTGTATCATATAATTTCAAACCATCTCGTGATTAAATTTGATTATTTTTTTTACTTTTTTTTTCTACAGTTTTTTTACTTTTTCTATATTTTTATCCATTTTTACACTAAACCCTTCATTTTTTTTGTTTTTCTCTTTCTTCTCCCTGTTTTTGTGATTTCAGAATTAGGGCTTTTCATTTTAGATTGACATCCAACCCACGGGACGACTTGCATAGTCGGATCCCAATCCATTAGGCCCTTGCATGAATTTTTAAAACAAATGGATTTTTTTTTATCGGTGTGCCCTGTGTAATCAAGCGCACTACGCAAGTACTGTGTAGTAAAAAATTTGAAATCAATTTTTTTTAAATCAATGCCCCATATCTGAAATAGGGCATTGGTGCTCCATGTTACGAGGATAGCATTGTATGGTCGATTACACTATTTGTGCGGTACGTTTATAATACCCCAACACACCGTACAGTCTATTATACTGTTTTTGTGGTGCGTTTCTAATACCCCACGCACCGACGTCGGTGCGTACAGAATGAAAGATGCACTGGTTTCTTGAGATTTATTTTTTACCTGAAAAGTCGACAATTTATTTATAAATATATTAATGAATTATATGGTATAGGTTTCAAATTGATAAATAAATGACTGGCAAGAGATCAAGTAACAAAAATATTGATAACACATCAAGAAAAGAAAAAAAAGAAAGTTCTTTGTAAATTATTTATAAAAAATATTATTTTTGAATGATATGTAAGTTTAACTAATATGTATTGTTTACTATGTATCTGCAGAGCCACAAAATGACGAAGCTCGACAAGATTATTTTTGATCTAGGACCAGTAGAGCGTAAAAGCTTTATGGAAAAATTGTAAAAGGATGAATAATGTGAATGAAAAAATACTATCGATCCAATATGAGTTTATTTTTTAATTATCATTAAGAATATACTTAAATTATTAGATAACATGTGTCGAACAGTGTATTAATTCACATATGTTTAATGTTCTATAGGGACCAACAACTCAGAGAAGGAATGTTGTTCTAAGAAAAGAAAAAAATAGCACATGCAAATGAAAATTAATTGCTCATTAGCTCATTTGGAGTGGTGCTGGAGGTTAACGAAAGGGGGAAATTTTTTTACAAAATTTTGAGGGATCTAGTGGAACAAATGTATAGACGTTCTTTCCACTTACAATACAAAAACCAATCCAATGATTCCAAGAACCAAATTTTATCTAAACTACAGGAAGAATTTCCAGAGAATTGGTCAATGAGACATGTCAAACTTTAATAGCAAAAATGTACAACAACAAAAAAGAAGGAATGAAACAGTAATATTCCTTTAAGTGTTTATCTAGAATTATTTATAAATATCACTTTTGTTATATTTACTTTTCATATATCAATAAAAAAATTAAATATTTTATTGACATGTTACATTTTCAGGAAGATTATGAAAATCTCAAAAGATGAACAAGCTGATATCAGAAATATGCCAGTAGGAATGTCCAAAAAGGTGTACAATGAGATAGTCAAAGAAATGGACAAAATTGCATCACAGGAGGAGCCATCTCAACAACAACATGCTTCAAATGTAATATGTAATCATTGAATTTTTCGATCATTAGGTATAATAAATAAACAATTTAGTATTAAATATTAATTTTCAAGAATTTTCTTGTAGAAAATAAAAGAAAATGGAACCCATTCAACACATAAAACAGGACGACAAGGAAGAAAAGGGTTGATATCTAAGTTTGTGAGTAATTTTTACTTCCTTATAACAACTTAACTAGATTTCATTTTTGTATTTTTTAAGTTGTTTTACAAAATTCATTATTGAATGTCTTCAAACAAGTGCTAACATACAAAGAAGAATCATCAGACAAATTGATTGAAATTGGGTTAAATATGGGTTGTGAGTATATGTTGGCATATCAGAAATTAATTGTGGAATTTGTAAGCATCTATCGATCTTGTTTTACTTAGCTCCGTCTATAATTAATAGAATAAAAAAATATTTTATATTAAATATATGATTTTTTATGGGGTATAAAACTTGCAGAAAACAAAGTATGGAATTGCGCCAACAGATGGAATTTTGAAAGATGGCATGGAACATGGTTTTGAAAGAATGTGTATTGTTTATGAGTCAATTGTTGCTATGGTACGTCATTTCTTTTCGATTTACATTGATGTATACTATTTAATATTGCAATTTTCATTATTCTCACCAATGTATATACACTCATTATAGTTTATTTTTATGTTGTAGATGGAAGGTGAAGAGGAATAAAACAATCAACACCGTGAACAAAACATTTCTGAAAATAACCCAAGTCATGGAAGTAGCTCTAGCAGTGACAACAGTTCAAGCAAATAATGATGATCACTATGTTTGGATATCAAAGCAAGGCGTTGTATTTTTTGAAATATGTCTGTGAAATCAGACATTTTGTTTAATGTAATGGACATAGTGTCCCAATTGAAAGACAAAGGGATACCAATAACTGTCCCATTTTGTATGAAAAAGACTATTTTATTCACATATATATATATATATATATATATATAATAAAATATGTTTCAGTTTATTCTATTGTGTTCTCCATTGTCGTTCTCAAATGCACTAATAAAATTTTAATTCATATGGATATTTTTATAAGATATTTATGTGTCGACTTTTGATGAATAATGAATTTTAAAAAACCACAATAATTATGATTTGATATAACAAATTAATCCAACCAAACATCACATTCAAATGCATTAATAAAAATTTAATTAATATGAATATTGTTATAAGATGTGTCGAATTTTGATGAATAATGAATTTAAAACAATCACAATAGTTGCACTGTCACAGTTCGATGTTTCTAAAAAATTCAAAATGAAAATTGGTGCATGTTAGTTACTATACACTAGTGCGTTTGTATTCTGAATTGCACCGGTGCGTTTTTGCGACCTATGGGCACTACACAAATACCAAAACCGATTAAAAATATCAGTGCGTTTGTGTGTTTATGTGTCCATATGCACCGGTTCCATTGTACGACCTATAGGCACCACACGAATACCGATACCAATTATAAATCTCAGTGCGATTGTGTGATACTACGCACCAGGGCATTTGTGTGTCTATAAGCACCGGTGCATTTGTACGACCTATGGGCACCGTACAAATACCGATACCAATTATAAATCTCGGTGCATTTGTGTGATACTACACACCGGTGTGGTGATGCGACCTATGGGCACCGCACAAATCCCAAGACTAATTAGAATGGCCCCATGCATTGTATCACCAACACTACGCCCGATGCAGTTTTATACCTTAACGACCGGTGCGTTCTCCTTCGATCGCCCCGGGGCACCTTCTACATGTACGCACCGGTGCGTTAAAGCCAAAGTAGCGCACCGATGAAAAAAAACATCCGTAATAACCTCCGACTACCCATTTTTTGTGTGTGTTGAATTTCCATTAAAATATCTACCAAAACCTCCGTAACCATAAACGGATGTTGTAGAAAATGTTTTTTAACAATTTTGGCCAATTTTATAACACTAAAAACTTCCTTTATAACCTCCACTAGAGGGTCTTTTCCTTGTAGTGTAAGTAGACCCCCTAAATTATACTTTCCTTCATTATCTTATGTATTGTTGACTAATTCTGGTGAAATATAAAGATATGAAGAAGAAATGTAGGTAGAAACCAGGAAGAAGTGAGAGGAAGCAATGTAAGAAGAGATGGAATCCTTGATGCATAAACAGACTTGGGACTTAGTCAAGTTTCCTTCAGGTAAAACTACATTGCAGAATAAATGGGTTTATAGGTTGAAGGAAGAATATGGAGGAAAAAAATTGTATAAAGATAGAATTCTGGTGAATGGGTTTGCACAAAAGGAAGTTATAGACCTTGATGAAATTTTTTCTCTGGTTGTTAAAATGACTTCAATCAAAACTATTTTAAGTCTAGTGGTAGCAAAAAATTTGCATCTTGAGAAGTTAGATGTAAAGACAACCTTTCTCCATGGGTATTTGGAGGAATAAATATATATGAAGTAGCCACAAGGTTATGAGGTCAAATAGAAGGAAAAATTAGTGTGCAAATTGAAGAATATATTGTATGGATGAAAACAAGATCCAAGGCAATGGTATCTAAAATTTGATAGGTTTATGTCTGAACAAGGTTATACTAAATCTCACTCTAACCATTGTGTTTATATTAAAAAACCAAATGATGGAATTTATATTATATTATTATTGTATGTAGATGACATACATGTTGCAGGGTATAACATGTAGGAAATAATTGTGATCAAAGGAAAATTGGAAAATTCATTTGCAATCAAGGATTTGTGTGCTGCAAAACAAATCCTTGGTATGAGAATAACTAGAGAGAGGAAATATCAAAAATTAACATTATCTCAGAGTGAGTATATAGAAAAGGCATTAGAAATATTTAATATAAAAAATGAAAAACCAGTTAGTACACCTTTTGCTAGTCATTTCAAACTAAGTAAGGAAATGTATCCCAAAACTCAGAAAGAGATGGATTGTATGTGTAAAGTTCCATACACATTGGTAGTTGGAAGCTTAATGTATGCAATGGTATGTATAAGGAATGATATTGCACATTCGGTGGGAGTTGTAAGTAGGTATATGAAAAATACGAGAAAAGGGCATTGGATGGTAGTGAAGTAGATTCTCAAGTATTTAATAGGTACCGCAAATCAAGAATTATGCTTTGGTAGTTCAAACATTTCTCTACAGGGATATGTTGATGAAGATATGGCAAGTGATAGAGATAATATGAGGAGAACCATAGGGTATTTGTTTATTGTAGGTGGAAAAAATGTCAGTTGGGTTCAAAATTGAAAAACAATGTTTCACTTTCAACAACGGAAGTAGAGTATGTTGTTGCTATAGAGGTTAGTAAAGAAATTATTTGGTTACAAAGGTTTATGGATGAATTGGGAAAGAATCACGAGATAGAAAATTTATATAGTGACAGCTAGAGTTCAATACATATTGAAAATAACTCATAATTTTATTCCAATAATAAACATATACAACTCAAGTACCATTTCATATGGTCAATGTTGGAAGATGGAAAGTTGAATCTGGAAAAGATACACACTAGCTAGAATCTTGTAGATATGTTAACAAAAGTTGTAACCAGGGAAAAAATGATATTCTGCTCAATTTCAATTGGTCTTCAAGTATGATGGTTAAGATGAGAAACAACCAAGTCCAAATTGGAAGCTTTGTTTAGTAAATGAAGAAACATTGAAGTTACTATAATTAGTCTCAAAGTGGGAGATTGTTGGGTGTAGAGCCTAATTATCTTCCTGATTCAGAGGTATTTTTTCATCCTCGCATATACCCCAGGAGGACTGTACACCCCTCCACGTGGGGGGACCTTGTCCCCCCTACGGGGGTCCAGGGGCTAGTGGGCCCCCAAAGCTAAAAATAGATGAAACTTTGCCTTGCAAAATATTGTAATTTCATGGTCAATCTAGGTCGTTCATTAGGTGGATGATATGGCGGCAGAAGTTATGTTAATTTATGTTTTTTTTCCCTAGAAGGAAACCCTCGGTTTATATGAGGGAATTGTATTGTGGTTGTGGCTTATTATTCTAAGATAGAGAGATAGAAGATACTTTGTGAGAGCAAAGAGGAAATTATAGCAGATCTGATGTAAGTTGTATCTCTTCATTTTGCTGGATAATATAAAAGGAAGGATTGGTTTTCTCTTTGGACGTAGCCCAAATTGGGTGAACCACGTATATCCATGTCTATATTGTTTTATGTGTTTCGGTATTTTTGTTTCTGCAATATTTTTGTGTATTTCGTTGCTTCGTTAATTAATTTATAATAGTCTACAACAACGAAGGGAATATAAAGAACCCTCCCACAAGTCTTTCTCCACCAGGTGTAATTAATAAAAATTCAGCTATTCGATTTGGTATATTTGTGTTTTTTTCTTTCACTTTAGTTTCTATACTCACTTTTTTTCAGGGGTTTTATCTAACTATTTTTGTAGATATGAAGTTACTAGTTGAATACTACGACATATCTTTTGATTTTTTTTCTTTCTATTTGGTTGTTAGGGATATATTTCACCAATAGCTAAAGTGAAAACATTTGGTACACCTTCCCAAAATTTACATACTAATAAATGGAAACTCCATTGGGTATTTAGTCGTCAACAAATGGCGAATCAACTAGATCTTTAGTCGTCAACAAATGGCGAATCAACTAGATCTTTAGTCGTCAAAAAATGGTGAATCAACTAGATCTTTAGTCATCACCAAATGGTGACTCCATTGTGCTAAATTAGATCCTTGATGATTTCACTGTTATGTCAATTTTTTTGTCTTCCTTCATTTATTGTTAGATCTATAGTGGTTTTTGGAAAATATTATGTTTTTGTGCTTTTGCTTCTTTTTTATAGGTTTTTGTAACCATAAAGATAACCTCTAGATGAGAGTAGGCTAGTGCCTAGGAAATATATTCAAAATAAATAAAAAATATTTTCTTTAAAAACTATAAATACCATTTCCTAGAGATATTTACTTCAGGTGTAATGTGATTTCAACTCTTGAAAAAAGTAGCAAACCCCTCAAGATGGCCAATATGTCTGTGATTACAATTTACTAAGATTTTAGTATGACATGAAAGAAGTTTGAGAATAAATATTTAGTGTAGAGGGTTGAGATAGAAACCTTTACAAATCTTAGCAAAAACCATGGAATGAAAGAGGACGAATTGATGAAAATGTGGAGTGTTTTTTAAGGTTTCTTTAAGTAAAATCTTACAAGTACTTTCTACTATTATCACAGCACTAGTAAATATGTTTATAAAAAGATACCAACAAATTCATTACACATATTTCAATAGAAGAATAAATATAGTGAATGAGTTTCAGAGATAGAAAACACATGCCATAGCCAACGCACATGAGGCATCACTTGAAAACTATTATTAATTCTCCAGGAATAAGTTAAACACATTACACAACAAACATGTCATCTCTATGGAAAAATTTGGAACCCTTGTCTTGGTCCCTCAGTATTCTTTTAAAGATAAGTTACATCTCAGATATTTATGACCAACTGTCAACTACTTTAACTACTTCTTAACTAATGTCAACTATTTGAGTTCATTCAAAATACTTAAAAACTATTATAAAATTTAAAAATGAAATTATCATCATTTTTCAAACTAAAGTAATTTGGACTTTTGGGACACTTGTTCTTTTAACATTTATGCCTCACTTGATGTGGCCACATTTTCCACCACTCAAAAATTCCATGGAACGACACGATTATGGAATTTCTTCCAAAGTGCTAGATCAGGAACTGGACTTTGGATCATTCTTCTATAATCCATTATTATATTGCTTAATTTTGTATAGTTTGGTTTGACTATAAATAGAGTTTTGATCTACCAAAGCAACTCGAAATCTCTCTGCAAATAATTTACTATTGTTGAGCCCTTCAACACTGTAGTTTTTTGATGTGTTGAATTGACCTTCCTTTTGACATTTACTAAAAGTGTTTCTTACTACTCCCATGAAAATATGTTTCCTTGTTGATCCCAACATGTTGGTAGTCCTGCACTAATCCTTTTATCAAAATTGAAATTCAAAGATTCAATTGAGAGCTTGGATTTATAATTGAAGAATAGTGGGTTCTGAGACCTTTTATTAATATAAGATAAAATACAAGACCTTCTGCATAACAAGATATGTGTTTTCTTAATAGTTATCCATGGTCACATTACAAGTTGTTGTGTTGCTAGACAAGCATAGCTTTAATGTCGAAGGGAGTTTTTCCATGGAATCAGTTGAGCCAATTTCCTTCATCCATGCACTTTCAACAGGATATATATCTATTTTTGGCGTCATAAAGCGATGAACAAGGCACCTGAAATATCTACATACTGGCATGGATTTTTTTGCAGGATTGGCACAATGTCAGGCACTGTTGGCGAGTGGCAGGAGAGGCTGGAACCTCCATGGAATTTGCAACAAGTTTGTGGTAGGTAGTACACGCAAGAGCGTCTATGCCTCCCATGGTGACATACCTTCCTCGTGGGATGGGAAGACTCATGGGATATGAACTTGCTTGAGAACCAATCAATAAATCTCAAGAGAGATAACCTCATAAAATACTCTAAGCAACCAAGAGCATTGTAGTGAACCTATAAAACACATCTAAAGGTCTACTATAATCTTGAGGAAAATTTATAGACAGAAAGGCTAACTTAGTGAAGTCTATGTAGCAGTAGAGCATGTAGATAGGAGGGTTGTAAATTTCTCCATCTAAGGCACCACGTAATGTAGATTCATAAAGCTTTGACCAAGTCATAGTAGGAAAAAGTAGGTATGCCTTGTTACGGCTCAGAGGAAGGAGGCCATGAAATTATATAAGAATTTGGGCTACCCTTATCCTCACAATGGTCAAAACCCTAGTCAAAGGAGACTCCTATTTGGTGAAATGAGATTCCCTTCATGAGACTGGTCAGACTGATAGGGTAGAAGGCAGTATATCAGGAATTCAAAAGGTATTTTAAATTAATATTTGTGGCCTTAGTGATGAGAGAGTGTAGGGGTTCTGTTGAGAGATGGTGATGAAATGTTTTCTGTTACCAGGCCCATTAGGTGTGGGAAGGTTTTTGTAAAGGGGCCACCCCAGAAGCCCAAAAGGTTGAACCTCGTAGAACTGCACAAATGACCCTTTATTGGGTTCCATGTTTGAGGGTCCTGATCACTAAGTGGGGACCCAATTCATATCCAATTCCCAATAAAATTTCCCCTTCACATGGATACAACATTGGCAGGAAGTCGTAAGACACTTATGGACGACACATGAAACTTTATTAGGCTATCACGAGCCATTTTTTACGTTAAAATTATGTCACTCGGGCATAATCAGATCCCAAATGTTGGAAATCCCATAAGTACAAAATGTCCCTGGGAAATCCCAATGGTCAATAGACGGTTGATGAAAGCTCTTTGTCCCTTAGGACTGTTACCCGAAAGAAATTAGATGGAGGTACTAGGGTGGTGGGACCACGAGGACACATGACAAATGGAGTATGGAAATGATGTGGTCATTAGCGGGGGAGTTAGCAGACCATTAGTTGATAGGTGGGTTCCAGGGGGGAACTCAACTCAGAAATGTGATGCACCATGAGGCTCCCAGAAAGGTGACACTTCAGTCAGGTAGATTGATTCCATGGGGAGGCCTTGCATTAGAATTCAGGGTGTTAAGAGGTCCCGAAGCCACACATAATTAATGTATGTATATGTATATAGGAAAGAAAATATATTTATAATATATAATCAATGGAAAGGAAGCACACATAAAACATAGAAAGTATTTTACCCCATTCCTCCAATGTAACATGAAGGGGTAGGGTACACCATAGATAATATATTATAATAGAATAAGGAGAATTCAACAATATTCGATGTAGCAAATCATGGAAAATAATTTTCACTTTAAGAGCCTTGTTTATGTCTTCATCACACCCTAAGGTCACCTTGGTGATGAGTTGAATATCTAATGATTTCCATTGATTTAGATCATGCCTCCATGTAGCATTTAGATGTATATAAATAGCAACTTCCCCACAACATCAATCATGAAAACATACAACCAAAAATTAGGATGCAAGATGAATGCACTTCATTATAAGTAAACATGAATCAACTAACATAAATAAAATGTCTTAATATAATCAATACCAAGGGTTTGGGAGGATTTTACAGCCCTAAAATGTTAATTTCATCTCAATACCAAAGATGATCCATTAATTGCATTCCTATGGTTCTAATATTGGCCTATGTTTCAATGAACCCTTCACTAATCTTTTACCTAATCATTTTCATTCCTTTTATACCCCCACTTAAGAAGAGAGTGCCATCTATATTTCTATAATTAGTATATGAATATTGTTATGAGATTTATTGTTATAATATCTATAGCTAGTTGATGGAACCCAATGAATTTGTATGCCTTCCAATAAGCATATGTGTCCATAAAATGTTTGAAGGTTCTTCCTCCTTTCCTATCATGGCTTTGAACAAGGTCTTGAGATATTCGTCACTATATTATGAACTTAATGAATGACCACCCAAGCATGAAACTTGTCATGATTTTAAATAATTACGCAACATATTATGGTAGTTTTGAATTGAGGAAATTTATGCTCCTTTATCCTAAAGTTTTGAGTGGATTATTAATCATTGTTAAATTAGATGTGGTTTGTTTTGCAAACCCAACACCTTTCTCCACATTTTTTGAGGTTTCCTTTTAATATGTTATTTCACAATGATATTTTATTCTACTTTCACATGAAACATAAGAATACGATTTTCTGTTGCTAATATTAATTTTAGACATTTATTCTCATTTCTGCTAAGAACAATTAAATTGGTTTGTAAACTTTCCTCTAGTTTGCAGCTTATTCACAAACTTGTATAGATATTTAGGAGTCTGGTTGCATTATTCTAGAGATGTTTTTTCCTTTTCTACTTTGAATTATACTTCTGCGTTGTTATCATTCATACTATCTATAGCAAGTTGGCTTGATGTCGCAATAGATGTAGTATTTTTGGGTTGAGGTATCCATCTCATTTCTATCGATAATCCTAATCGTACCCTACCATATCTTGCAATATCAAGTGTACAACATCCTTGAAGTGTGGAATTTCTACAAACTTAAATAATCCTTTAGAGGTTTAGAAACTTTACAATGCTGAGATCAAAGTAGTCGACTACTATATTATTTATATTTTTCACCAGCCTTATCCACTAGAAATTGAGGAGGTATTATGCACATTTTTTGTCGGGTTTCCTCTCTATACAAGATAAATATTAATTGATTGTTGTCTTGTGCTTTTGATAGTATTCTCACACCGTCTATAGGGATATAGGGGCATTGAAGCTCCAATTATGTGCATCATCCCATAGCAAGAACACAAATAATTAATCATATTTCCAATCAGAGTTATAGAGAAAAATACGTCTTTTTTTACTTTAAACATTGAAATTTTAAGATATGTAGATATTTTTCCATTGTTACACTTCAATATCCTAGGATTTTAGTACAAGATGGTTTCCTTACATTTTAGCGCCTAGTGGACTCAGCTTTCTCCCTTGTATTAAGTTGCAATTTGTTGTTGAGATTGCACATAATCGACAATGACAAATGCAATAATATAAGGGGTGGAACCCGTTTCTCTACATTGCACCAATGTGATTGCACTTTTGTTATTAAGTTGCATCACACTTTGGCTACATAGTTGTTGAGCATGCTATTCCTTCTCTACATCGCATTACATTACATGGACATAATATTTACGCTTTAACATGGTTTTTATCACATTATTTCATTGTTGTTTTTCAACATTAGAGCTTCATTACATCACATTGTATTAACATAGTATTGAATGAAGCGCTTTAACACATCCTTATTACTTTAAATCACATACATTATTATAATTTTCCATCACAATGCTCTATTGTTAACTCATAGCCTTGCCCTATAGTGCAGTATTGCATTGTATGGTATTTCTGAAATGAATAGAAAAATAACTCTTACGTCTAGTGTAATTGACCTTCAACTCGATCTACGAAAAATTAAGGGGAAGGTTGTTATACATGATTTACGTTTGCGGATAAAGGTATCTCCCCTAGGTTTGGTGGTCAACATAGAACAATAGAGAGACAAGGAACCCAAATATTTTTCTTAAATTAAATAGATGACAGACTGAAGCATACCTGGAATTTGTCGCTCACTTTTCTCCTTTAGCTTAGAAGTTCCAATTCCAGCTTTAACCGCTAAAATTAGAACTTGCACAGTCAGATAACACAAGCCAAGGAACTACGAGATGTATGTAGTATCATCTAAAGACTCTATTCAATAAATAAAAATGGTATTGAAATACATGAATCAACATCAGATATAGGAAAACAAAGAATTCTTTGCATTAATATAAATAGAAGGAGATTACAACCATAAGTGGCAGTTGATCTTGTAGAAGAGCTCCTCTGAGTTGTTGACTCGTCCTTTACTTGTTACAATATGAACCTTCACTCACCCTATGCATGAGATGATAACTACTTACTGTAGTAGCATAAGTGTAGAATCACTCTCCAAAGCCAACCATTCATTCACCAACCTTCTCATAGGCAAGAGGGTTAGTAAATAAGAGAGAAGATTATGCTAAGATTTCTTATCCAATTAACATTCTATGATTTTAGATCCACCTTTGATGGAGGGGTAGGATCAAAGGATAAGTGGTGAACACTCCAAAGTATGGTAGGAAGGATTTGAATGTTAATCCAAGGTAAGTAGTTGAAACAAATTATAGTAACTCCTAGAAGGGGAAGCTTTTAGAATCCCATTCATTCTCTCGGAATTCTAGAACCAACGCAGGTGCCAAGGAAGGCTAACTGCAGGTGACCAATGCTAGCCACAGGGGAGAAAATTGTAGGATAATGAACCCTATTAGGTTTCAAGGGAGCATTGGTGCTCAAATTGGCTCAGATAAGGCAGTTTAGGGTTGAATTTCTAAGGGATGAAAGCTACATGGTTAGGGAATTGTGCAAGATGATGATAGGGGGAATAGGATGTTGATTGATCCCATTAGGAGGCTCACTTTGATTGGGTGTGAAAAAATGGCCTATAATGGAATGCCCCCTCAGGCGCAAAGCCATAGATGGTGACTTATGACTGCAGTGCTTTACCTTGTGACAAGTAGGGATCAAAGACAGCTGATGAGCTTCATCTGTTACATTACAAGTATCATGACATCTGGATGTTGAGGGGGGCATACCCATACTCGTCTCATAAGCTAACATAACATGTGTAATGATCAAAAGACATGTCCATAGATGCAAATAATGGAATCATGAATGGATGCTTTTTCATATGATCCCGACCATCATACATTGTATCCTTGTATAACTCCTGAAATCGCAGCCCGGATGGATTAAACTAAATCTGGGGTCTTCTATCTCAACCACACGACCAAATAATGTACGATTCTAACCATGTGAATAAATGAGTTGGATTCAAACATGGTAGACACCATATGATTACTGACCAATGATGTAAACCATTAACAAAAACGAGAGAAAGCATCGATGATGTTAATGGCTCTCAAGGTACTATGATAAAATCAACATGGTGCGAGTAAATGAGATGATGTCAAAAATCACACGGATTCTTTCAGTCGAAGGCCATTGATTTAAACCTATCACTAAGAGTGAGGAGACTTTCCACTGATGTACACAAGCACCAAGGTACCAAAAGGGTGTTTCTAAGTCAACTTCCTGGATGATGTGCTTATGTTGACAGGAAGAGACCCATCGTAGGAGGGCCTTGATGTATCCCCCATCAACGAAATTAAAAAAGTATCATGATTGAGACAGAATGATCAGAATGATGCTAATATGGAATTGGATCAAGAAAGGCAGACATGAATTAAGGCTTATGAGTATTGTGGCAAAGATAATCTGATGGACTTCCCTTGAACACATAACAACACTGAATGGAGTTGGTAGCATTGAACCAAAATGAAAGTGAAGGCTTTGAAAGTGGTATGATATCCAAAAGAAAAGAATATTTCCTAACCCAATAGCCATGGAGATGGAGTGGAAAGTGTCGTGTTTAATAGTGACTCACTGCCATTTAGCAAAAATGGAATTCCTCGTTTTCCCAATTTCCCCAAACTTACTGGTCAATACCTCTTTATTTTTTATCAAGTTTGAGGAGGATAACATATGCTTGATATGTAAGTTCATCCTTCAGATGAATCCCTCCAAGTATCTTTAACGAACCCTCAGAAGGAGTGGTTCAACCTTTTCATGTTTGACAATTCCATCATTGTTTGATGTTTTAATGAGTCTAGCGAAGGTAAGATTCAACATCTTTTTCATGTTTAGAGAGTTTTAAAAAGAGGCGGAAAAGAAAAATAAACATGTCCCTTTTCATAGATAGTCTCTTAATTCTGAAAAGGTAGAAAAAAATACTCAAGAGAACCTCTTAGCCATGTTTGACGAAGGTATTCATTTTTCGTAGTTAGTCTAGCTCAGTCTGGAAAAGGATTAAACTTATACTAAGTAGACGTCTTTTCATTTACTTTTATGAGCTCGAAAGGACAAGTGCTCAGATTTTGTTTCATATTTTGGGAGTCTAAAAAGAGTTGAAAGAGGACTCTAGGGGGTTCCTTTTTCATTGGTTTATAGAGTCCGAAAAAGAGATAAAAGTGTACTTTTCGGTCAAAGTAACATGTCACAACATAGTAAAAACCTATTAACAGTTGTCATCCTACTTAAAACACCACATGAAGGATTAAAAATATATGTTTCATAGTAAAAATGAAGCATATCTAGGTCAAAATGTTAAAAATGTATAAAATGACGAGAAAATGACCATAAATATCCAAAATGACTTTTCATTTTTACCATTTCACACTTTACCTTCAACAGTGAATATTTGGATCCCTTTTGCCCTCAACTTCTGTAGATGATTGTGACCAATCTAGGGAACCATTTAAAGTGTCGTCAGATCCATGTAGGAGCTAAGACCTTTCTCTATCTTTCCACAGTTCATTTTTGTGTTTTCATGTAAAATTTTCAAAAAAAACGCCCTGGGACCAAATCACCCCCTCTGTGTTGAAAAGGGAATTGCATATAGGCAGTGGAACACTACAAATAGAGGTGCAATGCTCTTTCTAAGCCTCCTTGGGTGCGTTGGGAGCATTTCTCCAATTTTGTTCTCATTTTTGCCTTAACTTTTGTGAGGTTTTTTTTGTATGGAAAAGATTCTAATGAGTCCTTTATTTGTGTTTCACGGACCCATTATCACAAAATTTCATTTATTTGGAGAGAAAAAGAGCATGAAGCACAATACATGGATGCCTCAAATGACCATGCTATCATCTGAGTGCTTAGAAACTGTGGGTTGTTGAAATTCTTATGGCTTCCCGGTATGAGGCAACAAATGGAGTTTTTAAAGTACCTTGTGAGTTCATGGTATGTTTAGGCACAAGTGTTCAAGTTTGGGGAGAATCTACTCTATGTATAGGTAGATGATATTTACTTTTTGACGTTATTGTCAAATCGAGGTGCCCCCATCTCTCTTTTAGGTGGAATAAGTGGTGGTGAGACGGTGAAATATTACATTCATACCTATTCCAGACCTCGAGTCGTACGTAATAAGAGCGAAAATATTAACATAAAGGATGTGTCCCAACTACTTTTGAGAACTATTGTGGTCATCATAAAAATATTTGCAGGAAAATCGACATTACATTTGGCAAGTAGATCATACATGCAGTATGGGGTAGAATTTCTAGAGTTGACAGTATTCAACTGGAGTGAGGATGTCTTGGTCAACTTGATGGAATAACTTACTAAAGCAAAGGAGGGGAAGTTGAAGAAATTTGGTTATGGTGCCATATCGATATCGTTTTCCTTAGAGCGGGTACCATTACTGTAGCCTCAACACATTATACTTGAGCCCTTTGATCCGAGGCTCCCACGAATGAGGAGGTGGATAAACCACATGGCAAAACATGCAGGTCCATCAAGGATCACATTTTCACTAACATTCTTTGTATGGTTACACAAACAGTTCAACGTGGCTGATGAGTATCTCACACAGATATGGATTTATGTGATGATCCTAATATCGTGTTGCCTGAGGGCGATCAATGGGATGCTACAAGTAAGATACTTTGACCTTTAATTTTTATGAGGTTTTACAATTTTTTTGTGTTTTTTCATGTTCCAAAGACTAAAATATTTGATTTTTTCATGGAGATATTGGACCTGTTCGACTAGTGGGTACTACATATCTCCGTCGCACAAAGAGACAGCCATAGGAGGAGGCAGTGGGACCATTACAGGTTGTTGTGGTGGGATGGGATGCACTACGGGATATTAAGGTAGCGGAGGTCTTATCAGAGGTAGAGCTCCACATGGAAAAATTGATGAGACCATGGTCAATCAACTTCCATTGCTACTTCAACAACATACCATTTAAGGTACCTAGCCGTATTGGTTGATTGATGCACAAGATAGCTTGTGCGGTGTCATTTTATCATGAGCACCACTAATTTTCTACTTACATGTTTGCATGTAGTTTTTTTTATATGGGTGATGTGGCCATATGTGTGTAAGGGCACACATTTTGTAAAACCAAACTTATCATATATATATATATATATATATATATATATATATATATATATATTTAGTGTTTCCTAGTTCCTATTTTGCTTTCAATATGATGTGATGTGAATTGAAAGCTACTTACATTCCTTGCAAATCTCTATCTAAAACTAAATTAGCTAGGGAATCTTCTAAAGTGTTTAGATTTCTAGAAAATTGTTTATATTGTATGAAGCTGAAATTTCTTTCTATAAGACACAATCTAAAAACCATACAAAGGATGGTGGGATCCATCACTGAATAAATATTCACAAGTTGTAGTACTATGAGTTGTGAGTCGAGCCTGATGACTATATGGAGGATACCATGTGAAATAACATCAGAAAACAACTCTACCACTGCACTATACTCATCTATGTTGTTAGTAGAGTGGTTAATGCAAATCCCTTGCATACTCACTAACACGCTATTTAGAGAAAATATGGTCCACGTTATAGAGGATAGGTTCCGAGTATTACAACTAGCACCATAGGCATAACCAGTATACTGTTCGAGAGAGGTTGATATCTACAAACCAAAGTAAAGAAGGATCAACAGAAGCCATGGGAAACTTTGAAAAACACACTACAAGCACACTCAACACACCTCTAGACAGTATGTACACAGTTTACTACACATGGTATCAAACATATTATTTTTTGAGATACATCCCCTTTCTAGACTGTGTCAGTGGAATTCCATCAAGATCTACCAACTCGTAAGCCTCTCTTTCCACGACACATTTGACAATGTATGGGCCCAACCACATAGGCTGAAAATTTCATGGGCCTAAATTATTGGCCTCCTAGTCCTATAAAGGTACCAGATCGCCTTCCGAGAAGACTCTAGGCTTGACACTTTTATCATATTGTGCTTTGATGCGTCTTTTATGAGCTTCGATTGCTAAAGCGACATCACATCGGGTCTCATCCAATCAAGTCAAGTGTAAAAGACATTCCTCTTTTGCAGAGGCAGTAGGGAGAAGTTCGATAACTAGATTCATCGATTGAATTTTGCACTCAATGGGAAGGATCACTTCCAGACCATAAATCAACTGAAACAGTGTAAATCTAGTAATAGTCGTTATGGAGGTTCGGTATGCCCACAAGTTATCATAGAGAAGTAAATTCCACTCTGATTTATGGACCCCTATTATGTGTTGAAGCATAGTATTAAGAACCTTGTTGATAGCTTCAACTTGTTCATTAGCTTGTGGATAATAGGCAGTGGGATTTTCATGTGAAAGTCCCAATTTGGAGGTTAATTCAGTCATCATATGTTTCTAAAAATGCTTCCCATGATTTCTGGCTATCGCTTGTGGAACACCAAACCTAGAGATCACGTGGTTGAAAAATAAGTACGTAGTCATTTTGCCAGTGTTATTGAATGCATTGCTTCGGCCCACTTAGTAAAGTAGTCAACATCGACAATGATATAGCCATGCCCCTTGGTCGAATTAGGGTTACATATCATAAATTCGACACCCCATTTCGCAAAAGGACCAACGACGATAACGGGATGCAGAGGAGAAGGTGGAGCATAGAATTTTTGATCGTATATCTGGCAAGCATGACAATTCTATACTACAAGGATAGAGTCGCGGAAAATGGTGGGCCAAAAATGACAAGCACGTAAGATATTTTGCACGGTATCGTAACCAGATAAGTGTCTACCACATGATCATGAAGGGTAATCATTCATAATTTTCTCTACCAACTCAAGGGTGTGGCACCTCCATAAGATCACATCAATATCACGCTGGTAAAAGGTGTCGCCAGTAATCAGATAATTTCGGGACTGGTAATGGATATGTTGCTGCTCAGAGCAAGAGGTATTAGGTCAGAAAATCTAGGTCTAGAGATAAATCAGGAAATCCTCATACCACGGTTCGAATGATGATATAAAAAAAATGACTCATCGGGGATGGAATCTTTAGATGTAGATTCAACATCATGGGAGGGAAGCTCAAAAATTAGTTTGTCGAATACTAGGGATTTATTTGACTTGGATTTCATGAATTCTAGGTCAAACTCTTGGAGAATAAATATCCATTTCGAGTACTCTCCCCCCCATCAATTGGTGTGACAGTATATATGATATCGGGTTTCAATCTGAAATGACCGTAGTTTTCCGAAGCAAGATGTAATGGTGAAATATTTGGATGGCTTGAATGACCACCAAATCCAAATTTTCGACATGAGTGTACCAGATCTTAGTATCGTTGAGGTTCCGACTCAGATAATAAATGGTATGTTCAATCCTAATGTCATCTTCTTGGACCAACACCATGGCTATAATAGAGATTGTGGCAGCGAGATACAATAAATAGTCGCGCTGATAGTCAGGGGATATAAGAGAGATTCTTGAACCAGTACATATTTTAAGGCATCAAACGATTTATGTGCAATGTCATCCTAATGGAAGGGAATCCATTTATTCAGTAAGTGAGTAAATAATTTGGTCAGCTTAGTGTAATTAGGGACTAATCTCCTCAAAAATCTAGATTTCCCATGGATTTTTGTAATTAAAATGAGGATGGTACAGGAAAATCAACAATTTCCTAGACTTTGAGAGGATCAATACAAATTCCTTGCTTGGAGATAACAAAACCAAGGAGTCGACTATAACCAACACAAAACACATAGTTGTGCGGGTTAAGTTGAATGTTATAGTGCCTACAATGGAGAAAAAAGGCTCGTAAAAGCAGAGGGTGATCAGCTCATTGTTTTGAATGAGCAAGGAGATCGTACAAATAGGGTTGCACGATATGCTTAATATCATGAAAAACATAATCCATCACACACTGAAACGTGTCCCTTGAGTTCTTGAGACCGAAAGGGAGATTTTTATAAGTGAAAGTACCCGAGGGACAAGTAAATGTTGTTTTGGGTTGGTCCACTAGGAGAATGTTGATTTGATTGTAACCAAAAATCCATCCATAAATGAATAGATCTCGCAACCAACATAATCATCAAAAATCTTGTCAATAAATGGGGTTGGGTAGTTGTATTTCAAACGGGTTCGATTAACATCCTGATTATCGATGCATACTCAAATCATTTCATGTTTCTTCATGACAGGGACTACGTTGGAAACCCAATTGATTAATGGAACATGATATATAAAACCAGACCAAGGAAGCTTTTCAACTTCAGCTTTTATCCTGACATCCTTCTTAGGATGGACCAGACGGAGGCCTTGCTAGATGGGTTTGTCATCAAGATAGAATTTAATTTCATGCACCACTATGTTTGGTTTGATGCCTGGAATTTCTTCATACATCCAAGAAAAGACATCTCTAAAACTCACGAAAAAAAGCTCGATATGTCTATATTTCAGATGAAGAACAAGATTCTCCGATGTAAATATTTTCAATTATTCTTGATTTGATTGAAATATCGAGAGGAATGGTTTCTTCGATATTCAAGAGGTTATTTTTAGAGTCGATCTCATGAATGGAAATGAAATTCGTAGAGGATTCGATTAATTTAGGTAGATATAAATTTCCTAGATTATCTTCTATGGAATCAAGAAGGGAGGAATGATGGTGATGCTCGTCCCATGGCACATATTTTGACATCATGATTTCCATGATGCTTTCGTTGTTTGAGAATATATGCAAAAAATGATAAGAGGGAATGTCACAATCTAGGGATCAATCTACCCAATTGATTAAAGAAAAAGTATGGGCCGCACAAGCCAATTAGATGGCTTCGTATTTTTTCTCAACAGGGTTGAGCGACATCTGATCGCCTAAAATTTGAATTTTAGTTTAATCTGGCACAATCTATGGATCGAAAAGAATCATAGAGGACGATATCATATTGATATAAACAACTGAGGTTGAGGAGTTGGAAGTGGGAGGAGGGGTGAGCGAAAAATTCCCCATAAGATCATATGAGCCATACTTAAGGAAGAGGATGGCAGCCATATGAGCTTATGTTTGAGATTATTATTTGAATATTGGTCTGCTTAGACTATTGCTTGGTCTGCTTAGACTATTGCTTCCTCTTGTTGTTTAGAAGGGTTGTTGTGCTGTTTAGCACTGGGTGTTCCCGAGCGGGAATCCCACCTCTTCCCTTGAGAGTCCTCTTAGGAGAGTATTGTACTATATTTCTCCACATCTAGGCTTGAGGCCAAGCATCATTCTTCAGCTACAACATTATTTTTTCAGAGAATAGTTTTGTGTTGTAGGATGTTGCAGTGGAGGATTGATAACACCACTTCTGGGTCTATTTATCAATAGAGGGAGATTTCCTTCTCTTGAGAGATCAACTAGGAGGATTTCTAGGCTCATTTCACATCTTGGAACTTGGCCAAAGTATTCCTCATCTCCTATAGTGTAGTCCCTTGCAGTAACTGTGTCATTTTTCATAGAGTTACAACAGCAGGGTTTAAGCCCTTGTTTTTGAGCTAGTTTCCTAGGGAAAGGACCAAACCTTCTCCTGTAAATCTAGAAGAATGGATTCTCATCCCTCTATTGTATTATTCAGCCATATGTATGTAATTTTTCAGTAAGACTACTTTATTTCATATCTGAATGTTCAGATCTACTCTTTTGTACTCAAGCTTTCAAGAAACCCTTGCCGGGTTACCTTTATAATGTATTAAGGAGGTCAGATCTCTATTTTCTTATCATATTGTTCAATAAAGATATATATATATATATATATGATTTTCTATCATAATTTTGTAGAAACCCTCACAGAATAATGCTATCATGAACTTCATAAATTCTGCATAGCTTAAGTCATGGGGTTTGGGCATTTTTAAGCCATCTTGAGGCCAGGAGATATGTTTAACTTAGAAAAAGGGATTTGCTTCTAATTCCATTTTATATATGAGGGCCATAATATATATGATAAGGAATATAAGTGCTATTTCCCCTTCTTACAATGTAATTCTTTGGAAATAATGTTTTTATGGGCTATATTGCTGCATTTCCCCCATTTGGGATGATATAGAGTATCTTATTTTTGTTGCTGTTACATTAATTTGATGGATATGTGTTCCTCTCATATTTTATGAGGTGATTTATCACTTCTATTTCCAGAATTGTGTTCATGTATTGCTGCATCCCCATTTTGGGATATTACAGTGGTATCAGAGCATAATCTTAGCTTAGCCTGTGGAACTCAGCCATTATGCTATCAAGAGAAGAAGGAGGAGAGATGTACAAAAATTACAAAGGAAATACTCCATTATTTTGAGGAAGAAGGGAAGAGAATCTCTCAAAGCTTCTTTCTAAATCTATACAGAGCATTAAAGGGGATCTCAAGAAAATGAGAATGGAGATGGAATCTCCAGAGGAGTTTGGATCTAAGGTCAAATATATATTTTCACATGATAGGTGTGAGAATACAGCTACACCCTATTATGCACAACATATTCAAATGTCTAGATCTACCATGAGAGAGATGAAAGAAGGAGGGATGCCTAAGAGGGAAACTCTTAGTGATTTTCTGTAGGAGTATGAATTTCAAACTGAGAAGTTTAGAGATCATATCAATTTCCAGGAGTTTTGCAAGATCAAGGTGGAGAGGATCAAGCAACATGACATGGATATATTTTCTCTATCTACTTTTGATGGATCATCAACATATTCAGCCAAAGCTTGGGTGGAGGAGCTACACACCTATTTGCAGTAGCACCAAGTTTCTGAAGATGAAGCCATTAGAGTTGCAGCGCTGCACTTTGAAGGTAAGGCCTATGCTTAGTGGATATTTGAGTCATTTTGATTAAAAAATGCAAATACTTCTTCTTATGCAAGGTTCACTAAGAGATTAAAGGAGAGGTTTTATGGAAAACACTCTAAAACACTCTTGGTAGAGCCAAACAAACCAAGACAAACAAAAATTTTGCATGGGTTAGAAGGGCCTATAAACTCAAATCCATTTCAGAAAATTGTTTAAGAGGTTCACATCTTGCATAACACCTTGTTAGAGGCAAGATCTATATATCATAATTTTGAGGGCATGGAGATCCTCTTTCCAAAAGAGGATCCTCTTATTGATCAAGTGACTCACATTCATATTGAAGAGGAAGAGAAGGATGGGGGAAAAAGTGTTGTCACATATAGAGCATATCTAGTCCCTCATGCAGAGGAAGGAGAAGCACATGCTCCAACAGGAGGAATTCTTGTATCATTGCAAAAAATTCCTCAGGATCTCACATATGGAGGACAAAGCACAATGAATGAGTAGCATGATTGTGAGACATTGTAGATGGAAGGAGAAGGTAGGGAGGAAGGTCAGCATCACTTGATGAGGAGCACACACCCCTATCTATTTTGGAGAGCTAAGGAAAAGAAGAGGCGGATTGATATGCACTATGAGGGCAAGGGAAAAGTTGCCCATCCATATGTACAGTCTACTCTTGACATTGATGTCTCATTACATGGAGGCATTCCACCTGGGAGGCCACCAGATCTGCAGTTGGTAAGGGACATATTGCCCTTTGGTTCATCACTCTTAGATTCTAGAGAGGTGAATAATTTGGAGGAGTCTAGTACAGTTCAGAGAGCTTGGGATAGAATCAAGGAGGAGGGGAGAATTCTCCCATTTTCAGCATCACCCACTCTCACTATATGTACTACGCTGATAGAAGTTGCTGCAGTGATGGAGGATGGCACCTTCATGGTGCAAGGGAGCTGCTCCATGGATGTGGAGAAATAGAGGGTACTTCCTTTGAGGAAGGAATCCTCCATACATTGGAGTAGATGGAGGCCACTCATGCTTACATTGGCCAAGATCAGGGGGTTCTTTTTGGATGGTAGCTTCTCATGGGAGGCCAACTTCCAAAATTCACCACTTCTATTTGAGCATGAGCAGCTGCATGATGGGCATGGCAGCACTTTGGAGGATGACTTTGGCACGTGGGATGTCAAAGGAGAAGACAATAGTATGTGGGGAGCTTCACATTTTAGATCTTCAGCACTGTCTCTTAGGAGGATTGATCCATATTGGAGGTCTCAACTCTTGGTAGATTACTCCAAGGATCTTGGTGCTTGCATGATTCTTGATGACCCAGAGGGAGATGATAGATACATGGTGGTTGGAGAGGTCATCTATTATTATGGTAGAGTCTTCTTGGCTAGAGCTTCTGAGCTCAAGGAGAAGCTGCCACATGCAACACATGTGGACTTCCTTTCCATGCACTTTGATGCATATCTTTCTTTGGCAGAGGAGTTCATTTGGGAGGGAATCCAACATGATACATTTCAGCATATGGAGAGATGCATAGCCTAGATTGTGATAGAGAGGATATCAGAGCCACTTCCCTACACTTTGGAGGTGAGAGAAAATTTCTGGTTGAGCCATTTCAGCTCAAGGTCCCAAGTACATGGTGGAAAAGGTATAATTTCACATTACATTTTGTACTTATTTACTTTATATGAGCAGCATGTTGTACCAAGGAGGATTATCCCTTCTTGCATATTATATGATGATGTACTTGAAGCCACTTGCAACATTGATATTGGCTATTTTATTAGTGGTTTGTGGGGGAAGCCACATGATTTTTGGTGTGCACCATTGACACCACATTCTACTTTCATGCTTCTATCTCACCAAACAGACGTGCGTAAAACAAGTGGCCGGTGAACTGTGGTGGTTACTTGTTTTGTGGATGGTGGTGACGTGGCGACTGTCGGGGAATGCGATCACTACTGCCACAGTTGGAGTTGCTTGGTTAAGCCGGGGACATTGGTATTTCAGCCTGTGGGAGCTGTCGGAAAGGTATGAGTTGAAGATGCCCATTTTTAGTCTGATTCTCCCTACTTTACATGTTGTATGTTTAAGGAGAAATAATGGGAAAACCTTGATTGCCACATCACACCTCTTGTCTTCATATGGGAGGAGCCATTTGAAGACCTTGAGTTCTTGGAGGAGGCACTTCATGGCTGATTTATTTTGTGGGGTAACTTGGGCCATTCTTGGAGGCCATGAAATTTTAGCCCAATATCAGCAACAACCCCATACTTACCATAAATGGAGAGAGAAACAACTTGGATGGAAAAATATGATCTTTCCATGCAGCCCCAATACATTGCATAAACTCGGGGTTGATTTATTTGATGAGCTACCTAGAATGGCTCATTTCATTTGGATGATAGCATGGGTGTGGGAGTCACTCATTGGGAATGAGATTCCCCATGTTTGTAATCAATCCTACCTTGAGGAGGCCATTTGAAATCAAGGAGGTTTCCACTTACACCTTCCACCTTTATATGATGTGAGCCATGTGGTTTTTCATAGTTGGGAGGAGCATTGGGGGGCAGATTTTTTGCTGATCATTTTGAGCAGTGGTGGGGACTATTGATGAGGAGGCCACAAGAGGAGGAGGGAGGAATTTTTCTCTCCTCATATAGTTTCTTGAGGACAAGCAACATTTTGGAGGGGAGGACTGTAATATTCCAAAATTTTAGCCTTCAACTAAATGCAATATTACATTTTGTTCTATCACTAGGTCGGTTAATAAATGGGTGGAGAGGCCCATAAATCTCTTGAGAAGCAATAAAAACACTTCAAGTGTGAAAGGAAACCATTGTAGTAGCTAAATAAAGCTCCTCCATGTGTGAACAGGGTTTGGATCATGTTGATTCAGTCAACTTTGACCAAGTCAACAACGTTATTAAGGAGGAGTGGAGATTAATTAGAGAATAACACAATTTTGGAGGGAGATGAATCTCATGAAGGGAATGACCTAACTAAGTGGGGCCAAGGACATGCAAGCTCATATTATACTTAAGGAAGATAATGGCAGCCATTTGAGCTTATGTTTGAGATTTTTATTTGAATATTGGTATGCTTAGACTATTGCTTCCTCTTGCTATTTAGCAGTGTTGATGTGCTATTTATCACCGGGTGTTCCCGAGCGGGAATCCCACCTCTTCCCTTGAGAGGCCTCTTGGGAGAGTATTGTACTATATTGCTCCACATCCAAGCTTGAGGCCAAGCATCAGTCTCCAGATACAACATTATTTCTGCAGAGAATAGTGTTGTGTTGCAGGGTGCTGCAATGGAGGATTGATAACACCACTTCCGGGTTTATTTCTTAGTAGAGGGAGCTTTCCTTCTCTTGAGAGATCAGATAGGAGGATTTTTGGGCTCATTTCACATATTGGCACTTGGAAAAAGTATTCCTCATCTCCTACGGCGCAGTTCCTTGCAGTAACTGCGTCATTTTTCATAGAGTTGCAGCAGCAGGGTTTAAGCCCTTGTTTTTGAGCTAGTTTTGTAGGGAAAGGGCCAACCCTTCTCCCGGAAATCTAGAAGAAGGGATTCTTAATCCCTCTATTGTATTATTCAGCCATATGTATGTAATGCTGTATTAAGACTATGCTATTTCAGATATGAATGTTCAGATCTACTCTTTTTTACTCAAGCTTTCAAGAAACCCTTGCCGAGTTACCTTTGTAATGTATTAAGGAGATCATATCTCTATTTTCTTAGCATATTGTTCAATAAAGCTCCAGATATATGATTTTCTATCATAATGTTGCAGAAAACCTCACAAAATAACGCTATCATGTGCTTCAGAAATTCTACATAGCTTAAGTCATGGGGTTTGGGCATTTTTAAGCCATCTTGAGGCCGGGAGATCTGTTTAACTTAGAAAAAGGGATTTTTATTTTTTATTTATTTTTAATTTTTTTATTATTATTATTTTTAATTTAATTTAATTTATTTTATTTTTTATTTTTTTCTAATCCCCTTTTATATATGAGGGCCATAATATATATGCTAAGGAATCTAAGTGTTATTTCCCTTTGTTACAACATAATACTATGGAAATAATGTTTTTATGGGCTATATTACTGCATTTCCCCCGTTTGGGATGATATAGAGGAACTTATTTTTGCTGTTGTTACATTAATTTGATGGTGATGTGTTCCTCTCATATTTTCTGAGGTGATTTATCACTTCTATTTCGAGAATTGTGTTCATGTATTGCTGCATCCCTATTTTGGGATATTACAGAATGTTATTTCCATGGACAGTGACCTGGATCATAAAAGATAATTGAGCTGGATGCCAAGGAATATAGTTTTCGTGAGATAAAATCACTAGGTTGGAATCCTATGGATCCATACATCTGATAGCCGATAATAAGGCCTTATTTTGGGTAGGGTAGTTTTGCAATACCATAATAGTGGACATGGCTGATGGAGATTGAGCCAAGTCTTCAACCACATTGTAATTTTGGAAAACTCTTGAATGAGGGTTGTAAGAAGACATGAATAACACCCTTCATAGGCTTTATATTCAATTCTAGAGGTAGAGTAGAATCAGATGAGGTTGGCGCTGAACTGGCAGGTTGATCAGTAGCCTGACCATTCAGTGGATTCACATTACTATAGTCTTTGTTCTGAGTGGCCCCAAAACATCAGATCTCTACTTTGAGGAGGAAAGCATCAAAATAGTGTTAGAGGAAGTGGGGTGTTGGGAAACCATATGAGTCACTTGATTGGGAAATAGATCGGTTAACACATCGGGAGAAGTGGATTTTTTAAGAAACTGTTTCGCTTCAACACGGTCTGAAAAGTCACATTTAAAGTGATCCTCATTACAAATCAAGCATGGGTATCGAACATTTTGTTTCTCATCATAAGACAATTTTTTTTATGTATTGTGCGGTGAGGAATATTTCTTTTCCTTACCTTTACCTTTCTTATTTCTTCCAAGTTTTTGTTCATATTTGAATTTATCAGATGAAATGTCATTTATCTTGGAAGTAGAAGTCGTAGGAGGGTGGGATAGATAATTTTGAGTAGGAGCGGTGAGTGCTATACCAGATGGTTTACTCGCTGACTACGAACTGGCAGAACCAATAATGCCATCAACAACATGAGATTCTTTACAAGGTGGAAGAAGACCAATTTTTTAAGGTCGCAAAGAATTTGGTATCTTTTCAAAGATCATGTCTGATTGAGTATAGAATAGATCTAGCTATTGAGCATGCTCAATCACTTTTTATTTAGTCATGACTCCACCTTTGGCCACATACTATGTTATTAGATCTAACAAAGATTTGACAAACCATTCTGCCAAAAAATGATTGGGAACAAAGGCATTGACCAACCAACGATCATGCCTCCAATGATGAATGTGATTTGAAATGTGAGTGGAATATGATTGTTTGAAGTTAGTCAACATTTCCATTCTAGTTTTGTATTTGATGGGCAAGTGCAAGTGTGTGAGGAAGGTGGTAGAAAAGTGCTAAAATCGTGAAATGGTGCTCTAGGTAATTCAATATACCATTTAGCTACAGTACATGTAAGAGTTTGTTGGAAAAGACAAAGCTGAATGGAATCATCATTAAGGGAATTGAATGAACACAATAGATGATACGTCATGACATGTGTTGACGTATCTTCTCTAGAATTCCCATTGAACTTTGGGATATCAGATGAAAACTTGGTGGGAATAATTCGCCACCATGGAGAATGAGAGATGGGGTCATTAGTAAGCCAAGTTAAATCATGTAATTTGAGAGTATCCACAAAAGGTAACTATCGATTAAAGCTCGAAGGAGATGACTTGGGTAAGAAGTAATAACCTGAGAAATGGGTACTTGCATGCCTGGATGAGGGTTTTTATAATAAGTAACCTGGTTATTAGGATATTCGGGATTCTAATAGCCAACATACAAGTGAGTTTGTTGCCCAACCAAGGATGACGATAAATCTACTAGAATGTTTGGGTCTGGATTTGTTGGCCTTGGAAAGGTGCATGATGAGGTCCATACTATTGCTCGATAAGGTTCTATATCGCCCTTAGGATGATGGGTTCAGTTGAGACTGTGCCAAATTTTGAAGAATTTGACCTACCATGACTTAAGGAGCACTTTGTGCAAGCGATTGAAAGGATGAGGCACCTTCTACAGTTTGACTAAGAAGTTTCTGGGAAGGGACATATACCATTGGAATAGGTTATAAAGTTTGGCTCACATGTATTTGAGCTTGTTGAGGTGTTGATGGATAGATAGGAATTTGTGATGAGGATGGCGCAGCTTGAGGATTACCATATTGAGGTATACCAACAACAGGTTAGCCCCCTGCTGATCCGGATTTATGCAGGATCGCAATAAAATACAGAAATAGACATAAACATAGAGATGAAATGGAAACAATACTTCATTTTATTTAAATCAAATGACTGAAATATGCTTATAGACAGAATATAAATAAACTAGCTAGGGCACTGGTAGCTTATCTCTCAGAAGATATGTGGTGGCTACATGCCTCTGAACTATGTTACAATGAGGCTCAAGGGCCTATTTATTATTGAGAAGCAATGGGAAACTCCAAACGTCCAAAAATCTAACCCTAGGAGATGAAGCGCCAAAAATATGGGCTCCGTTTGGGTAAATTGATGTTTCAACTTCTCGGGGACGTAACTTTGGCATACGATCTCCATTTGACATGCTCAATAGCTTGTTATAAATCTCTATATGAGGAGTACAAATAGTTTGTGTCGCTCTCAATTTTCCCAAAAAACATCGTTTAGGGCCTCAAAATGGCTCCGAAAGTTTAGGACTCGAAAAACTACCAAAAATAGTAAGTTGTGCCGAAACTGAAAAAACTAAAAGAGACAATGGTGGGGCCCCAAGTGGAATAGGTCGGTGGTCACCAATATCCACCTAGATCATTAAGGCCCCAAAATGGCTCTGGGAGTGTAGGACCTGAAATCCTGCTAAAAATAGTAAGTTGTGATGAAAGTGAAAAGCTGCAAGAATTGATGGTGCGGGTCCAAATGGAATAGGTGGGTGGATATCCACCTGGATCACCTACATAAGCAGGAGAAGATAATGGAGGAAAATATGATCCAGATGGATGGTAACCAACATAAGGAGAGTTAGGTAGTTGAGGGTAGCATTGTCCAATGATGTAAGGACCAACCTACTGCTCTATTGTAGGTGTATCCAGATGAAGAGGATCAGACTGTGTGGCATTCATAAGAGAAGTATGAGACATTATTCCCAAATTATATGACATGGGAGAGGTCCAAGGACTGGATGCCGCACCAGAAAAGGTACCAAATAATGATTGATAACCAGGCAGGACGAATGTGCTACCATATAAATGAGTTTCTAGTGATGTTGTAATATAGATGAGGAAGGAACACTTGAAGTCTCAACCATAGTGGTGGACACAGGTTGGGAGCTTGAATCAACTCAATACATGGTTGACAATTCCAACGAAGATTTTTGACAAAGATCCTTGGGTAAGCCCAAATAATCAATTGAAGGAGGATGTATTGGAGTTTGAAGAAGTGGAAAAGGCCTGGTTTGATACAAATTAACTCCTTCCCAATGAATAGGAGAAGAAGGATGAGGATATTCTTAAGGAATCTATTCAATACTCAAAATTATATATGGAAGATGTTAACCATCGAGCCCAAGATATATTGGTTCTGTCTCAGAAAAAGGAAGAGAAGAGGAAGGTCCCACTGAATCAGGCAAGGATGGATGAGGGTCCTCAGGTTCAATGACCTCAAGAAACAAATTTTCTGACTCAGGAAGGTCAGGTTCCGTGACCTTAGGTAATGAAGTTTTAGGGAATTCTATTTCAATTGTGTCAGTGTCACCAACAGGGGTAGATGTAATCTTAGGTTTAGAACTCAAGGGGGAAGATGATTCTACAAATTCAATATCAAGAGGAGGTCCAAAAGTAGTGCGTGAAGTTCTTGTTTTGATAGTTTTCATTTTATTATGTTTTTTACGTCAGTTAGGAGTAGCCTTTGAAGGTAGAGGAGGCTTATTTGCATTGTATGTGAACAACAGGGAAAGGGATTTTGTTCTTCCACATTAAACGATAATTTTTATCTAAAAAAAAGAAATAAATAAAAAATAGGGTAATATAGACATGAAGGATTACCAAGCAACCATGAACTGTAATATACACCTTGGTGAACCAAGTACTTAACATACGACAACCAATTTCCCCGAATGTTGTGTTTGGTGTATCACGGTATACAAGGCAACAAAATTGGTTACCTATGGATGGATAGAAACCTATAGGGGGCTCCCAAAACATACTCAATGGTACGTGGGAGTGAAATTTGTAGTAGTGTTGTCTAACGCGTAATCATTCGATGAGAGCGTTCCCATATATGTTTCATGTGTGGAGCGTCATTCGATATACTCGAAGGTACATGGAGAACAATCCTATACACTTACGTACATGGAACGATATTTCACCCCCAGAATGCAACGCTGGAAAAAAATGATAGCTCCTATGCTTAACGACGCCCAAACACATCTCTATCCTAGACCTCTAAATGTTTTTGTTAATGTTAAAGTTTCTCCTTAGGTTGATTCAATAAATTATACAATTTATCTTTGATTAAGTTACAATTTTATGGATCACCACGAATTTCACTTGAATACCTTAAAATGCACATCTAGCATGAGAAAACATGAATCCTTTCTCTTTCAATGAAAACATAGCTAGGGAAGGGAAGAAACAATCAAGGTGCATCACAAAATATGCAACAAACAATATGAAAGATGCAATATTCCTTCCGATGCGATTGTTCCTAATCTAATGCACATGAAAAACCCTAAATTCCAAATAAATCACTTTCAGAATGAGTACTAAAACAATAATTCATCCAAGCAATCAACAATTAAACAAATAAGTTTGCAAGTGACCAAACAATAAGAACAACGAAAAATTGAAACCGATTCTTATGAAAGGCAAACAAACACAAATGAAAATGAATGGCCCTTTTAGAGAGACTAGAAGGCACTGAAGACTCAAGGAAACTAAGATGGAAGTAGGCTGATGATAGAGAGGCTAAAAAAATAAGGCAAAACTTGTGCAAAAACAGGGACCAATATTGGTGTAGAGAGGGAACCAATGCTTTGAAATTGTTATCGTTCTGTAATTTAAAATTTTGGGAGAATAAACACAGAGGACAACATCAAAACCACTTTTGAAGTTGGGATCTAGCCTTTCCACCTTCAGAGAAGGATCCCTCTGTATAATTTAGCTTTGTTTTTAATAGATATGTTTTCTCAAAATCAGGTCATGATAGGCTGCTAATCAAGGAGACCCCGAGTAACTATTTCAAACCAGGCTTTTAGCTGAGACTTAGCCTCCTTAGCCTGAGAGAGCCCTCTCAAATTTTTTATGATTTTCAAATAAAAGTCAGATGGATAACTCTGTGAGTAAATGGATTAAATTTAGTAATTTGTTGTACTACAATAAACAAGCATCCATTGGGCTTATGGGGTCACTTTAAGTTTTTACTAAACATGGATATCAAATTCATATGGAAGTTAGGGCATATTAAGGTTTAGATGCATTAGTAAAACAATAAAATAATAGGTCGCACAATCCATGAATATATGAAGGAAGTTAGAGCACCTTCATAGTGAGTTCTAAGTAACATACACTCATGCCACTTCAAGTAAAAGATAAAGGAGAAACATAACAACATCAATCATCCATAGCCTTTTCTGAATCCTGAGTAAAAAATTGATACCACTGTATTAAGATAAAAATTGAGCTGCAGATAATACCAAACAATACACTTGTTCTAGAAAAATTCAAACCCTATGCTATTTGATTTCCTCCCTTTTATAAAGTATTCATTATATCTTAGGATTATCTCCAATCATTTGAGGAGAATTCGAAATTTTACACCTAATGCTTTTCATAAAACAAACTGCATTTACAACTGACAGTTAAACTGTCTGTTTAGACTCCTAATACAATTAGGACTAAAACATCATTTATTAAAACATAAAAACCTTATCTAAATACTTAAAAAAACACTTGACAGCTGCATCTTTTAGTCTTCAACCATGATCATGTCTATCTTCTTGCTGTTAGACCCCCTTTATCTCTTCCTTATCTGTCCATGTAAAATAGGATAGTGCTTCCTGTATAGTAGCTGAGTGCTTCATTAATACCAATTCGAACCATTTGCTGCATAATTTGAACTCAAAACACGTGCCAAATGCCTTAAAGTATTCATAGAGATTTTACCTTCCATCTTTGTATATGTCAACTTTTCAAAAATGATGTGTAAACTGCCATAATGCTGCGCTACGAAACTGTCTGTGTTTTTGTAGCACAGACCTTTCTTTTGAAAAACATGCTTTAGACTCCAATTAAATGTGCCAAAACCCTTTGAATATTCATTGGTATTCAGTATATATCTCCCATTAGCATCAAGGCTTCAAAACTGAACCATTTCTTCTTTGAAATTTACAAAAATTCACAAAATTGCATCCTACAGCAGTTTCGTAGCATGCTACGAAACTGCTGAGTCTGCTTCAGCAGTTTTGTAGCCCACTACGAAACTGCTGAGTCTTCATATTTCTCATTTTTTCCCTCAAAATTTCAAGTCAGAAACCTTTAAAACTTATTCTTCAGGTGTAGATCCATTCTTATAACAATAACCATCAACCTTGAGTAGTTTCAAAAATGGAGCATTACTATATAACCTTCAAAGTTTATTTCAAAGATGAAACTTATTGCTTAGGCTGTAGCTCATCTCCAAATTGATTTAACTGTATCTCTAAATCTTCAATCCTCTTCTTGAGCCTTCCGTTATTAGCCCTCAGTTTTACATTAACCATCCTGATGAACTTGGCTTCCTTGATTGCAGGTAGGGTCCAGATGAAAAACTGAGCTTGACTTTCAATCAATTCAAGATTTGGATTTTTCTCAAGCTCCCACAGCCCTTTCATCCTTTCAAACTTGACCTTCTCTTCAGCATATATTATTTCTCTTTTCTTCAACTTCTCAATTTCATTATTTTTAAGCCTGAGTTTATTCTTTATCTCTTCATAGCTTCTTTTTTTCTTTTGAACCTTGAAGACCCTGTTTCTATCTTTTTCAGGCATTGCAGATGATGCATTTGTAGTTTCTTCAAAAACAGTAGCACTTTCTTCCCTGTTTTCTCTATCACCGAATCTGACTGTTTCAGCTTCTTATATTGCCTCGTTGAGGGTCTTCTGGGTTTAAAAATAAACTCTGCCACCTCTTCTTCAAATTCTAACTTTTTAGATGTCTTCATTTTTTTCAATTTGCTGGCACCTGTATCTAATTTGATGAAGTATACTTGCACTAGGGGAGATTCCTCCATGTCTATAGCCTAAATTATGTCATTAAAATTTCCTCTTGTCTCCTTTGCAACTACAACCTTACCCTTTTGTTTTAACCTCTGACTTTTAGTCAACTTCTTTGGATTTGCTTTGCTAGTTGACTGTTCTAAAATTGTTTCCTCAACCAGGGTTTTCTTCTTCTGTATAGACCTAAGATTCTCTTTGATATTCAATGATGTCATTGGTTCTTTCACTTCTTTCCTGGGTTTAATTTTAAAAAATATTTTAGACTTTGTTTCCACAGGACCAACAATCTTTGATGGGGTTTTAGCTTGTGGGCTGGCAGTTGTTCCTTCTATTCCAATTCTACTCAAAAAGAGGAATTCTGCCCAATCTCTATTTGCCTTTTGTAGCTCATGTAAGACTATCATTTTTACCAAGGCATGGTGAAATAAAGAGGTTTCACATGATTCAACTTTCATTTGTACCTTATCAGACATCTTAGCCAAGCTTCTGAAGAGATAAAAAGGTAAATCTAATGATATCATCCCTATGAAATGAAGCAAGAGTTTAAAATGGTAGGTGTATACCTTATGATATCTACCCTCACAAGTGAAGTATCTCTGAATATTGCAGAGTAGATTGGAAAATGTGTCTCTGACATAACTCCTTGGCACAACCTTGTTCAAGTCAACCTCTGAAAACTCTGGTTTCAAAAAGATCTTGCATGGTGTCATATCAAATTTGAAATTTTTAAACCACATGTCTTCACCTCTTGGGATCTCTGTTACAGCTGATATTACTTCAGGGGAAATTGGTACATTTAGGAACCCAATATTTGAATTTGATCCTGTGAAATTTATGGCAAACTCCTTGGTAACTTGACTGTGCCCTCCTTGAAGTTTTTCACAAAACCTCCAACATCCAAATTTCTTAAAAGCTGCTTCGACAGACTTATCTTTTGTAAGGGCTTGAACACCTTTAGGTTCAGTCCTTAAGCAATGACCAAACCTATGGCTTCTTCTCTCCTCAGCCAATTTCCTCTTGAAACTTGTATCTTCAGAATATGTAATAAACCCTTCTAAAAACCCCGTGTCTTCAACAAATTAACAACTTGAGTCTCCTGTTGAATAGACTGTTTCACTCAGGAATCAAATTTAGCCTCACTTGATAATAACTCTGCCTCACTTGATGAAAATTTTTTTTCCACACAAATGAATATCAAACTCACTTAAATTAGCAAGCTTTGAAAACACTGATATAACCTGTATTTGAATGGAACAGCCTCGCTTGGTTTTATTCAGTTCTGCCTCTCTTGAAAAGTTAACATCTGTCTCAATTAGCAATGAGACAACAAAACCTCACTTGATAAGAAATACAACATCACTTGATAACTAGGAATCTCACCACGAATTATTTCTTTCAACACTTAAGAATGCATGCAGTGTTTTCTTGCATGAGACAAATGAAAATGGCCAACTGTTTGAAATTTGAAAGGACCAAAAATTACTGACCTCTAATTTATGACAAATGAACTCTAATGATGACAAAGAATGGTTGCATGCATGGAGGGAAACTCATGAAGGACACCCAATGATGGAAAATTTAACCGTATTTGACAGATATGACAGCTCAGAGACAAATCTGCGAATTCCTGATTTCGTAGCGCATGGTGTGCAAATTCTAGTTTTTGCGCTACGAATTCACCAGCGTTTTCGTAGTGCAAAATGGACTTTTTACACTAAGCGCGCTACGAAAATGCGGTTTCTGGGCTTATTCAATCAAAATTTCGAAACAGACTTTACAAATGGGTTTTAAAACGTGGCATGAGACTTGTGAAGAGTGAAGTGAGGTTAATAAACAATGTTTAATGATGGTATGAGACCTTTAACCATGATCTAGACCTTGAAAAATATCAAAATGACTCTAACCCTATCTAACACTAGGACTTAGGAAAAAATGTAACTAACCAAGTTTTAGAGATTTTTTATAGTGATAATAGGATATTAGGCTAGTTATGACTGTACTTGGTTGTTTGTTTTATTTTGATTGGTTTGTTGATTAAATTTCTATATTCCCATTGGGAAATGGAGTAAAAGATATAAACTGAATACCGCATCAATATTTAAACGAGTTATCACAGGGCAAGATAGGTTGCACTAACTAGATCCTTTAAGGTTTCAAATGAATTATGAAAGTGAAGAAATGTTGATTTTGGTAGAGATTGAAAAGAAATTAAGTATTTTTCAATCTAACTTTAGTGGAAAACATATAAATTGTAAAAGCAGCCAAAATAAGGTGTTCCAATTAACATGTCCTATTCATCACACTTTTTGTTTTAGGGTTAATATTTTTCAGATGTTTATAAAGACAAGAAATATAATAAAAAACATAGTTACAGTAGAAGAACTTCACCAGTGAATACACCACATGAATCCTATAATAATTCCTTGTATTATTGATGCTCCAACAAAACGTGGAAAGTTACAATGCTCAGTAGGAAAAGTATATTCAATAACCAACCAACCCAGAATACTTCGAATAATGAAGTATTTACAACAATCCTTTACAAAACTGATTACATTAATGTTTTCTCAACATTTAGTGTATTGTTAGAAAAAATGAATATTAAACTCTAACTATGACAAAAATTAGGTTCGGTGGAGGTGATCTGGAATGCTGACACTATTTTAGAGGAAACAGTTGTTGAGTGGAACTATTTATGGGTTGCGGTGGCTGTTGTACTGCTGATGTGCTAGTTGTAGATGACCTTTCTTATTTAATTTTCACTCCTGTAGTTCACATATTTTATCTCATTGATCTTCATCTGGGATAGTTAACTTGATTAACTTTCGGTAAATTTCATCCATTTCCGTATATCTGGTGAAAGTAGGTTTTACCACGAAAATGTGGTTTACCTCATGTTGAATGAAAATATCATTGCTCACTGCTTCCAAGAATGCTTTACATATCATGGTGCCTTTGATATTGCAGAATTTGGTAGTGTCCTTAGCAATTTCCCTTAACTTCTTCACATAGTCTTCATAGGTTATCAACTTATCATTAATCACAAACAAAGAACGTAGACCCTTCTGTGTTAAGGGCTCTAACCTGTTCACTGTTATCTCTAAGTTGTGTCATTATCTTCCAGCTAAACAATCAAATTATTCTTAGTTAGAATCTTTTTCACTTCTAAAATGTTCTTTGTTTTGTCATCCACTCCCAAGTTATCTAGCTCATATTAGTTCTTGGAGTGTAAGAATTTGATGATGTTATTCGCTGTAACAGGCATATCTCCAAGCTCTTCTTTGATAGTTGTGATGGCATCATTTTCTTTCTCAATCAATTCTTTCTGTTGAAAAATGATTTGGATGCAGGGCTAGATATTATTAATGGATTCAATGATATCTGTCCAGATGATTTCTTTGACTTGGCCCAATGTCTGTCCAATGGATGCTTCTCTCTCTGACTTCTGCAACCTCTTTATCAGTTTCTGAGCTCTCTGATTTCTGTTGCATGTGAGGCTTCAGTCCTCGGTCTCTGATCCTGTAATAATTTGAATTTATCTTGCACACATTAGTGAAGAAAATAAAACTCTAAATTCAATAGAAAATTATGAATCATCTTCACAATGCGAGGATAGTCAAAATTTTCAAGAACGGTGTGTTGTAGCCGCTACAACACCACCCAAAATTTTGGGTATATTCAAAATTTTGGGTCACCCTCTCCTCACTTAGCCATTAGGTTTTTTGACCCAGCCTGTAGTCAGTGACATCCCCGTGACCTATTCTCAGCCCCTCGTAAACCTTCTTACCATCATGACGAGATACTTTTGCCGCAGCCACGCCATGTGTGGGGGGGGGATCATCATGCATACACTCAAATGGAAACTTTTATGTGTATTAAGTATATCCATTAGAAGTCCTTTCACCATGGATCATTTAGGCATTATGTTTGGGTACCTCACCAAGCTCATGTAAATTAGTTGGGGGCATCATTCTCTAAAGGGTAACTGTGAACTAATTGATATTATAATGTTTCATACAGGTCAATCCCACAGATGATATACCCAACAATGTCATCACCACACCGAGGGAAAGAAACTGAAACTAAAACAACAAGGGCACAGTTGTGGAACATGACACTTTCATACCCTGTCCATATGGGGATGAGAACTAAGGCTACAGTTGAAGACCTGGTCAAGGCGGATGACAAGGGTAAGAGTAGTTCAAGTTTAAATATGGAAAGTGGAAGATATGTATTGCCTATAAGTAGGGAACAAAGAGTGCACTAGTTGGGGGAAATTTTCGGTCATGGTTAAACCACATATTTCGGAGCGTATAGTTTCATTCCTAAAAAGAGAGGGTTACCTGATTCAAATGGTTATATATTTATTGAAGAAAATGGTGGCTTGAATCAGCAACATCAACTTGCAATGAGGTAGCTGTGGCAGAGCTTTTGAAAGCAACCCTTGTCATTCCAAATTTCCATTTTCATAGCATTCGGCGGGATCCTAGTAAGTTTAAAGACATACATGACAAAGATCACTCTATCGATTTTCTTAGAAATGATGTGAGGACTGTTATAAAGTTGCCCGAAGGCATGATGGAAAGTTTGATAACAGCATGAGCAATATTTTCAACTTTAGGATTAAAGCTTGGTCTCCTGTCAGTTAATATGAAGAAAAATTTCTCCTTAAAATTGCTTGAGGCTGATGTGATACAAACTTATCCATTTTCCAATCAATTGTCACAAGAGGTTCCACCCCCCAATTCAGCACCCTAGATGTTTGGCTAATTATGGAGTGTTACGATTTTTTGATCCCATTGCTAAACATGCAAGGAAGTTAGTAGAACGCATGATTAAGCACAAATCTGCCATTGGTGGAAAATATATTGTGGTTCCTCTTTGCTTGCAAGAGGACGTGGTAGATTTTCTTGCTGCATATTTGATGGTGGTGATTATGGTGATGCTGATTACAACTGTCTTATTAGCACTTGTGATGATTGTTGTTTGGGAAGTTCCTTTACCAATTATGCTTCTGTTCTTCACTTGTCTTTCCATTATGGAAAGCATATATGTCTCGTTTGTGCTCGTTAAAGTCCCACGTGGAGGGTGGTTTCCTTTTGTTGTTTCTATTGTACTTACTATTATAATGCCTAGTTGGAATCATGGAAGACAGAAGAAAATTCAGTATGAAGTGGCCCACAACATAGAGTTTGGCAGCCTGGGTACTTTTGTCTCTGGCAAGGAAATTCAGCGGGTGCCAGGATTTTGTTTCTTCTATACCCATATCAACCATGGTGATCCTCCTATTTTTGGTCATTATGTGAAAAATACAGGTTCCTTGCACAAGGTGATTGTATTAACAACTATCAAGTATGTCCCTGCTTAAACTATATTACCACATGAACGGTTTCTTGTAGAAGGATTGGGATACACAGGAGTTTACGGGTGCATTTCTCGATATGGATACAGTGAGTCCTTCAATGTTGGAGGTTATGAATTTGTGCATCAAGTTATTTATAGCCTGGAAATGTATATCAAATTCAGTGCAGTTGAGCAAACAAATAAACCTATGAACCTCTCATATTTCCCTTTGTAAGACTTCATATCATATTTTCCATCTGTGACCTTGCAAATGCGAAAGAGCTTGGGTAGTTCGTGTCATGGGAAAAGAAAAGTTCCAGATGTGAAAATGCATTGGATGGTTTGATAGGATTTTATTGGGAAGCATATATCAATTTTTACAAACAAACTACAGATATTCTATGGTTGTTTTGAATGCACCACAAATAAGTTATTCAGATATTGGTTTGATTTATGAAATTTGACCATGACAACATCATTAAAATACTCTACAAAGATGAAAACTCCAATAGTCCATCACATTCAAAAGCCGTAGAGTTCGCATGGGAACCATTGTGAAAGGCCAGCGCACTTCAAAAGAAATGTGTAAAGAAGTGAATGACGAAGAAATTTGACATCAAAAGTGCACGTCCTAGAGAATGTTCAAAGACAGAAAAAGGCATTAAGTAACCTCTCATCAAGATAGTGTTGGCCCGCTAATCCATATCTCTCAGGGCAAATAAATCATTTTTTTTCTTTGTATGGCCACCTAAATAATCAAAATCCTCTGAAATATGCTGCTCTAAGCCCAGTCTCCACATCTCATAAATCCAATGCGTTTCAATATACAACTCCAATGCATTGGTGAAATTACAAATTGAACTCATATGCTTTCATCTGCTGAAGGCCGGAGTTGGTTTTATATTAAGGTATAAGAAGGCTCGAAAATTTTCCCCTTACGGAATATAAAAAAGGTCATGATGTGGCATAAGCATAAATCTATATTCATAAAATGTGTGCCTTATTGACTACCTGAAGATCCATATTTCGTGGAGTCCTAAAAAAAAATTTCACGGCATGGGCACATATGTGTTGTGAAGCCTTGTTAATTGGGAGGCAATTTGGTCGAAGTTATTTGTATGTTAAAACAGTATTAAGCTCTCTTCCACGTAAACCTAGGGAATTATTAGAAGGTTAATATATGACACATCCATGGCATATTAGCGTAGCATTATTCGGGGGCATGAAAACAAGAATAAACACAACCTAATGAAGACCATTTGAAGCCATCCCGGAAGGAAGAATGCGACCGGTCACAAGGTCACATGTGCTAAGGAGGTTACGTGGAACGCATCTCATTGGGGGGGGGGGGGTTGCGACTCAGTGACCTCGTCAAGTCACGATGCTCGTTGTTTCAACCCCAAAATGAGACAAAGATAGAAGCAACCTTCAGACACGAATTCACAGCAAGCATCCTTCAAACAAATTTGCTAAGGAGGCAGTATGGAATGTTTATCGAATACCAACTCATGTCTCAAAGCTTTCAAACGCATTGTTCGTATCTTCTGTTTATCTGACATGGTAAGATTGAAGCAAAATAATAGTAGAAAAACAATGCTCATGGCTCTCAGAATTATCGTTGATGGTTCGAGGCTACTCTACGTAGTCGCACTCCACCCCCACCTAGCCTCTGTCGAGGTTGCACAGTCACCCGCGTTGTCACGATCGTGGTTGCCAAAAGAGGCACGCATGGCCGCAGAGAGGCGTGTTCATTTCACCCAGTCGCAACCTGCACCATATGTCAAATTTTGTAGCCCAACCTTAGCACGACCTCTATCGAGTCGCAAGGTCGCAAATATTGTGCGCGAGGGAGTCTACAATTATGCGACTACCTGACTGTGCGACCTCCACCAAGTCGCGAGGTCGCATAACGTCATGCCCAAGAGAATCTACAGCATGTGCGACAACCTGACTCTATGACTGCCACCAATATTTGTGACCTAACACAAATACACTACAGAATGTGCAGGATTTTTTTGAGGAGGAGGAGAGGTCTCATGCTGCCATTCCGCGGCTCTCAGATTGGAAATTCTTTGCATCACAGTGGGAGCTGAGTGCACTATCAATATTAGGCCTCCACGATCATGAAATAAGCATTTTTTTTTTCTTTCTCTTTCATTAGAATGTGTATCTATAATATGATCATAATTAATGCAAATGCATTTTCGACTGCGCAACAAAAGACATCCAACAACTTAATATATACCACCTTTTTGTGGCCGCTAGATTCTCCGTTGTGGGTATTTAATAACCTCATATGGGCCTAGAAATTCAAAAGTCGAAGATGTGGAGGATCCATCTCATCAAGTGAAGTGGAAGCAGTAGATCCATGTTTGTACCCACATTTTATAAATTCATTTCTATATGGTGCGATAATCAGAGAGGATGAGGGGGCATCATGTCTCATCGACTGAGCCACATCCCTATGAAGTAACACCTACCAAAACAAGTTAAACAACATATAAACATTTGGCACTCAGTCCATAGTGATACCAACGGACATTACAGTGATTGAAGAGGCGTAGGGAAAGCCTACACGAGCCATTATGTAATGATCCTTTTTCAAGAAATTCAACAAGGTGCTCAAGAGAAACGTTGTATAAGTAAAATTATGCAAAAATAACGAAGATCAAGACTGGGTTCCTCTTATTTATGATGTATGGGACTTATATATGGAATTCCATATAAAAAAAATCAGTTCAGATACATTAAAAAGATCTCACAAAAACTATACTAGCTAAAAAGCACCCAAAGAGGAAGGCTACAGCCAAATGCAAGCACTGCTTTAGGAATTGCGTAGTTTTAGCAGATGTTCAGTGAAGATCAATAAGAAGATTTATATTTCAGTAATACAACAACAAATAAGAATTATGATGAAGCCCTTTCATTATACAGTAGAATGTATGAGTCAATACAACAAGAAATCTTCAAGAAAGAGAGCTAGAACACATATATATTTGCAGAAATGGCTCAACAACATTATTTTTAAGGAGCTTCAGTAGCTGGAAGTTACAACTCAGATCTAGGATAGATCTATGGACAAAACATCAGATCTATTTCAGATCTGGATGCTATATAGTCTTCTCTTCAAGATCCACTTGGAATTTTGACAAAAGCATGCATAAATAAGAGTAGATCTGAGAAACAAGTTACATATCTGGAAACTGATGCAGTAAATTTCTGAATATAAAATTTCATTACAATGGATCAGATCTAAACAAAACATATATCAACAAGCTAATCCATGGATCACCAAGTGGAAGGCAAAGCCCAACACTAGAGATCTCTGATCTAAACTATGAGCAAGACACCATCAAAACCCTCAGATAGAAATAACGCAGTCTACTCATGGGAACAACGCCATAGCTCAAGTGACACAGAAAACTACTATAAAATTGCAGATCTGAAGCACAAAGAAATGAGACACTCTTCCAGGAGGTCAAAGGACCCACTCCATGGGAAAGAGGCTCCCAAAATACACTAGATCTCTGCAGATCTAGACTCCCACTTGATGCAGTTCACAAGACAACTCAACCCTCAATATGAGCAGTGCTGTAATGTAAGATGGAGCTTGGCATCAAGCCTGATGTTGGTTCAATTCAGCAAACTTTTCTCCTTGAATCCTCAAAGGAAGAGGTGAAATCCCTGCATAGGAATTCCAAATACAATTCTAAGCAGACAAATACTTAGAAATATGATCAGTCAACAACCTTCTCTTATTTCCCTTCTTTTCCTTTTATAAGATGAGAAAAATTTTGCAAACCCTAAACCATCTTGATGAGTTAGCCCTTTTCACATGAGAGGCTTCCTTCTAGAAATACACTATCCCTTTTGGAGATGCAATGAACCTAGACAACGCTGTTGACTTGGTCAAGGTTGACCCAGTCTTTAGCTCAAACCTCTTTCACACCTGCAAGTGATTATTTACATGGCCCTGATTTGTCTTTGTTCACATGGGCATTGATTTACTCAGAATTTTTAGGAGTTTTACATGTCCTCCTTTATTCATTTATTCATGAAATAGAAATTAAAACAAAATTGAATGTTCCTCTTAGCTAAGGCTAAGTGGGAACATTACAGTCCTCCCCGCCAAAATGTTGCTTGTCCTCAAGCAATTGATAGGGTAAGAGCTGTAGTTCTTCTCCTTCTCCATTGATGGCACCATAAAGGATCAAGCTTCCATCATGGGCCAAGTGCTCATTAAGCGAATACATCAAAAATTGATTCTCCAAGGCTAACATGAGAGGGGCATAGTCCATCCCTTCAGGAGTGTAAAACTCAATAGAAATAAACATGGGTGAAGGAATATCACATCTAAAACATGTATCATTTAGTACAAGATGAAGTTCCATCCCATGTGGTACATATACACTGCCCACTCTTTGCCCATACAAACCCATAAACAATACCAATATATCATCTATGCATGGAAGCAAAATCACATATATGCAAACTAAAATTTGCACTTGAGGAGGTGGGTCACAATCCCACCTAAGATACCAACGCAATGCACTCCTTGTCTTGAGTAGATCTGAGTGTGGTAAGTGGTACTCCCACCACACCTTTGCTGCATGGGTCACATTGACATGGCTGAAAGTGATACCCAAGTTAGGCACCTTTGGGAAGCACCCATCATGATAGAGAATATCCATTTGCACCTCAAGGGAGTGACCAGATTTAGAATTTTTATTGGCCTCACCAATGCCATGAGATCTGCATGTAATATCACTCCTTGTAGGAGCCATGGCCTGCATACATATGGTAAGAGAATATGTCAAATCAGAAAAATAAACATGCTCCATAAGATCAGATTCTTTACCATTCAAGTCTCCCACACACACATGGAATTGGGCATGGGAATTTCTCCTCTCTTAAGAGAAGGAAGAGATGGCTGAAATAACTCCTGCATAGAGTCCTTTGGCTGACCCATGTCCTCATAACTATTGCACTCTTGTAAGTGCTGATGTAGTTCCTCCCAATCATAGTGCTGATGTAGTTCCTCTTTCATACACTCCCAATCAAAACTCCTCATGATTAGGGTGTAGATTTTTGCTGACTACATATAACTGGAGAGGAACTCTTTGTGTGATCTTTGTAGTATCTCTTGCTTAAGCTTGGAGGCTTGAGACAAGAATTCTTTACCAAGATGATAGATGACCCCTTCATGGACCAAATAGCCTCCCCCTTGCTTCATGCCATCTAGTATCATCCCAGTGTGAAGATCTTTGGAGTAATCCACAAGGAGTTGAGATATCCAATATGGATCCACACAGCTCAATAATGACAGCGCTACTGATACATCTATGGTGGTGCTTGCCTTGTTGCTGATTGCCTCTTTGACATTACACATGCCAAATTTGTTTGCTGGGAGGCTGATCCTCCCCTTTCCTTCTTCCCACAATGCTGTGGCTTTCTCTTTCATTGCTCCAATCCTTGCTTGATCTATGTTTGGAGCAGCACTTTGTGAAGATTCCCCCACATGATCAGAATCTAATGACATTCTAAGTGGCTTGCCATGAGGTAGGAATTTTACTTGCAGCATCCTCATAAACATGAGAGAAGGAACTGTGAGATCCATGCTTCCACTATGCAAATCCATCTCTGTTGTTTGTGTGGAAACATTAGGTGCAGGATAAGTGTGCATGCCTTGAATTATTTGTGGTTTCCCACTCTTCAAGTCCACCCGCTCCATTTGCAAGGATTTCCAATTAGTGGTAACCTTCCCCAAGGTAATCAACCATTGGACACCAAAGATGATATTGGTGTCTGGTATGTCAACTACAAAGAAGTGGTCCACCAAAGTGTAGGATCCCACAGTGACAGAAAGTGATGGAACATATTTCATGCATTGCATGGTTCTATCTCCTGGGACCAAAATAGAAAACCCATCAAAAGTGTCAATGGGGTTTCCTCTCCTCTGCACAAGGTGAGTTTCAATAAAGTTGTGGGTGGCCCCACTGTCAATCAGAATAGACACTCTCTAGTTCATGACTGAGCCTTATACTCTCAGGTTCAAGTACTTAGGCACTCCTCTCAAAGAGGCAAGAGCCCCACTTGTTGGAGCAAAGGCTCCCTCTTCACCTCTAGATGGTGATTGATCTTCCTCCTCATCATCACCAGTGCTGTGACCCCTCCTAGGTCCATCATTCCCATCTTCCTCCTCTAAATTTGAGAAGAGTTCTATATAGTGTGCCCTTCTAGAAGCACATCTATGTCTCGGTACCCATGGCACTTGACAAGTGAAACAAAATCTCTTTTTCCTCAACTCCCTCTGGAGATCAATGTCAAGAGGTTTCTTCAGTGAGCTCTCCTTGGGTGGAGCAACTTTCCCTTATTTCCCCTTAGAAGATTGAGGGGCTTTGCTTTGGAAAGTTGCCTTTGCTCTTGGCAAGGCATCTTGGAGATCTCTAGCTCTCTCAATGGCATCATGCAAAGTGATGGGCTTGGTAGACTTAACCAACCCATGCAAAGGTTCCTCCAGGCCATCAATGAACATGTAGACTCTCCTTCTATATATAGATTAGGGAACATTACTGACAATATTAGGAATTCAGAGATATAGGCCTCTACATCTCCTGTCTGCTTCAACTTTGCCAGGCTTATAAAAGGTGCCTCGGGATCCTTCTGATCAAATCTCTCCACCAGTATTCGAGTGAACTCAACATAGGTAGACACATTGTTGTGTCCCAATGTAGATATTCCATGGAACCACCAGTTGTGGGCTTCACCCTCAAAGTGCAGCGCATCAATCTTGATGGCTTCTACTTCGGGGACTTTATTCAACTAGAAATAGATATCCAGCTTTTCCACCCATGCTTTGGAAGAACCAGAGGAGGATCCATCGAACTTGGGCAAAAATAACCTACCCATAGTGTGGTGTCTCCCATGAAAGAAACCACCATCTCTATACTGCTGCCATGGTCTCCTTCAGTCCTTGAGATGGAAAAAGTCTTGGAAGCTCAAGTTATCCTTGAACCTATGACTTTGTGAGTCATATTGTTGAATATTGCAACAAGAAATAGTGAAGGAGGCATCCTGAAACATCATTCCTGATCCTAGTTGGAAACTAATCACCTAAACTAGGTGGGGCCCACACAGGTGATTTTTGGCGCAAAGTCTATTTTTAGACTATGTCTATTTTTAGACATGTCGATCATATTCTATGAGTTGCAGGATGCTATTTGTAGATGGTTGGTCAAGTTGGAAAAATAGATGGACTTCTATTTTTAGACATATTGGGTGGAATCTATTTTTAGATTGCCAGTCTAAAAATAGATATGTCGAATATTATTAGCTCTTAATAATATTTGGACTCTAAACATTATCTTATTCTCTTGGAGCACTTCGATTAAGTGCACAGATAACAGCACGGTGGCCAGGAAAGGTACACTATTCAAGGGTTAAATTTGGAACTATTGCATGGAAGCATGGAGACTTGATTAGAAAATATGGGAGTGACGAGTTTTGGTGGAGTTATTGAGGTAGTTGGTGGAGTTTTGTTCAGTTTAACTGAGTTAAACATAGTTGAGCTAGTTGTATCTAGTCTAACTGATTGATACACTAGTGAGAGTGGAGTGAATTAATTAGTTAATTAATTCACTAAATAATAATTCATTAATCAACTGAAGAATACATTAGTTAACTACAGTGCATGGTAGTTTTAGTGGAGACCAGTGCAGAGATAGGTGAAAGGGCAAGTGTGAATATCAGTTGTGACTATAAGTGATGCATGTTTTGCATCCAAAACTCAGTAGAGATGCCTATAAATACTGTGTTAGAAAGGCTAGGGTAATTCATTCTCATCAAGAGGCATTCTTCAGCAGGGATTGCGCAGTAGAGGCAGGCTAAAGGCTGGCAAAGATTGGTGCATGGGATTTGCAAGATCGGGCCTGATCAGCGTGTAGCAAGTGGAGATTATATTGAGAGCTTGTGAGGAGATTTGTATGATGATTGTTACATGATCCCTATGACATATATAATATACAGATAGTTTGGGTTTTCAGCTTTAAGCTTTTCCATTAGATATTGTGTTCATATGTGTGAATTTTTATGGCTTTAATGTGTGCATGCAATTGATTTTATTTCCGCATGTGATGATCAATGGTAGAAGAGATTTTGTATTGTGCATGAAGCTAAAATAGTGTGTGATCAGGAGAATCTCGGTGGATAACATATCAGTTATTCAAATTTCTACATGGTATCAGAGCTGTGTTATAGATATTCTACATGGAATGAGAGCAAGAATTTTTGGGTGCGCGAGTTTGCAGAGAATATATGAATATTTGGATCCAAAAATTTTAGAAAAAAATAGCATATTTGGATTCCTTGCAGAAAAATACTCAAATTGAAAAAAAAATTCGGTCGAATCGGAGCTCGGATGCGGGAGATATCATCGATTTAAAATCAGCTCTTTTGTTAGAAAATTTTGCGACGGCGGGACAATTGCAATGTGCGCGAGCCAAGAATCTACATGCACTGAGGTACAAGATGCATGCAAAGATTTGAGGAGAAAAGCAGAGGTTAGTGACTTGGTGGTTGAGAAGGAGCCTCTCAACATGCAGCGTGAGAAGCAGTCTCAGAAGGTTGTGGAGCAGCCACAACTGAAGATGCAGAAGAATATTTATAGATTTGATGTAGATGGGATTTCTACAGAGCTTCCTACAGTTGGAAAGTGTGAGAAAGCCATGCAATTGAAGCTTGAGAGGGATCAAGATTTGCATGTAGGTAAGAGTGAACCTTGGGATGTGGAGCAGCCACAAGATGAGGATCATGGAGTGGGAGAAACCACTCATGCAGAGAAATTTCATGCCAGATGGGCAGAGGGAGTGCATGCAGCTATACCACTAGGTGAGAGGTGGGGCGACATGCATGAATAATCCCAAGAAGAGATTTCTGGGCAGGATTCATTGAGATGGTGTGGATCTCATGAATTTAACCTGGCTACGAGGTGCCCAAAAAGCAACAGTAGCATGATCAGTTGGATTGATGCGGGCAAATCAAAGTGACAGTGTCAGATACTGGAGCGCAGTTCAGAGTTGACAACAAGTGCAGAGTGCATGGGTGAAAAGTTCAACAACGCAGTGGTTCCTGAAGACATGTGTAGTTGGTACCAGTAGAAGTCGAAGACTTTGATGATAGATGCATCAGATTGATTGAGTTGTTTGGATCCTATTCAGTTTCAGAGGAGTTGCAGAGCAGATGCATGGAGTTGCATGGCGCTTGTGAAGGTTGCAGGGTGAATGCATGGAGTTGCATGTCGCATGCAAAGACAGTTCTTTCTTGTTGAGAGGGAGTGTTGAAGATTTCAACAAGAAACAGTGAAAGAGGCATCCTGAAACATCATTCCTGATCCTAGTTGGAAAATAATCACCTAAACTAGGTGGGGCCCACACAGGTGATTTTTGTCGCAAAGTATATTTTTAGACTATGTCTATTTTTAGACATATGGATCATGTTCTATAAGTTGTGGGATGCTATTTGTGGATGGTTGGTCAAGTTGGAAAAATAGATGGATTTCTATTTTTAGACATATTGGGCGGAATCTATTTTTAGATTGCCAGTCTAAAAATAGATATGTCGAATATTATTAGCTCTTAATAATATTTGTACTCTAAACATTATCTTATTCTCTTGGAGCACTTCAGTTAAGTGCACAGATGTGGCACAGGAGTTGATAGAAGGAATTACGCTATTCCTGAGGGTTAAGTGGAGCTTAAACACTATTGCATGGTTGACTTCAGTTAGAACTCATGTGACAGAGTTTGGTGGAGTTGTTGAGACAGTTAATGGAGTTGTGTTCAGTTTAACTTAGTTGAGCTAGTTGTATCTAGTCTAACTGATTGATACAATTAGTGAGAGTGGTGTGAATTAATTATTAATTAATTCACTAATTATTAACTCATAAATCAACTAAAGAATACATCGGTTAACTGCAGTGCATGGACAGTTTCAGTGGAGACCAGTGAAGAGGTAGGTGAAAGAGCAAGTGTGAATATCAGTTGTGACTATAAGTGATGCATGGTTTGCATCCAACACTCAGTAGAGATGCCTATAAATACTGCGTGAGCAAGGCTGGGGTAATTCATTCTCATCAAGAGGCATTCTTCAGCAAGGATTGCGCAGTAGAGGTAGGCTAAAGGCTGGCAAAGATCGGTGCATGGGATTTGCAAGATCGGGCCTGATTAGTGTGTAGCAAGCGAAGATTATATTGAGAGCTTGTGAGGAGCTTTGTATGATGATTGTTACATGATCTCTATGACATATATAATATACAGATAGTTGGGGTTTTCAGCTTTAAGCTTTCCTATTAGATACTGTGTTCATATGTGTGAATTTTTATGGCTTTAATGTGTGCATGCAATTGATTTTATTTCCGCATGTGATGATCAATGGTAGAAGAGATTCTGTATTGTGCATGAAGATAAAATAGTGTGTGATCAGGAGAATCTCGGTGGATAACATATCAGTTATTCAAATTTCTACACATATTCTACAAAGTAACCTTCCAGGGAGGTTGGCTCTTGCGGTCTTTCATTCTCTACAACCAAGAAGGTAGGCATAGTAGAGCGTTGTGAGGCCTGTGGATCTTGTGGAAAGCTCACAGGTTGACTAGTTCCATAATGATACATTTCAAAAATTTCTCCTTGACGGAATCTCCCAAGGGACTCCCTCATTCTATCCACCCTCATCTCTTTTATCTTCTTGGAAATATATTGCATAGTCTCCAAGAGAGTTTTTGAAAACTCCTCTACTTCCTTATCCTTATCATTCACAGATTCAGGGGCTTTCCCCTTGTCTTGACCCCTATCAGGGTCATCAGTGGTGTAGTCATACTTTTTATGACTTCTATTTTGGTACCTCCTCTCCCTCTCAGTGAGAGGATCCTCTTCTTCAGAATGTAGCATGACTGGTGCTCCAAGGCAAGCATAGGCTATGCCAAGAGTGGAGCTCCGATACGACTGTAATGATCCTTTTACAGGAAATTCAAAAAGGTGCTCAAGAGAAACACTGTATAAGTAAAATTGTGCAAAAATAACGCAGATCGGGACTTGGTTCCTCTTATTTATGTTGTATGGGACTTATATATCGAATTCCATCTAAAAACAATCAGTTTAGATACATTAAACAGATCTCCCAAAAACTAGAGTAGCTAAAAAGCACCCAAAGAGGAAGGCTGCAGCCAAATGCAAGCACTGCTTTAGGAATTGCGCAGTTTTAGCAGATGTTCAATGGAGATTAGCAAGAAGATTTATATTTCAGTAATACAATAGCAAATCAAAATTATTATGAAGCCCTTTCATTATACAGTAGAATGTATGAGTCAATACAACAAGAAATCTTTAGGAAAGAGAGCTAGAACACATATATATTTGCAAAAATGGCTCAACAACGTTATTTTTAAGGAGCTTCAGCATATGGAAGTTGCGACTCAGATCTAGGAAATAATTGTGGACAAAACATCAGATCTATTTCAGATCTGAAAGCTAGATAGTCTTCTCTTCAAGATCCACTTGGAATTTTGACAAAAGCATGCTTAAATAAGAGTAGATCTGAGAAACAAGTTGCAGATTTGGAAACTGCTGCAGTAAATTTTTGAATATAAAATTTCATTACAATGGATCAGATCTAAACAAAACATAGATCAACAAGCTAATCCATGGATCACCAAGTGGAAGGCAAAGCCCAACACTAGAGATCTCTGATCTAAACTATGAGCAAGACACCATGAAAACCCTCATACAGAAATAACACAGTCTACTCATGGGAACAACGTTGTAGCTCAAGTGACACAGAAAACTGCTGTAAAATTACATATCTGAAGCACAAAGAAATGAGACACTCTTCCAGGAGGTCAAAGGACCCACTCCATGGGAAAGAGGCTCCCAAAATACACTAAATCTCTGTAGATCTAGACTCCCACTTGCTGCAGCTCACAAGACAGCTCAACCCTCAAGATGAGAAGCGTTGTAATGTAAGATGGAGCTTGGCCTCAAGCCTGATAGTGGTTCAATTCAGAAAAAATTCCTCCTTGAATCCTTAAAGGAAGAGGTGAAATCCCTGCATAGGAATTCCAAATACAATCCTCCACTAAACAACAGAGAATGGTATTTGTCTAAGTAGAGAAAAACTCAGAAATATGATTAGTCAACAAACTTCTCTTGTTGCCCTAATTTTCCTTTTAAAAGATGAGAAAGATTTTTCAAACCCTAAACCATCTTGATGAGTTAGCCCTTTTCACATGAGAGGCTTCCTTCTAGAATTGCGCTGTCCCTTTTGGAGATGCAATGAACCTAGACAACGCTGTTGATTTGGTCAAGGTTGACCCAGTCTTTAGCTCAAACCTATTTCACACCTGCAAGTGATTATTTACATGGCCCTAATTTGTCTTTGTTCACATGGGCATTGATTTATTTAGACTTTTTAGGAGTTTTACATGTCCTCCTTTATTCATTTATTCATGAAACATAAATTAAAACAAAATTAAATGTTCCTCTTAGCTAAGGCTAAGTGGGAACATTACACATTCTCTCTGATGACATAGTGACACAAAATTTGTCCACACAGGGGTCTAAATTTATTACTTTCACTCTTGCAATTAATTAGACACACCTCTAGCATCACTATTCGATCATTAAGACATGTGACCTATGCTATGTGATTGCAGGTGGAAGCTTTTGGATTGCACAAAGAGCCAGAGTTTTTTTTTTCCAGCAAGCAAGGGGACCTTTTTCAAAGCAAGGTGGATTTTGACGAATCCCCAAGAAACTCACTTCAAGGTCAAAGGCACCTGGTAATTTTCACGGGATGGTGATGCAGGAAAAGGAGTCTTGCTACGAAATCCAAAGATCACCGAAAGAAGAACGCAAGTCGCAGATTGCTCAAGGTCGTAAGTCGTAGATTGCCCAAAGTCGCAAGGTCACAAGTCGCATGTAACCTTGGGTCACAAGTCGCAAATAGCCCAAGTCGCAAGCCATCCCAACAGTCGGGAAGACCAAGAGTCAAGGGCAACTCAAGATTCATCTCAGCCTATATGTACAACTTTGAGAAAGGACACGAGGACTTTTAGCTCTGCAAAGGAAGCCATTATGATGGAGGAATTGTTGCTTGAGAGCTAAAGGCACTCAGCTCTTGGGATAAAGTAGAGAGAGAGGTAGCAAGGCGAGGGTTTTGGTATCATGTATGGAGATGAGAAGCCCATGTTCCACTATTGGGTTTTGACAAGTTGTAAACATGTATTTGACGTTGCAGTAGCATTAATAATATATTCTCCTTTCCGGCATTGATTCATGTGCTTGTTTTTGGTGATAGTACTAGCTTTCTAATACTTCATTATGTTGTCTGTTTGCTTTCATGTATGCAATTGGTTATGAACTATTTCTCATTCGTCACATGTATGTTTGCTTTTGGATTAGTGTTTATTTGTCCTTGCCACGACGTTGATCTATTGTGAACTACTTTGCAACTAACTTCTGGCGTGTTTTCCTTTCATGTATGTTTGACTGGTTCTCGGCTCACTAATCCCAGTCATGGCATACCCCCTTTTTTATTTTGCTGCTTAGACTTGCTTGTATATTTGTTTATGGTTCATTAATCTTGGGTTGATTTTGCTTCACTGATTGGTCATTCCATCTTTTCCTCTGCTCCATCATCTTCTCATTTGACAACCAAGAGTGGAAACAATTATGGCAGCAGCTGGGCCCACATACCAGATGGGGCTCCTATCCCAAATGGTGTGAGGTCTAATTGGGACCTTTCACCAGGGAGATCCCCCCTTGTTGTCGGCAGTACAATTTTTCCCGTCAACAAATTGGCGCTAGAAGGAGGGCCAGATGACAAGCTGAGCCCTCAGACCTTGCAGTTGGTCTCATATCTGTAATGTATTGTCCCCAAATCATTATCCCGAGATGTTTATCAGATTTATCTGGTTCTCAATGCTCAATCCCTGATGAACCTCTGTATCACTTGTCCTAGTTAAAATTCGATGGTGAAAACGGAGTTTCCATAACCGAACACCTTTTATATTTTTGTGATTTTTGTGAGTTTTACGAAATTGACGATGAAGAGTTGACTTGTGTGCTTTCTCCCTCACTCTTGAAGGTCACATTAAGCAATGGTGCCACACATTACCAGTAGCTTCCATCTATTCGTGCGAGTAGCTCGCCGGTGAATTACAAAAAGCTTTTCATAGATACGATTTTCAAAATGTATTAATAATGTTAAATGACATCATAATGGAACCTCAAGAATCTCTAGAGGAGTTCTCTATCAGATTTTTTCATTATTTTTTTGAGTTCCCTGAAAGGGATGTTGATTAGAAATATTTAATTGAACAGTTTCGGCAGGTGGTTTTCGTTTCGCTTAAACAATTTCAATCGGCAACCAAGCATGATCCTAGTGTTTGCTATGATGACCCGCAAGTGTCCAGCTATCCAGAATTTTTCCCTAATGTTTCCTTGTCTATCTCCCTGAGTCTAGAGCACATTCAAGCCTCTAAGAAGAGTATTACTATTTCTGATATTCCTATTCCTCCTCCTAAATTTCCGTGTAGTGGAGTTGTGACCGCAAAAGTTTTGAGTGATGATAGATGTGTGCAAGAAAATAAAACCTGTTATACCACCTCTGAATCTTTCACGCACATTAGGGGAATTTTGAAGTATAAAATGGGCCTCCTAAGGAAATAATAAAATAATAGCTAGACCAATAAAATAATATATATGAATTTGCAATTCACTTTTTGTACCACAATCCATGTAACCATAGTTAAATTCAATTCAAAATCTGTACCAAAATAAAATTAATAAAAAAACTGTATTTATGTGACTATAAATAAGAATGAGATTTTCAAGAAAGATTCATTATCATTGAACAACTAATGCATTTGTCCTTTGTACTCAAATAACTTAAAATAAAATATAAATATAAATTTATAAATTCTTAATTATATTATATGCTATTAATTAAAATTTATATTATTTAAATTGTATAATAACATGTAATTAATATACTATATAAAAATAATATAATAAATGTATAGGGATATGCATTGTTTCTTTCAAGAAATATGAAATGACAACAATATATTTTTATTCAAAAAGTGTGAAATGACATTTATTATGAGTACTTTACTTTGAATTTAAAAGTACTTAAAGCACTACCATGGTTAACCATGAGTTTTTATCCACCATTGAGAATGTGACAAGTAAGTACCTTTAACTCAAACAATGCCACTTCAAACATTAGGGATGATGTAATCCCCTAAAATGTGATTGGTTCTCATAAAGTAAATTTTGATTGTACATTTTCCTTAGGAGGCCCATTTTAGACCTCAAAATTCCCCTAATGCCCTGTCAAATCAGAGCTTGAAAACCGTATTGGCCCAACATCTCTCCCAGTTAATGAAACCTATCTCGAGTCCACTGAATGTTTCCCTGGGCACAATCCTAAATCTTATTTGCATACTGATAATAAATTGACTCTTGTCCCGGATAAAGTTGATTTCCTTACAACATCATTGAACCGTGATAGGCATGCAGGGTCATTGTTCTCTCTGGATGACACTGATGTGAGAGATGAAAGTCCTTGTACGGTTGATGCCCCCGCATCTGAATCGTTTCATCCATTATTCCCTGATTTATTTCATGATTCTGCCACACTAGTAATTTCTTCAAGTCATTCAAAATTTTCTTATACTGGTATTGGTGACAATCATAAGCACGTGGGTGGTGTTTCACAATCACATTAAAAAATTGATGAATCTCTTATGTCTGATCTTTTTCATCCGAAATATTTAAACAACCAAAGGAGTGACTTCCTGTCTTGGCAACCTCAAGATGTTTTTTTTATTGATCCATCCCAACTGTCAACCCCTGGGAAGCCTAACATGGTAGGTACCCAACGTGATCAAATTGATGGCTCCAATGATCGCTATGTATTTGAAAACATATTCATTCACGCCTCTGAGAGCTGTCATTCATATCTACCTGTCGACCGTATGAAGCCATTAAAATTTAACGATCTGCTTTGTGATGATTCAAGGACTCATCAGGAATTTGAAGCAATTCAGCTTCTGCTAGCTGTTACCTCAAGTTCTTATGATCATGATGAGACCCCTGAAACAGGCCAAACTAGGGTTTCTTGAATTAGGGTTTCTGAAATGACGGTTCCCATAAATGATCATAACCTGGACAAGTCTTCCATTCGAGTGATGTTTCGTTGAGCACACATTTCTATCCCCTAGCAACTAGTATGCAACAACCAATATACCTTGAGTTATTCACTAGAAAGAAAACACCGACCATTGTCTCCAATATTTTCGGTTGTTGCCCAGCCAGTACCAGTTGCACTCAAGCACAAGCGTGTGATGTGTGGCAAGCCTCTCTACTGCCTAAAAATATTCTGGTTGATTCACCCCATCCTGGGAAATCTAAAGAATATGATACATTGATTTGTCAATCTATCAGTGCGCAAAACTTTGGCCGAGCTGACAATAAGCCCACTGACATTTGTCCAATCACCAAAATTAATGATCACATCCATTCGCCAGTTGATGTCACCAAACCATCAAAGTTTGGAAGTCCCTCGCTCGAAGGTTCGGAGTTTGCCCAAGACGGTGAGGAATTTTAACCTCCACTGAAGGTTGCTTTAGATCCTCACATCCTCAACAAAACCCAGAGACAATTCCAAACTAGGGCTTCCAAAATTAGGGTTTCTGCACTTGGATTTGCAAGCACCTCAAATTCGCCTGGTAGATGCATTTTTTTTCCATTCCATCAAATTGATCCTCCTCAACACCATGATGAGGTTCCCGACTGGTTTTACAGGCCCTATCCAATGAATATGCCTGCAAATAGGCAATGTCTTCTCCCGCTTCTGTCAAACCTAAGGTTGTGCATGGATGGATGTGTGTTTTATAAATGATTTTAGATTTCGAGTACATATTTCTGTGTATTAGGATGAAAGTGCAATTCAACTTGAACAATCCATTCTAGCACGTTCTCTAGTAAGTATCCATGACCTTCTTATTGTTGCACATGCTCTTCAGGTAAGTCTTGTTGTTGGTGCACAATTTTTTATGTTGGCTCTGATTGCGAACACTGTTGTTATTACAGGACGAGAACTAATGAGTTGGCTGCACTGGAAAGATAATTTCACATAACTCGGCCACCTCTTTGGTTAAACTAAGGTTTTAGGTTTAGGCTAGCTAGGATTTGTTAATAAAATTTTTTTAGTTCAAGTTGCTAATTAGGATTACTTGTGAAAGTTTTTCTTTAGGTCAGTATTTTATGCATTATAATTTTCCATTTATTTTTTGCACTCATGTTTTTTTAGTTTGCTTGTTGCTGCATAATATCCAGATAATCACTACATGTTCTTTGCCTTATTTTTTCACCTGCAAATAGTTTATATTTCTCACACATGGAATTCAATTGTGTCATAAGCCTCATCTGTTGCATTGCGTTGTGCACTTTCTTCCTCGCATCATTTGCATTGGTTATTAACATGGCTTTGAAAAGTTCTGTACATTGCATGCCACTGCATGAGCCCTCATTAAAACTAGAGCCTTCAATCCCTCGGTGCCCCGACTAGCCTCCTTATGTCTCCTTGTATATGTCTGAAGCCAGGTGGGTTTCCTTGACCTCTCTAAACGCATCGAAACCCTAATGATCTTTCACATTTTCCTGATCATAACTGTTGAAACAATAAATCCATTGTTTGTGTGAGGTTATGATGGTTACCTCGAGAGGTAGCTTCTCTTAGAACAGGTCATCAAAGTCGTGTTCTCAACATAATGCCTATGAGTTTAAATTCATTAGCCAGGGAGATACGAGCCAGTTGCTTGTGGGGAACCCAAACGAGTTTGAATGGCCTATACCTGTAACCTGAGCCTTGTGCTCAGCATAGTATCGAACATCTTAATGATCTTTTTTTCACGTTTCGCCTGTGGGTGGTAGATGGGATGTGAAGGCTTGGCATGAGGGAAAACCCAAATCAGAATATCTTTTAGTTTCTGTCAAATAAGAAACAACCTCTCTTGCCCGTAAAATAAGTCGGGATCCCTCATCCGCCCATGCAAAATAAGTTCCATGATCACATGAAAATAAGTGCTACAAGCACATGAAACAAATAAGGGTAAAAGATTGAGAAAGGATTCTTGCATAGAGAGGCAACGCAACGACTCCGCCGGGGTACTGACTAGGCTCGCCGACAGCGGAGCAACGTTTGTAATTTCTTGAGGTGACTCCGCTAGGGTACTTTCCAGGCCTGCTGGCAGCGGAGAAACACTGGAAAATTATTTTAAAATTCTAAATATAATAAGCTTGTTGCCTTGCTCTTTACATCATCAACAAACCACTGGCATCCGCGAACTTCCACTTTGACGTGTCTTGATTAACAAGACCTAGTTGAGGCATAAGGACTGGGCATATCTGTAAAGGTCAAAGTAATACAAAAGGATACCCACAGAGCCTATTCAATATTCCCTTGCATACCTATATGGACTCAGAATATTGTTGGGATGTTGACAGAGATGCTAGATTCTACCAGTGGTTCGCCATTTGTTGTAGCCGCTACAACACCACCCAAAATTTTGGGTATATTCAAAATTTCAGGTCCCCCTCTGCTCACTTAGCCATTAGGGTTTTTGACCTGGCCTATAGTTAGTGACATCCCCATGACCTATTCTCAACCCCTCATAAACCTTCTCACCATCATGATGAGATAATTTTTCCATAGCCATGCCATGTGTGGGGGGGGGGGTGTCATCATGCATACACTCGAATGGAAACTTTTCTGTGTATTAAGTATATCCATTAGAAGCCCTTTCACCATGGATCATTTAGGCATTCTGTTTGGGTACTTCACCAAGAAAATGTAAATTAGTCGGGGGCATCATTATCTAGTTGGGGGAATCATTATCTAAAGGGTAACTATGAACTAATTGATATTATAATGTTTCATACATGTCAATCCCATGGATGATATACCCAACAATGTCATCACCACACCGAGGGAAAGAAACTGAAACTAAAACAACAAGGGCACAGTTGCGGAACATGAAACTTTCATACCCTGTCCATATGGGGATGAGAACTAAGGCTACATTTGAAGACCTCGTCAAGGCAGATGACAAGGGTAAGAGTAATTTGAGCTGAAATATGGAAAGTTGAAGATATGTATTGCCTATAAGCAGGGAACAAAGAGTGCACTAGTTGGGGTCTTTCGGAGCATATAGTTTCATTCCTAAAGAGAGAGGGTTACCTGATTCAAATGGTTATATATTTATTGAAGCAAATGGTGGCTTGAATCAGAAACATCAACTTGCAATGCAGTAGCTGTGGCAGGGCTTTTCAAAGCAAACCTTGTCATTCCAAATTTCCATTTTCATAGCATTCAACGGTATCCTAGTAAGTTTAAGGACATATATGACGAAGATCACTCTATCGATTTTCTTAGAAATGATGCGAGGACTGTTATAAAGCTGTCCGAAGGCATGATGGAAAGTTTGACAATAGCATGAGCAATATTTTAAATTTCAGGATTAAAGCTTGGTCTCCTGTCAGTTAATATGAAGAAATATTTCTCCCTAAAACTACTTAAGGATGATGTGATATGGATTTATCCATTTCCCAATCGATTTTCACAAGAGGTTCCACCCCCCAATTTAGCAGCCCAGATGTTTGGCTAATTATGGAGTATTACGATTTGTTGATCCCATTACTAAACATGAAGGGAAGTTAGTATAATGCATGATTAAGGACAACTCCGCCATTGGTGGAAAATATATTGTGGTTCATCTTCTCTTGCAAGAGGAAGTGGTAGCTTTTTTTGCTGCATATTTGATGGTGGTGATTATGGTGATGTTGATTACAACTGTCTTATTAGCACTAGTGATGATCGTTGTTTGGGAAGTTCCTTTACCAGCTGTGCTTCTGTTCTTCACTTGTCTTTCCATTATGGAAATCATATATGTCTTGTCTGTGCTCGTTAAAGTCCCACATGGAGGGTGGTTTCCTTTTGCTGTTTCCATTATACTTATTGTTATAATGCCTAGTTGGAATCATGGAAGACAGAAGAAAATTCAGTATGAAGTGGTCCACAACTTAGACTTTGGCAGCCTGGGTACTTTTGTCTCTAGCAAGGAAATTCAGCGGGTGCCAGGATTGTGTTTCTTCTATACCCATATCAACCATGGTGCTCCTCCTATTGTTGGTCATTATGTGAAAAATACAGGTTCCTTGCACAAGGTAATTGTATTAACAACTATCAAGTATGTCCCTGCTAAAACTATATTACCACATGAACGGTTTCTTGTAGAAGTATTGGGATACATAGGGACAATTCTTTATATTATATGGAATAATTTGGTAATTCTTGAATTGAAATCTTTCCATGTAAAACCTTAAACATAAACAAAAGCCTAGAATAATTTCAAAAAGAAGAGTTAATCAAAACATTGCAAAAACATTCTTCTGCATATGCATGGGAGTACACTGACATGAAAGGAATTAATCCTAAGAATTGCATACATCATATCTATATTGAGGAAAATTATAGAGAAATCAGACAACCTCAAAGAAGAAAGAATCCAAATATTATGGAAATTGTAAGGAAGAACTACAAAAAATACTGAATGTAAACTTTATTTATCCAATATCAGACAGTCAAAGGGTTTCATATTTAGTAATTGTCCCTAAAAATAATGGCAAATGGAGGGTGTGTATTTATTATAGGGAGTTGAATAAAGCTACTTTAAAAGATCATTTTCCATTGCCTTTCATAGATCAAGTTTTGGATACATTAGCATGGAAGAAATATTTTTCATTCTCGGATGGTTCTAGTGCGTATAATAAAATTCAAGTAGCACCTGAAGACCAAGACAAAACCACATTTACCTGTCCATGGGGAACTTATTCTTACCGAGTACTTATTTTGGATTATGCGATGCACCTGCAACATTCCAAAGAAAAGTATTAGGATTTTTTTTTCTGATTTAATAGATGATTTTGTGGAAGTGTATATGGATGACTTTATAGTCTATGGAACTTCTTTTGAAGAGGCTCTTTAAAATTTGGAAAAATTTCTCATAAGATGCAAAGAATAAAATCTCTCATTAAGTCATGAAAAATGATTTATTATGTTTACTGAAGGAAATGTTTTAGGACACCATATTTTAGGGGATGGAATTAAGGTGGATTCATCTAAAGTTGAGGTTATTTCCAAATTAGCAATCCCAAATTGTCAAAAATATGTTGGGATTTTTCTTGGTTTTACATGATACTATAAAATATTTATAGAAAACTTCACAAAAATTTCATCTTCACTCTTAAAATCGCTCACTAAATATTGTGAATTTAGCTGGAATCCTAAGTGCCAAATGGAATTTCAAACTTTGAAAGCAAAGATATCTGAAGAACTAATTTTAAGAGGATCAAACTGGAAATTACCCTTTCATATCTCAACTGATGCTTCAGATACAGCTCTAGGAGTTGTATTAGGGAAAAACGACTTGACCCCTTATGCCATCTATTATACAAGTAAGAATTTGACTCCTACTGAGTTAAATTATATTGTTACTGAAAAATAGTTTCTAGTTGTTGTACATGTTATTAACAAGTTTAGACATTACAACACTAGCTAGGAAAAATTCATTCACACATATCATTCTACAATTATATATCTAATGAATAAATATAACACTAATGGCAGATTAACAAGGTGGTTGCTACTCACAAGAATTCAATATCAACATTTTAGATCGACCTCGGAAAAAAACACAGTTGTTGACTTTTTGTATAGAATTCAAAATGATAATAATGATACACCAGTAGAGCATAGTTTTCCTGATGAATATATTTTTGCAATATCTACTAAATCTCCATGGTTTGGAGACATTGCCAATTACTTAGCCACAAGAAAACAACCATCATATTTGTTTCCTAGAGAAAAGAGAAGGATAATTCAAATAAGTGCATCATATTCATGGGTAAATGATGAATTATACAAGGCATGTCTAGATATAATCATTAGAATATATGTTCGAGAAGATGAGATACCTGAAATATTGAAGGCATGCCATGATGAGCCATGTGGAGGACACTTTTCTGATAAAAGGACTGCTTATAAAATCCTTCTGTTAGAATTTTATTGGCCTTCCCTTTTCAAAGATGCCAAGGAGTATGTTAAAATATGTGACAGTTCTCAGAGAATGGAGAAACTTGTTCCTACAGATGCAATTCCCTTACAACCACAAGTACTCATCGAACCCTTTGAAAAATAGGCTCTAGATTTTGTTAGAACAATTAATCCAACATCAAGACGAAAGAGGTATATTCGTGTATGAATTGATTATGTCACTAGATGGGTAGAATCTAAAGCACTTTCTTTTGCTAATTAAAATTATGTAGTCTCTTTTATTTTTGAGGATATTTTTACTCGTTTTGGTGTCCTAAGGTAAATTGTGACAAATCAGGGAACTCAATTTACATCTAGAATGGTGAAAAAGATCGTGGAAGAATATAAAATCAAGCACATAAATTCTAGACCATACCATCCATGGGAAAATGGACAAGTTGAGTCCACTAATAAAGTGATTGAAGCAATCCTCACAAAGATTGTACATCTACATACAAAGGATTGGACAGAAAGGCTTCCTGAAGCTTTACAGGCCTATCAGACTACATGGAAAAATAGAACAAGACATACTCCCTATGAACTTGTTTATGGGAAGCAAGTCTTGTTTCCAATAGAGTTCCAAATTAGAACCTTCAAAACAACAGTCAAATTGGGACTTGACTTGTCAGAAGCTCAAAATCATAGAATGGAGAAACTCAATGAGATTGATGAGATAAGGTAAGATGTAGTTCAAAAGATCAGCCTAGTTCAACAACACAGATCCAGATGGCATGATAAATACATAAAATAAAGAAAATTCCAGACAAGAGATTGGGCACTTCTATTTGACTCAAATTTCAAATACTTCCAAGGGAAATTTCAAACTCATTGGCTTGGTCCTTATGAGATTGAAAGATTCTTTGATAATGGAGTAGTCAGGATAAGGACTATCGATGAAGAAAAGTTTCCTTTTCTTGTAAATGAACATCGACTAAAGGTCTATCATAAGCCACTAACAAAAGAGGATTTTGTCAAAAAATTTGAAGAGAATGTTGATATGAAGTTGGTGAAGAATAATATTTCTTCTTCCCAAACTTAGTTTTCTTTTTGTTTTTCATGTCTAAAAAATAAAAATAAATAAATAATATATATATATATATATATATATATATATATATATATATATATATATATATATATATATATAATTCAAAAAAAATAATCCTATAAGTATGAAAGCCAATCATTGATTGGCATCCTTGTACAAAAAATACAAGGTGAAAATCAGAATTTATTTCTGAAATCTTATATTTTCTTCATTCCCATTCTAAAATTCCCAAATTCTTTGCATTTCCCCTTCTTTTTCAAAAAAATAAAAATCAGCTACAGAATTGTTGCATTTCTGCAGCTTTCATGACATTCTGTGGCATAGATGTACAAGAATTTTTGACAGAAGCAGTTGAAGAAAATATTGAAGACCATAATGAAGCATGTACTCAAGAACACTTGAGGAATCAAGACAATGAAGAAATAATAAAGGTTAACTATATCCAAGGTATGATACAAAATTTGTTTAAATAATAAGGTTCAAAACATTGATATATAAATTAGATGATCGTATACTGCCAGCTCAAAATGTCAACATTAAAAATGATTATTCCAAATCAAAATATAAATCTCATGATTCACCACCAAACCCGCATCATAATATCCTCAACTATTAAATCTGATCTCATTCATTAATAATTTAACGATCATGTCCCATGTCGAAACCTCACTCATGCCGAAACCTCACTCACGTTCCTAAAGCCTCACTCATTCACTTGTTTACCTGAATGTCTCTACCATTTCATGACATAACCCCTCCATTTTTTCAAGCCTAGATTGAAACCCTCAATTCACCCAGTTAGGAGAGACAGTATTGAAGGTAAAACTCTTGGAAAATATATGGGTTTGATTGTAAGAACAAATCCCATAGGAAAGAAATTCATGGAGGGGTATCTACAATTATAGGAGATACTGCAGAAAGCACAATGGCTTAATTTCATAAAGAAATTTGATGGGTTTCACAAGGAAGTTACGAAATATGTTACTAGAGCCTTCGACGGAGTAGAATTCAAAATCGGTGACATCAAATTTGCAGTCACAAAATCCTTAGTGGAAGAAGCTACCGAACTTCCAAAGATGGGTGAAAGATGGTTCAAAAACAGAGGAATCAGTGGAGAAGATTGGAAATCTTCTTGAAAAACCCAGCTATGGACACAAGTATTGTCAAGAAGGGAATTCCTAGCACAACTCTGAAGGGTAAGTGGAGAAAAAAAGAAATGTATTACATGTGAAGGAAGGTTTGGTTGTATGTTCTTCTATCATACTAGGTTACTGATGAATTTTCTAGAAGATAAAGAGATAAACCTTCCATATTTTTTTACTGAAGAGTCTAAGGAAGATGGCAGGGATGGTTCAAAGGAGGATTCAGTTCATAGATAAAAAAATGTATCATCATGAATTGATAAAAATCCTTATTGAATTTCATTTAAAGAGAATAAGAGATACTTGGGAATATTTCTGAACTCGAAATTGCTTTCAAGAAAAAGAAGAAAAGTAGACTAGAAATAATAAAGGAAAAAGAGGCAGAAAGAGAAAAGTTGAGAAACTTGTTGTGGATCAACAACCACCTCAAACAAAATCAGAAGATGAAATTGTTATTGCAAATTTGTTTGGAAATGTCAAGAAACAAATTGATAAAAGGAAAGGAAGAAGCATTAAAGAAAAAGGAAAAATCATATACACAGAAAAATTAGAAACTCGGGACATTCCACTTCCAGTAAGAAGAAGCTCTAGACTTTGCAAAGCAGCTAAAAAGCCACTCCCAGAATTTATAGAACCTATTGATCTAGAAGAACATCTTGAGGTGCCATCACCTATTATTTATTCTCCCACACATGATCCAAGTAGCTGAAATCCAGATATTGATCCTGTTCAACAAGAGATTTATGATTACATTGAGTGTTTGGAAAGAATAAATGTAGAATAGACATCAAATATTGATGAACAACCTTTTAGTCCACAAGAACCTCTAGTGAATACTTTAAAGCAAGAAAATTTTGAGCTAGAGACATTAAATAGGCATATAAAGAAATAAAATGAATCTCTAAATATTCAGGACCAAATTGAGAAAACCATCAATGATAATACTCTTCTACATTTGGGGTTATAGTTCAAAAAGAACAAGAAATTGAAAAATAAGAACAGATACCTGAACAAACAGATCATAAATTTTAAGTACAAAATTCTAATGAAAAAACCAAGAGTAGCATTGAATTCAAATAAAGGAAAGAAGATGAAGTTAGATGTCCTAGCAGAAGTGTCAGATCATATGCAGCAATGAGGTGAAGACTCATAATTTTGAAATTACATGAGGACATGCAATGGTCCCTTAGTGGGGGTATGTTGAACCTCAAGACTGTCTCTATTTTTGACATGTATCTCACCACTTTTCCTTCCTTTTTGACATAATCCATAAGCTCAATCAACGTTAATTGATACATTTTCAGTCTGAGAAGGAATTTGAATGATCTCTCTTTTATATTTTGATGTTTCCTATTATTCGAATTAATTTTTTATTTAGCTACAAAATTCATGCAATTATGTACTTGCTATTTGTTTCTGCAGTTACCAACATTGTTTGATAGGTTCCAAATAAGAAGTACTGGAGAGAAGCATATGGGTAGTTTGGAAATGATCCACACATGGATTTTTTCCTACTCACCTATCCAAAATCAATAGGAATAACGCCTAAAATCATGGTCAAAGTATCATTCAAGCAAAGGGCTGAGACCAGCTTATGAGAAGTTGGAAGATTCACGATTTTCTCTCCACGTAGAAAATCCTGAAAGCTATGAAGACTGCAATTATGTTTAGAATTATACTCCTAGTTTCATTAATATTTTTAGGCAAGATCATCTCAAACAATTGAACTTGAATCTGTCATAAATACCAGGATGTTTTAACCAGAGATAAGCTTAATTTTGATTCTAATATTGTCACACGGTAAAACTCTGTTTGTATTAATGCAAGGATAAGGCGTGTTCAAGACCATCGATGCGTAATTAGTCACAAGTGAATTTCAATATGTTCTATTGCAGAGGGCCCCTGCATAGAAGAGGTTTCGTAGTTTAAACTTCTGTTGTTTCTTAGTTTAATTCTTCCATTTCCGCATAAGTTAATTGTTGTGTTTTTCATAGGTTAAATGATGCGTTTTTTGCATAGTTGAATGCTCCAATTGTTTTTCTTTCCTGAAATATCTTGATGTCATAATTCTATTAACATTTATATCTCATGGAAATAAACCTTTCTCACATTCCTTCACACAGTAATCACATATTTCAGATCAGATAGACATTTTAGCTCTGCACAGTAGGTAGAATACTATTTTTTCTTTCCTTATTTCAATAGTCTTTAGATTTACTTAGCATAGTCATTTAGATTTAATATTGTTAGGTTTAATACTTCTAATTCATAGAACTTAGAATTGTTGAGATTCAACAAGATGATGAGCTTAGTGAAAAGAGTCACCTTCACTAAGTGGGCCCACAGGCTATTTTTGGCGCAAAGTCTATTTTTAGACATGTCGATCATATTCTATGAGTTGTAGGATACTATTTTTGGATGGTTGGTCAAGTTGGAAAAATAGATGGACTTATACTTTTAGACATATTGGGCGAAATCGATTTTTAGATTGCCAGTCTAAAAATAGATATGTCGAATATTATTATCTCTTAATAATATTTGGACTCTAAACATTATCTTATTCTCTTAGAGCACTTCATTTAAGTGCACAGATGTGGCACAAGAGCTGACATAAGGAATTACGCTATTCCTAAGGGTTTATTGGAGCTATTGCATGGAGGATTTCAATTAGAACTCATGTGACAGAGTTTGGTGGAGTTGTAGAAGTAGTTGGTAGAGTTGTGTTCAGTTTAACTCAGTTAGACACATTTGAGCTAGTTGTATCTAGTCTAACTGATTGATACACTAGTGAGAGTGGTGTGAATTAATTATTAATTAATTCACTAAATATTAACTCATTAATCAACTGAAGAATACATCAGTTAACTACAGTGCATGGACAGTTTCAGTGGAGACCAGTGGAGAGATAGGTGAAAGGGCAAGATGACTATCAGTTGTGACTATAGTGATGCATTGATGGCATCCAACACTCAGTGAAGATGCCAATGAGGATTGCGCAGTGAAAGCCAAGTGGATTTGAGTTCATTCAGATCCATTCTTCAGCAGGGATTTCACAGTAGAGGCAAGCTAGTAGGTGGCAGAGATCGGTGCATGGATTTGCTAGATCGAACCTGATTAGTGTGTAGCGATTGTATTGTACTGAGAGCTTGACATGTTTAGCTTTGTATGAGGATTTTTACATGATCTCTATGACATATATTATATACAGATAGTTGGGGTTTTTAGCTTCAGGCTTTCCCGTAAAATCACTGTGTTAATGTGTGTGAATTTTTATGGTTTCAATGTGTGCATTGCAATTGTGTTAATTTCTGCATGTGATGATGAATGGTGGAATAGATTATGTATTGTGCATGAAGTCAAATAGTGTGTGATCAGAAGAATCTTATACATATAACACATTAGTTATATAATTTCTACATGGTATCAGAGCAGTTGATCATTGGAGCAGATTGCAATTATTGAAGTGGTTGAGTTTTGTGCTAGTGGAATTCGAATTTACTGCAGTGTTTTCTTGGTGTCGAAGTTGAGCATTCATTAAAATGTCTTTCAATGGATTGCGATTGGATTATGACCTTGAGGGAAGCTCGAATTATATTGCATGGAAGGACAGGATGGAGGCGGTGCTGGAGGATAATGGGTTGAAGGAGTTCATAGATGCAAAAATTCCAAAAACTTCTTCTAGCGATGCAGCTGCACTTGATGCATGGCAAAAGAAGACAGCAAAATGTTGAAGAATTCTATTGGAAGGTGTGAAGGATTACATAGTTTCCAGCCTTCATGGTAAAGCTTCTCCATTCTTGATGTGGAAAGCTTTGACAAACTTGTTCCAAAGCAAAAGCGACCAGAGGAAGTTGGCGCTTAAATACAAGCTCAGGAAAATAAAAATGGAGAAGGGCGAAAGTATACCCAAGTGTTGAGTCCCGAATTTGCCTCTTGTCCATACACTTTTCCATATCTTTTTCACTCACCTAAACCTCCAAAATTGTCAATATCATGTGCAAAAGGGTATCTAACATGGTTTTTAATTATGTTTGTGTGTTTTCTATTTGATTTAGATTTTGTTCATACAACTGCGGAAACTTGTCACTTTCCGCAGCCGCTGCAACTTTCCGCAGCTATTTTGTGGAAATCAATGTTACAGGTGTCAACGAAAGAAACGAGCCACATGGGCAGGCTAGGAATGACAAGGACATGGTTCGTGTCCTATTGGTTCAAGTAAATTCTTCAAGGAAAGCCGCGGTCAAAGCCATCCACGTGGAAGTCAACTGTGGAGTTCTATGTCGGCTGGACTCTGTTTCGTGGCATAGAAACATCCATACGGTCGTTTCCAAGCTTGCGGAGGTTAATTGACATCTGTGCAAAGTTCTGGAGTTGAATTTAAGCACCCACCTTCCATAGATCCGTTTTCCAACATGGCCATACTCCTATATCCGTGGCCTTAGTGGTCTACGTGCTGGCTGCTATCATAAACTTCAGGAGACAGTTACAGTTTATTGCTTTATATAGAGCGTTTGCATACGCACGTAGAGTTATTTGATAGTTGTTAGTTGATCATAGCTGTTGAGTTGATGTGCGTACTCTGTTATGTAGTGATTACGCTGCCTTGAGCCGTAATACTACCAGTCTGTAATGAACTGCTTTTTAATGTGAAAAACTCTGTTTTCAACTTAATTTGTGTTGAGGATCGTTACCAAAGCTGCGTAGAGGGCCCATGCTCAACCGAGGTTCTGTGTATTAATGTATATATTTTTCATTTCATTTCTTTAAACAGTCATTGTATCATAACCCATTACATGTTCATATTTCATAGTTGCTTCATTTCTGTTCATTAATTTCCATTGCATTCTTGTCTTTCATGTTTTTATGATTGTTAAATCACTGATCAGTTTTCTTGTGCAGGTTTTAGGTAGATAGCCCAGGGCATTTTCATAGTATTTTAGCTAATGATATGAAACTGACATTATTCTGCTGCTAGTTTCCTTTTCATAGCATTTGTTTAACTTCAGTTTTGCTTTGTTCATTTCAGTTTTGTTTATCTGATTCGGTAGTTAAATTTAAATATATTAAGCTACTCATAGTGTCTTCGGTTACCTCCGAAAGCCACAGCTGGACTGATGGTGAGGGGCTGCATGATGAAATGTGTAGTTTAGTATTAGTTTCCTTTCTGCAAAATTAGATATATTAAGCTGCTCATAGCGTCTTCATTTACCTCCGAAAGCCACAGCTGGACTGATGGTGAGGGGCTGCATGATGAAATGTGTAGTTTAGTATTAGTTCCTTTTCTGCAAATTTAGATATATTAAATCGTGTATGACATCTTCAGTTGCCTCCGAAAGCCACAGCTGGACTGATGGCGAGGGATTGAATTATGTGTGTATGGTTTAGTATTAGTTTACTTTCTGCAAATTAAATATCAGTTACACAAGTTGTTTTATGATTACTTCCGCAAGTCATAGCTGGTCTAATGATGAAGGGTCAGAAAATGAATTGATGTAATCTGATTTAGATTTATTTCATTGCAATTTTGAATTTCCATAAGCGTAGTTTCTTTTGTGTTCGGTTGGCAGCAAGAATAGTTTAGTTTTCATGTTCACTAGTTTCTTGTTTTGATTCATTAGATTAGCAGCACTTTTCATTTCAGCAGTACACTTTTACTTTCTTTCAAGTCTTGTCATTGTAATTTCAATTTGCTTTTAAATTTTCAAGATTGGCGAATCATTATAGGGGAAATCACTTCCTTGAATAAATATAACCAAGCTTGCTTTTCACTTCAGAATTTCCATTTTACCTTAGAAAGACCACAAACGACAAAAAGTTAAGAAAGAGGTTATCTTGCACATATAGTGCGCCGCACTTCATCAGCTTACGATTCCCGGATTGACAATTAAATGCAGCAATTTAGGACACACTAAATTGACCAAACATTTTGGCGCCGTTTCCGGGGAAGTGTAACTAGGTAGCCAATTTCTTAAAAAAAAAAAAAAAAAAAAGCATAAAAGAAGGGAAAACTTGTTAACTTCTTGAAGTATGCTCTCCTCTTGCACCTAGTGTGATCTGGAGGATCAGAAAAGAGAGTTATTGGTTTAGTAATTTCTTAAGTATGCTCTCTTCTTGCACCTAGCGTGATCTGGAAGATCAGAAAGAGAATTATTAGCCCAATTTTTTTTTTTTTTTAAATAATAAAAATGACATGCATAGAGCGAGAGATTCTAGGGGGAGGTTTATAGCTAAAGCCAAGAGTTCGATTTTCATAACTCCATCTTCTTCAAGGCATAGACCAGATTCACCAACATCTACCCCTAGCCTTAAGATATTTGGAAGTCAAAGAATAGCTGAATTAGAGGATTCTCCTATACCACCTACTAAAACCCACTTAGAAAACAAAGAAACTTTCTCTCATCCTTCCTTGGTAGAAGAACTAGAGGACTATAAGGACTCTAAAGAAACTATCATGGCAGAAAAAGTAATAAATAGAGGTGGAGGTAGAGGAGGAGGAGATAATGAAGATAACAATGGTGAAGGAAATAACGGTAGAAATAGGGACAATTTTCTTGGATTCCCTATAGTTGATGAGGAAACTCATGCAACAATGAAAAATATCTCACCATCTGTTCTTCCTAACTTTTATGGATTATGAAGTGAGGATCCTGAAACATTTCTGTTTGAGTTTGAAGTAGTGTGCCGAACTTATGACTATATGGAAGATTCTCAAAAACTCAAACTGTTTCCTTCAACATTGAAGGGATCTGCTTTGAAATGGTTCATGGGATTAGCCACTCAATCTATCAGGACTTGGAATGATATGAAACAAAGATTTTTGGATAGATACTTGGACAATTGTATGCCCACCAATCACAAGGATGAGGTATTCAAAATGATGCAAAAAGAAGATGAAAATTTGGAAGACTTAATTGAAAGATTTCAATACAACTTGAAAAGAGCAAAGATGAGCAACTTAGATAATGAAACCTTGAAAGCCCTTCTATTAAAAGCCATTAGAGATGAATGGATAGACATTTTAAACATGATGGGTAAAGGAGACATTTCTCAACTCCCATTTCATGATATAACGAACTATGTATCCAATTCTCAAGGGGAAGATCTAAAACTGGAAAAGGGCCTAGGGATTCTTCTCTTATTAGGGCTAACAAATCTGCAACTGGATCAGTAAGTAGGGCAGAGATTGGTAATATGCTTGATGAGTTTAAAACTGATATCTTAGGGGGTCTTAGTGAACAACTAGACACCCTTAAAATCCAAAACAAGCAGAAAGCAGAAACAGATGTTTTAGCCATCTTTTGTCCGAAATGTAGAAAGAAACATGCTTTAAGGGAATGTCCCTTGGATGCAAAAGTTGTAGAAACATGTATGATTTGCTCAGAAAATCATGAGATCAAGGATTGTCCTTCAATCCCTGGACTCAAAGTTGTTTTTCAAGAAGATCCAAATTGAATAGAATCTCTTTGTTTTGTCGCAAGGAGACCTTGGCAGGGACAACAATCTCAAGGGTTTAATAACCCTATGAATCTTCAAACCCCACCAAATTGGACTCCTTGGCAACAATCTTGGCCCCAATATCAAAATTCATATCAGCCATTGGTACAAGGGATGCAAAATCCTTATGGGAGATTTGCTCAATTTTATCAATATCCTCCATCTTTTCAAAATCAACAAGCTCTACAATTTCCAAACCAAAATCCACAACAACTTTCATTGCCATTTCCACAACAACAACTTTCTCAACAAAATACAAATCCTCAACTCATGCTCCCATACCAACAGAAGACAAATCAACTTCCAGCTCAGCCATTGCCAAATCCTAACAATAAGAATCCTCAAACTACTTATATGGTAGAAGGACAACAATTTCCTACCTATATGATTGTTCCTCTCAACGATGTACAACTCAGATCTGGTAGAGTTTTAGAAAAGCCTTCTATAGACATTCAAGAGCAAGATACCTCTGAAGAGGACTCTCTTCAAGTCAATAAGGGTTCTGAGGAAGAATCTCTTCAAAATTCAAAAATTCAAAAAGATAAAGAAAAGCTAACATCCACAACTCCTATAGTTGAGCAACCTGTATCTTCATCTACACCTCCTTTTCCGGAAAGACTACAAATTGATAAGGGGGTGGAAAAACAAATCTTGTTGCCTAACTATGACTTTCTAGATGAATTGAAGAATGTTTGTATCAAGATTCCATTGCTACAAGCCATTCGAGAAATTCCTATTCTAGCAAAAACCATAAAGGAGTTGAGTTTCAAAAGACCAGGAAGAAAGCTAAAGGACACAAGAAGAATCCACCTGGTAGGAAAGATTGCAGACATTATGATGGGAAAAATTGCCATGCAGAAGTATGTAGATCCTGGAAGTCCAATTGTCAAGACACATATAAATGGGATAGAAATTCCAAACACATTGATTGACTTAGGGGATGCTATCAACATTATGAGTAGACAGACTATGGAACAGTTAAAACTTCCTAACCTTCTTTTTACACCTACTTTATTGCAACTTGCAGATCGATCGGTTATTAAACCAGATGGTGTATTAGAAGATATTTCGGTCTCCTTAGATTCTTGGGAATATCCAGTAGACTTTATGATTTTGACTCCCAAAAGCAATCTAGGAGGACATCCAATTATCTTAGGAAGACCTTGGCTGGCCACAGCTGATGCTTTTATTAGTTGTAGATCTGGAGACATGTACATTCCTAATGGTAATTCGACAAAGAAATTCAATTTGTATCCTCCCGCAAGAGCAATTACAGAAATAGGAGACAATGAATGGGTCGATGATGAGAACACTATACAACCTGTCTTTACCATTTCTGAGATTAGTGAGGATAGTCAAATTCTGAACACATTAGAAAATTTTGAGATAACTTCAGAATATGACCCCACACAATTTCAGTTGGAATCTGACATAGAATATTTATCATCAAGACAAATGTCTCTCTACTCTATGGAAGAGTTTGGTAGTTCTATCATTGAGATTTTTCCAGAAAAAACATTGAATATCAACAAACATTTGGAAGAGTCACAACAAAAAGAACTAATCAAAATCTTGCAAAAACATTCTACTGCATTTGCATGGGAGTATACTGACATGAAAGGTATTGATCCCAAGACTTGCATCCATCATATCTATATTGAGGAAAACAGTAGACCAATCAGACAACCTCAAAGAAGGATGAATCCAAATCTTAGGGAGATAGTGAAAGAAGAGCTCCAAAAGCTTCTCAATGTAAACTTCATTTATCCAATTTCAGATAGCCGATGGGTTTCTCCTTTGGTTATAGTACCTAAAAAGAATGGTAAATGGAGAGTATGCATTGATTACAGGGAGTTGAATAAAGAAACTTTGAAGGATCACTTTCCTTTTCCTTTTATTGATCAGGTATTAGATACATTAGCAGGTAAAAAGTACTTTTCATTTTTGGATGGTTTTAGTGGCTATAATCAAATTCAGGTAGCACCTGAAGATCAAGATAAGACCACATTTACTTGTCCATGGAGAACTTTTGCCTACCGAGTGCTTCCTTTTGGGTTATGTAATGCACCAGCAACATTCCAAAGAGCGGTACTAGGAATTTTTTCTGATCTAATCCATGATTGTGTAGAGGTTTATATGGATGATTTTACAGTTTATGGTAATTCATTTGAAGAGGCCTTAGAAAATTTGGAAAAAGTTCTTATAAGATGTAAAGAAACAAACCTTTCATTAAGCCATGAAAAATGCTTTATGATGTTTACTGAAGGGATTGTTTTAGGACATCATATTTCGGGAGATGGGATTAAGGTTGATAAATCAAAAGTTGAAGTCATCTCCAAGTTGCCTATTCCAAATTGTCAAAGAGATGTTAGAAGTTTTCTAGGATTTACTGGTTAATATAGAAGATTTATAGAAAACTTCACTAAAATAGCATCTCCACTCTTCAAGTTGCTTACAAAAGACTGTGAATTTAAATGGGATCCTGATTGTCAATCCGCTTTTGAAACTTTGAAAACAAGAATATCTGAAGCACCTATCTTGAAGGACCAAATTGGAAACTTCCTTTCCATATTTCTACAGATGCTTCAGATACAGCTCTTGGAGCTGTGTTGGGTCAAAAAGATTTAATTCCTTATGCCATTTATTACACCAGTAAAAATTTGACTCCCACAGAGTTGAACTATACTGTGACTGAAAAAGAGTTCTTAGCCGTTGTTCATGCAATTAATAAGTTTAGACATTACATAACAGGCTATGAAACTTTTATTCATACTGACCATTCTGCAATTAGATATTTAATGAACAAACATGTTACTAATGGCAGAGTGACAAGATGGCTTTTACTTTTGCAAGAATTCAATATTACTGTGTTGGATAGACCAGGAAAACAGAATACAGTAGCTAATTTCTTGTCTAGGATTCGGAATACTAAAGAAGATTCTCCTGTAGAAGATAAGTTTCCTGATGAATACTTGTTTGCAGTAACTATTAAGACCCCTTGGTATGCAGATATTGCTAACTATTTAGTTACAGGGAAACTACCTTCACATTTATTTCCAAGTGAAAAACGAAAAATTATTCAGGAGAGTTCAAAATATTCATGGATTTCTAACGAATTGTTTAAAACAGGGCCAGATCTTGTGATCGGAAGATGTGTCAGGGAAGATGAAATGCCTGATATTCTTAAGGCATGTCATGATGAACCATGCGGCAGACACTTTGCGGACAAAAGGACGGCCTATAAAATCCTTTCTTTGGGATATTATTGGCCTTCCCTCTTCAAAGATGCAAAACAATATGTCAAAAGGTGTGATAGCTACCAAAGTGTAGGGAAACCTACCCTTTCAAATGAAATGCCATTGCAAACACAGGTACTCATTGAACCCTTTGAAAAATGGGCTTTAGATTTCATTGGACCTATTAATCCACCATCTAAGCAAAAGAAGTATATATTGGTTTGTATTGATTATGTTACTAAATGGGTAGAAGCCAAAGCATTAGTATCTGCTACTGAAAATTCAGTGGTTCATTTTCTTTATGAGGATATTTTTACTCGCTTTGGTGTTCCAAGAGAAATTGTGACAGATCAGGGAAGCCAATTCACATCCAACTTGGTGGAGAAGTTGATGGAAGAATACAAAATCAAGCACGGAAGATCTACTCCTTACCATCCGCAAGAAAATGGTCAAGTGGAGTCTACAAACAAAGTTCTTGAAAGTATCATCACCAAAACTGTTCATCTACATAGAAGAGATTGGGCAGAAAGGCTTCCTGAAGCCTTGTGGGCCTACAGAACTACATGGAGAAATACAACAGGACATTCTCTCTATGAACTTGTTTATGGGAAAGAAGTCTTGCTCCCCATTGAGTTCCAAGTCAAGACCTTCAAGATAGCAGTTCAGTTGGGGATGGACTTATCAGAAGCCCAAAAGCATAGAATGGAGCAGTTGAATGAGCTAGATGAGATCAGACGAGAAGCAATTCTAAGAACTGATCTAGTTCAATATCAAAGAGCTAAATGGCATGACAAATATATCAAAGAGAAGAAGTTTCAAGAAGGAGATTGGGCATTGTTATTTGACTCCAAGTTTAAAGATTTTCAAGGGAAATTTCAGACTCATTGGCTCAGGCCATATGAGATTGACAAGATCTTTAACAATGGAGCTGTAAGAATCAAGACCATTGATGAGTTTCAAACTCCTCTTATAGTGAATGGCCATAGATTGAAAGTTTATCATAAGCCACTCTCTAAAGAGAATTTTGTCAAGTTGTTTCAAGAAAGTTCTGCAATCAGGCTGGTACAGAAGAATTCTTCTTCTCCACCAGCCTAGCTTTTGTTTTTCAAGTTAAAAAAAAAAAAAAAGAAAAAAAGAAGAAAAAAAAGAAAAGAAAAAAAAATGGTATAAGCCTGAAAACCAATCATTGATTGGCAGTCTTATACAGAAAATATGGGGTGAAAATCAGGGACACCTGACACTCTATATTTTCCAAAAAAAAAATATGTCTTTCATTTCATTTCATTTCACCACCCACTCCATTTCATTCCACTTCATTTCATTTCATTTCATTTCATTTTCACTTCATTCCACTTCATTTCATCCATTCCATCAATAAAAATCTTTTTATGACCATTTCCACCTGGTCATTTGTCATTTGTTCATTTCTATTTCAGCCAAGTAATAGCTGTGTCAGTTTCCGCAGCTGACTCCAGTTTCCGCAGCCAGAAGCAGATTCCACAGCTACTACTACTCTGTTTTCAAAAAGAATGTACAGTCAGTTGTTATTTTCATAAATTATGAAATAAAATGCAGGAGAGAGGATCAATGGAACATTCAAGACACTAATGAAGATCAATCAGTTGAAGACCAAGAGCAAAAGCAAGGATTCCAAAGGTATGAATAAAGTTTATTTCAAATAGTATCGAAAAACACATTTTTATATAATTTTAAACTATGAGCTCTACCCATAACGCGCAATGATTATCTTGACAATCCCGTAACCTTCCACGATCTCTATGTTATCCTCTTGCATTTATTCACAAACGGTTTCATTATTGAAATTCCGACTCTCACTCATGTTCAAATATCCCACCGTAAATAATGATACGTATTTGAGTTGACAAAGGACTCTTACAAGCCGCATAACTTCATAATCATTGATTGAAACGTGTTTATATTTATTACACAGCCACCAAAATTCAAAATGCGGCCGAATGCATTATACTTTGTTAACCTCTTTGTCGTGTCTCTGTCGTGTTTACAAAACCCCACGCTACTCATTCTCACTCCCTGTTTCACTCCATTCCGTTCCTTTTACTCACTCTCATTCCCGTATATCCACCCACAGTCTTATTCCATTCTGTTTATGGTGCTCATTTCCGTTTTGTGATAACATCCCCACAGCATTGTGCTCGATTCTGTGTATTCCATCGTTCTATTTCCACTTAAACCCTCACAGAGGCAAGCCTGTGAAGCACAGAGAAGTAAAATGGGAAAATTATTAAGGGCAGAGCCGGAAGGACCGAAGTTCATAGAGGGATTTCCACAAGCAAAAGAGATGTTGAGAAAAGCTAAATGGTTGCGTTTTATTCAGAAATTCCGGGGTTACCACAGAGAAGTTACCAAAGCGTTTGCAAGATCATTTGATGGCTCGGAAGCAGAAGTGGGAGACCTCAAGTTTTTGGTTAATGAAGCATCGATAGCAGCAGCCACAGAGCTTCTTCAGGAAGGAGAACGTTGGTTCAAAAACAAAAGTATCAGTGATGAGGCATGGAGAACAATCCTCCGAAATCAAGGTATGGATATCACTGTTTTCAAAAGAGGAATCCCTGTGCATGCAATAAAATATGAATGGGCCACTTTACTACTCATTGTTCATAAATTTATTACATGTGAAGGCCGTTTTGGCTCCATGTACATGTATCATACTGGGATATTGATGAATTTTCTTGAAAACCAAACTCTCAATCTTCCTTATTTCCTATTCAATAGCTTGAAGAAAATGGTTGTCACTGTGCAAAAACACCTAGGAGATGTAGAGCCTCATTTATATCATCATGGGCTTATAAAAATTCTGATTGAAAAGGAGCTAAAAGAAAGAAAAGATACATGGGAACAATTCCTAGTTAGAAACTTCTTTGAAGAACCTCAGGAAATTCCAGAAGGTAATCCAATTAGAAGGAGTAGAAGAAAGAAAATGGATGTTGAAACCCAAGTTGCTCCTACACAGGAAATTTCCGCAGCTAGCACAGCAAAAAGAAGTAGAAGGAAAATAACAGTAGATGAAATCCAAGATACTTCTACTATTACTATGAAGAAAAATGATAGGGAAGAGAGATTGGTAAAAAGGAAGAAGAAGGAAATCAAAACTAAAAAGCCAATAATATCAAAAGGGAAAGAAATTATTGAGGCTGTCCATAAAACTTCTTCTTGTGAAGAAGAAGATTATAGGTTCTGTACGAAGGGTGTGATTTTTTAAAACGATTGTCTCTGTCCGGCGGCGGGGAAAACAGGAACAAAGGGGTGGTGTGCCCGACATGTGAGGAGAAAGCGAGCGAGGCAAGAGCGAGAAAAACACAAATTAGGGTCACTCATTTCATTGATTTGGGTGAGGGCTATCTGAACAGTCTCCAACTGACCATAGTCCATTTCAGTCAGTTAGTGAACCTGACTCCTTTCACTCCCAATCAGGCAATGAGCGTACTCCATCTTATTCTCAGCAAAATATTGATGAAAGTTCTCCTCAGCCAAATTTTGAACATAATTCTCCCTTGCAGCATTTTGAGGACAGTCCAATGAAAAAGACACCGGAAGTAGACCCAAAACAGCAGGAGGTCTATGACTATATAGAATCCCTGGAGAAGGCAGCCACAGGTCCAAGTACCTCTTCTACTCAGCCTCATACATTGCAGGATGACTTGGTTCAGTCATTAAAACAGGAGATTTTTGAGCTTGAGCTTTTGAACCGGCATATCAAAAATGAAAATGAAACACTCAAAGAGAAAAGCAAACTGGACAAGATTATCCATGACAATACTATGTTACATTTGGGTATTTGGCAAAAGAAGAATAAGAAGCTAAAAAGGAAATGCCAAAAATTGAGTAGAGCACTTGTGAATATCAAATTCAGGTGCTTAATGAAGAAACCCAGAATGATAGCAGTACCAAAGAAGAAGAGAAGGGGGTTAGATGTGCTGGCTGAAGTATCAAGGCACATTAATTGAACAAAAAGTATCAAAATTTTGGTTGCATGAGGACATGCAACACCTTCACAGTGGGGGTATGTTGAGTCCCGAATTTGCCTCTTTTCCATACACTTTTCCATATCTTTTTCACTCACCTAAACCTCCAAAATTGTCAATATCATGTGCAAAAGGGTATCTAACATGGTTTTTAATTATGTTTGTGTGTTTTCTATTTGATTTAGATTTTGTTCATACAGCTGCGGAAACTTGTCACTTTCCGCAGCTGTTTCAACTTTCCGCAGCTATTTTGTGGAAATCGATGTTACAGGTGTCTACGAAGGAAACGAGCCACATGGGCAGGCTAGGAATGACAAGGACATGGTTCGTGTCCTATTGGTTCAAGTAAATTTGTCAAAGAAAGCCGCGGTCAAAGCCATCCACGTGGAAGTCAACTATGGAGTTCTATGTCGGCTGGACTTTGTTTCGTGGCATATAAACATCCATACGGCCGTTTCTAAGCTTGCGGAGGTTAATTGACATCTGTGCAAAGTTCTGGAGTTGAATTCAAGCACCCACCTTCCATAGATCCGTTTTCCAACATGGCCATACTCCTATAGCCGTGGCCTTAGTGGTCTACGTGCTGGCTGCTATCATAAACTTCAGGAGACAGTTACAGTTTATTGCTTTATATAGAGCGTTTGCATACGCACGTAGAGTTAGTTGATAGTTGTTAGTTGATCATAGCTATTGAGTTGATGTGCGTACTCTGTTATGTAGTGATTACGCTGCCTTGAGCCGTAATACTACCAGTCTGTAATGAATTGCTTTTTAATGTGAAGAACTCTGTTTTCAACTTAATGTGTGTTGAGGATCGTTACCAAAGCTGCGTAGAGGGCCCCTGCTCAGCCGAGGTTCTGTGTATTAATGTATATATTTTTCATTTCATTTCTTTAAACAGTCAGTGTATCATAACTCATTACATGTTCATATTTCATAGTTGCTTCATTTCTGTTCATTAATTTCCATTGCATTCTTGTCTTTCATGTTTTTATGATTGTTAAATCACTGATCAGTTTTCTTGTGCAGGTTTTAGGTAGATAGCCCAGGGCATTTTCATAGTATTTTAGCTAATGATATGAAACTGACATTATTCTGCTGCTAGTTTCCTTTTCATAGCATTTGTTTAACTTCAGTTTTGCTTTGTTCATTTCAGTTTTGTTTATCTGATTCAATAGTTAAATTTAAATATATTAAGCTACTCATAGTGTCTTCGGTTACCTCCGAAAGCCACAGCTGGACTGATGGTGAGGGGCTGCATGATGAAATGTGTAGTTTAGTATTAGTTTCCTTGCTGTAAAATTAGATATATTAAGCTGCTCATAGCGTCTTCAGTTACCTCCGAAAACCACAGCTGGACTGATGGTGAGGGGCTGCATGATGAAATGTGTAGGTTAGTATTAGTTCCTTTTCTGCAAATTTAGATATATTAAATCATGTATGACATCTTCAGTTGCCTCCGAAAGCCACAGCTGGACTGATGGCGAGGGATTGAATTATGTGTGTATGGTTTAGTATTAGTTTACTTTCTGCAAATTAAATAATCAGTTACACAAGTTGTTTATGATTACTTCCGCAAGTCATAGCTGGTCTAATCATGAAGGGTCAGAAAATGAATTGATGTAATCTGATTTAGATTTATTTCATTGCAATTTTGAATTTCCATAAGCGTAGTTTCTTTTGTGTTCAGTTGGTAGCAAGAATAGTTTAGTTTTCATGTTCACTAGTTTCTTGTTTTGATTCATTAGATTAGCAGCACTTTTCATTTTAGCAGTTTACTTTCTTTGTCATTGTAATTTCAATTTGCTTTTAAAGTTTCAAGATTGGTAAATCATTATAGGGGATATCACTTCCTTGAATAAATGTAACCAAGCTTGCTTTTCACTTTAGAATTTCCATTTTACCTTAGAAAGACCACAAACGACAAAAAGTTAAGAAAGAGGTTATCTTGCACATATAGTGCGCCGCACTTCATCAGCTTACGATTCCCGGATTGACAATTAAATGCAACAATTTAGGACACACTAAATTGACCAAACTGCCGAAAATGCGTCATGAAGTTTTTCCGGTGCGAGGATGAGCTGGGAAGTGTGGGGGTTACTATAGATGGAGAGGACTTGGTGAGCTTGGCTCTCCTTGGGCTTCCAAATATTTGGCATTCCTACGAGGACTCTGTCAATGGTCGGGAGAAACTGCTGGGATGGGAGCGACTTTGGTCAGATATTGTGCAGGGGGAGATAAGGCAGAGTACCAAGGATGGATCTTCATCGAAGAATGAAGATGAAGAAAATTGCGCTTTGGCTGCCAAAGAAAGGAAAGGGAAGGAAAAGAAAAATCCTTTATGCTCATCCAGGTCACCGAAAACCAAACGGAAGGACTTGTCCAGGCAGTGCTTTCACTATCACCAACATGGACATTACGCCACTAATTGTCCACAGAAGAAGAAAAATAAGCAAGTTGTTGGATCTGCAGTTGGAGAGGCCTTAGCCTCGCAGTTTGAGCTGGATTTTTCATTGATCACATGCTTGGTCTCAAGTGTGATGGGTTCAGTGTGGTTTCTTGACAGTGGTGCGTCTTTCCATATGACCGGAGACAAATATTTGATTATTGATCTAGATGAGAAGGATCTTGGAGTGCACATCGAGATGGGCGATGATGGTAGATACAGTGCGACTAGTATCGATACCATTTCCTTTGAGAGGGAGTCTAGCAAACCTTTCATCTTGAAGGAAGTTTTGCATGTTCCAGGATTGATGAAGAACCTGATCTCTGTGGCGATGTTGGAAGACAAGGGGTATGATGTGGTCTTCAGCGAAGGAAAAGCCTTCCTGCGCAGTAAGACTACTGGTGAGACCCGAAAGATAGGGGTTCGAGTCAAGAACCTTTATCAGTTGCAAGTAGATGGTTGCGCAACAATGACGAGCCATGATAGTGGTGAGTCGGGATGGTAGTGAGTTATGGCACAATATTGGGCCATCTTCTGTGGCGCTTTGAAAATTTTTGACGATTTCTGCAAAACTTCCAGTGCAATTGCGCAATTGGGTTAGTGCAAGGGATGTTTTGTTTGAAAGGGTCGCAACCACCTTTCACGAGAAGGATAGTCGCGCCACGACGATCCTTGAGAGAATTCACACAGACGTGTGTGGACCTTTCTCAGTAGCTTCGACAGCAAAGCACGGGTATTATGTGATATTTGTTGATGATTTTTCTCGTAAGTGTTGGATCTTCTTCATGCAGAAGAAGAGCGAGACATACTCAAAGTTCTGTGAGTTCAAGGCACTGGTTGAGAAAGAATCGGGGAAGCAGGTGAAGGCTCTTGGGAGCGACAATGGTGGTGGGCTCATCTGCGAGCCGAATTCAAAAAATTTGCATCGCAAAAGGTCGAAGAGCTCATAAACGCCTCCGCAACCCACAATGAGAATGGGGTCACGGGCCAGCTTAAACGATTGCTTGGGTGCCACGAGCCCGTGTTGCCATGATCGGGGCCTACCCTATCGCCGCGGGAAGAAGCACAGCGTACAACCTTTAACGGTTTATAGCCTGCTGGTATGCTCATGGAAGTAGTTGGCATAAAGTACACCCGAAGAAAGTTACCTTACGATAAGCTTTGATGTTCTCTTTTGAATATTTTGGCTCACACATGTTAAATTGTGTGACGAAGGATGCCGAAGAATGCGGGAGCCCGATCACAAAGGTTGGGATATTTTGGGGTACGAGAAACACCCCCGACTATCGTGTGTTTTCCGAACGGTCGGAAGGCTGTTTGTGCGGCATCGAATATCCGTTTAATAAGGAAGAAAATAGCAAGTGTTCGCTTGAGAATGAGCCACACTTCCATGCAGATGAGGAGCTATTAGTTCCTAAGAATGAGCCTCAGGATGTGGATCAGCCACAAGAGGAGGTTCATGGAGTGGAAGAAAACACTCATGCAGTGCCAAACATCAGAGGGAGAAAGCGCACTATAGAAGTTGAGCGACTGAATCTTGATGCAGCGCAAAATGTAGGAGCACCTACATCACAGTGTAGACAGTGACAGTCACTTGAATGATTTACTAGATACATGGCTCAGATGAGCAAGTGTTTCGTGACAGAGCCATCCTCTTTCGAGGAAGTTGTGGAGGACCCTGCATGGGTAGATGACATGGTGGAAGAGTATGATTCGATTGTCAGAAATAGTGCATGGGAGATTGTCCCAAGGTTGGAAGGGAAATCAGTGGTAGGTTAGAGATGGATCTACAAAGTGAAGCAAGTTGTTGATGGGAGTGTCGAGAAGTAAAAGGCAAGATTTATTACTTGGGGCTTCTCACAGATCGAGGGGATCGACTATGAAGAAACCTTTGCACCTGTCGCAAGGTATTCTTCCATACGGAGCATCATAGCTCTCTCAGCGCAGATGGGTTGGCACATTCATCAGATGGATGTGAAGACTACATTCCTCAATGGAGTCATTGAGGAGGAGGTGTACATAGAGCAGCCTGAAGGTTTCGAAATCTTCAGCAGTGAGTTGCATGTGTGCAGGCTCAAAATAACGCTATATGGGCTGAAACAAGCACCTCATGCTTGGTACACATGGATAGACAATTATTTCACTGGACTTGGATTCACCAAGAGTGAGGCGGATCTGAACCTATACCAGATTGTGGTGGAGGGTAAGTTGTTGATCATTGTACTTTATGTAGATGATTTGATATTGACAGGTGATAAACAGTTGATACTCTCATGCAAGGCTGATCTTGCAGAGTTTGAGATGAAGGACTTGGGCCTCCTTCATTATTTCCTGGGATTGGAAATTTGGTAGCGGAAGGATGGACTGTTTGTGTCTCAAGGAAAGTATGCCCGAGAGATACTGGAGAAGTTCAACATGCAAGGCTACAAGCCTATCGACACTCCTCTTCCTGGTGTTTTGAGGAAAGAGGATGCTACATTAGCAGAGGTAGTGGATGCCACTGTTTATCAACAGTTGGTTGGTTCGCTCATGTATCTAGTCAATACACGACTAGACATATGCTATGCTATTAACCAACTTTCAAAATCTATGGTTAAGCCTACCAAGATCTTTTGGAAGGAAGGCAAGCATGTATTGAGATATCTCAGAGGAAAATCGGGATATGGATTATGGTACAGACAGTCAGATAAGGTGAAGCTGCATGGCTTCACGGATGCAGATTGGGAAGGTAGCCCAATGGACAGAAAGAGCACATCTGGAGGGATTTTAAGTATCGGGTCTACAACAGTTTCTTGGTATAGCAAGAAATAGAGATCCGTGGCACTCAGTTCAGCGGAGGCCGAGTACATGGCAGCAAGTTTGGATGCATGCGAGGCTATATGGATGAGGAAGATCCTGGTCGGGTTGTTTGATTCACACTTAGATCCTACTGTGATATATTGTGATAATCAGAGTTTCATTAAACTCTTAGTTAATCCAGTATTTAATGATATATCTAAACATATTGACATCCGGTACCACCATATCAGAGATTGTGTGTAGCGGAAGATCATGTTACTATCTTACATTCCTACGGAGGATTAGGATGTTGATATTTTGACGAAGGCGATCACTAGGAGCAAATTAGAATACCATAGAGACAGGATCGGGGTGGAAGATAATCCCTATCTTGTTGAGAGGGAGTGTTGAGATTCAAAAATATGATGAGCTTAGTGAAAAGAGTCGCCTTCACTAAGTGGGCCTGTAGGCTATTTTTGGCACAAAGTCTATTTTTAGACATGTCGATCATATTCTATGAGTTGCAAGATGCTATTTGTGGATGGTTGGTCAAGTTGGAAAAATAGATTGAATTCTATTTTTAGACATATTGGGTGGAATCTATTTTTAGATTTCCAGTCTAAAAATAGATATGTCGAATATTATTAGCTCTTAATAATATTTGGACTCTAAACATTATCTTATTCTCTTGGAGCCTTGAGTTAGGAGTGCACGGATGGCTTTAAGGCTAACGGAATGAATTACGCAGTTCACGAAGTTTGGTGGAGCTATTGCATGGAGGACCGGTTAGAACTCATGTTGTGAGTTTGGTAAGTGCTAGTAGTTGGTGGAGTTGTGTTCAGTTTAACTCAGTTAGACATAGTTGAGCTAGTTGTATCTAGTCTAACTGATTGATACACTAGTGAGAGTGGCGTGAATTAATTATTAATTAATTCACTAAATATTAACTCATTAATCAACTTAAAAATACATCAGTTAACTACAGTGCATGGACAGTTTTAGTGGAGACCAGTGGAGAGATAGGTGAAAGGGCAAGATGACTATCAGTTGTGACTATAGTGATGCATTGATTGCATCCAACACTCAGTGGAGATGCCAGTGAGGATTGCGCAGTGCAAGCCAGGTGGATTCGAGTTCATTCAGAGCCATTATTTAGTAGAGATTGCGCAGTAAAGGCAGGCTAGCAAGTGGCAGAGATCAGTGCATGGATTTGCTAGATCGGATCTGATTAGTGTGTAGCGATTGTATTGTACTGAGAGCTTGACATGTTTAGATTTGTATGAGGATTGTTACATGATCTCTATGACATATATTATATACAGATATTTGGGGTTTTTAGCTTCAATATTTCCCGTAGAATCACTATGTTAATGTGTGTGAATTTTTATGGTTTCAATGTGTGCATTGCAATTGTGTTAATTTCCGCATGTGATGATGAATGGTGGAATATATTCTGTATTGTGCATGAAGTCAAATAGTGTGTGATCAGGAGAATCTTAGACATATAACGCATTAGTTATATAATTTCTAAAAGAATAAATGCTTTGTTTCATTAGTGAATATAATTAGAGTTAACTCAATACTCTGCTTTCAAAGAATTAATTTAGATAGATGTTTTCATTTGGTAGATAGAATAAGGTTTTCATATATATATATTTTGATAGACTACTTAGTTTGGATTGATGATTTTTTTAGATTTAAAGATGACTTAATTATATATTTTCATTCTTTAATCGAATATATTTAGAAGTAGCTTAGATAGATGTTTTAGAGATAATTACAATTTCTGGCATAGAATAGTCTAACATAGTTAAGATTGATCACTTAAGTTGATATCTTTTTATGCAATATAGATTTGTCTTGGATCAATTTTATTTCTTAAATAGACATTTCCTTTTCTTCCTTCTTGTAACTTTCATCTTTCAGTCATTAGAATATTTTTTTTAGAGTAATTTATAGATTAATTTCCTTCTTAGATTAATACTAAACATTTCCTTTTCTTCCTTCTTATGTTTAGTTTTCAAGCATTAAAAATTATTCTCTAGGTGTAGTTACTTTCTTACTTTTATATTTCATTTATATAAAATCTCTAAAACATAAAAAAGGGTTGAAGTTTCTTTTAATTTCTAGTTCTCTTGAATTAGGTTGTTCATCTTTAAAATCCAAAAGTAGAATTTTTACCATAAGCTTTGTTAGTTAAGTTTAGATTTCATTTCATAGCTCAGTTCTTAGTTTCTCCATTTCATTTAAACATTTAAGATAAAATCCAAAATCATAAAAAAAACATATAAAATCAAAACAATGAATTAAGAAAGAAAGGCTTCTAGCATATATAGTGCACCTCCACTTCACAAGATTACTAACTCTGGTCGATAATTTATGATAGCAATTTAAGACATTAAATTGACTACACACATGTCTAATTTTATCTGCATGATTTTATGAGGAGTTTGAATGATGCTTAGTACCTTTAGCGACTGAGATAGGCTAGGAAAAGGATGTGATGAGCCTACTGGTGCAAGGTATCGAAATTTCCTGCAAGATCTCTTTTTTGTGAGTGATTGCCTCACAAAATGGGATCAAAACCTTATCCAGGAAAGCAAAACCCTAATACCATGTCACCAATGATATTGCTATTAAACTGCAAAAAATGCTCATAATAGAAGGCCATCTTGAGAATTTGAAGAGGGGAGATCCAAGAAATATGATTTTTCTCTTAGTATCTCATCTTTGACAACCTTGTTGATCTCCCTTTTTTGGGGAAGGAGGTGACTTGTAGTCTTGATGAGTACCTCAAGGGAAGGTGGCCATTAATATGAATTTTGGACTAAAGGAATGAATATTTCTTCAAGAACAACATCAAATATGTCAATACAGAGTCGATACCCAAGGAGGTATCCCCCTCTTAAGATCAGGGGGATAAATAGGGGTATCTCTTTCGAGATTGGTTACAAGAATAAATTTATCTAGAGAAATGATACAAGATAGTTAGGCAACACAAATTTTTTTGTTAAGATTATTATAAGGTGGTTGTTACTTTACGTTTCTAATTTTGTAAGTTCATGTACTGAAATATATTGAAATTTTTTTTGCAATCGAATAAATATTGGTTATGATGCTACCTCAGAATAGAGCTCAGGTTATACTATATGAATCTAAATATGTTTGTTGATTTCCATTTTTCTCAAAACTGAAAAGTACAAAGGTAAGAGTGTATTGGGACTATTGAAACTTGAAAGCATATCCAAGAAAATAAGTAAGAAGAGAGAATGAGATGAAAGGAAGGCTTTACAAATTACAAGGATACGATTATGCACAAGAATGGATCAAAGAGTAACGATGGTCAATGATCTAAAGAGGGGCTCCATGAAATAAGTCTTTAACCAAGAATGGTGTTACCCAATAACTCTGCTAGCATCCAAGGTCAAGAAATAGTTGGCAATAAGATTGATATTGGCCACTGGTTAAGAAATTTGGAGTCTATGTTGTCTTTTCAACCTTCTATTGGAGACTTGACCATGAGTCTCTCGCTGCAAGAAGATTGGTTTGTGATAGTATTCTTCCCAAAGTTAAGTGCCTCATGAAGGAGCAAGGTAAGACATTCTCTAAAATGCACGTTCTATGGGAAAACTTGTGTTGGAGACTTGTCCATAAGGCCTCTTTCATGGGAATTTTTTTTTGTGAGAATAGTCAATCAGAAATGAAACATTTTACAAAGGGACAAGGTGAGATATCTTTGATCCTCCTGTAGGAAACATAATGAAAATTAATAGGTTTCTTAAATGAATCTATTAATGGACATGCATGTGCTAATTATATATATAATCCAAAGGAGATCCAACTAATGGATGCTACTATGCAGAGATAAAATCTCAAGGCATATATTAGAATATCTATTGGTGGTATTATTGTGAATGGTGCTTTGTTCAATGCTTCATTTTTCTTTTTTTTGGAGGGGGGTGGGGGATGAAATATAGTGTTATGTCATGCATATGTGAATAAGATCTTGAATGGATCCCACACAGATCCATGGTCTCTCCCTTATTTATATGTACTCGTGAGGGAACCCAAGATGTATTTGAGAAGGATTTAAATGGGATACATGAATAAAGTGTAGAAATTTTCTACACTAGGGAAATTAATGCAACAAAGAAATTTCACTTCTTTCCTAAAGGTTTCCTTGATCTTAACCCTGTGAATATTTAGCCTTAGAGATGTCATGAAATATAAATGAAACAACAACAATAGCAAATAATTTTTCACCTCCTAACAACCCCAGTAAACAAGTCAATCCAAGAGAAAATATATCATTGTGCCAACAAAATTCAGCCTTCTAGGGAAATCTATCATGCATAAAAAAGATATGATATTCACTTTATGAAAGTCATAAATATAAAGTAAATATAGCCTATCATCTTCAGCAAGACATAAAAGTGCATGGAAATTATAAAAGCATGAATAAATAGATGGATGAAAATCAAATCTGCAATAGAAAAAAATTTGGACTATTGAAAAAGTCATATAAATGTATAAAGATGAAGTGATATCATAAACCCTAGCTAGGGAAAACTTCAGGTCAGTGTATTTTAACATGTTTTTATGGTTTCTGTAAAAATTTTGAGCAATTTATATGGTTAAGGGAGTTGAATTGCATAAATCCACTCAAGGGTGTGCTTTGCACCACTTGTTTTGTTGTAATATTTCTTAGTTTTCCTTCTCTAAAGGCTAGGGACAACGACTGAGAAGTATTGATCTCGTCCAAACACTCATGCTAGAATGGAATATTGTTATGGATCACATAGTCATTCAATTGTGGAAGAGTAGTCTTTCTTCAATAAAATACCTATTATAGATTTTCCTTGGAGAGGGGCTCTTAATTGTTGTGCTCTAGCTCACAATTAGGTTGGATAAACTAATTGTTGTGATGCTGATTTGAGCGAATTACCAAATCATGTGCACATTTTTGTATCCAATGCTTTAAGGGAAAAGTAGGAAAAAATTTATTAAAACCCTGAGATGAAAAATATTCATGAGGAAGTTTCCTAGCACATTATTTAATTTTGCATGAATGGTATGAGCGATTTCAGCTTTATTTAGAAACAATGTTGATCAACTGTAAATAGAATGTTGAAAATAAAAATGTACCTTTCATTCTATAGCCCAGAATGAGGTAGATGTGTCAGGAGTGAGTGTGACGATGATGTCACATCAACCTTTCTTATATAAAAAAGATATATATTCTATAACAAAATAATGTTAAGTATGCACTTTAAGATGGATCTAGGTTGGTTAACTTCTAGTTGTGAAATAATGCGCATTTTATCAAGATTCTTGTTGAAAGGACCCAATCTAATTTTCACTATCTATTTCATAGAGAATATAGAAATTACCAGACATTTTAGTCATAATTTTGGACATTCAATTTTCCCCCCTTCTCTGGGGAAAACTTGGATCTCCAAAATTGCAGTGTTAAATTGTTTACCTCATTTTATTGGATTGAGTAAATATTAGTTTGACCCACCTTCCATCCACCCTGGCCCCCACTCCTGTGTGACCAGAGAGTGAGACAATAACGACCCAAGTAATATGCTCCACCCTCAAAATAGAATAGAAGTTGCCTCGTTGGTAGGGAAGTAAAGGTAGGTCAATAATGGTTGAGGGTAGCATTCGCTTACTTTGAAGAATCCTCCTACCTTAAGACATGGAAGAATGATGAAAACCAACATCCTCATCAAACTTGTGTTTTGGCATTGGTTTGTGTCCTCTTGGGCTCAATTTTTATAACTATCTGCTTTGGTCACTAGGGAAAGATCATACTTTGTTTTTTGTTTGTTAGGATACTATTCTCCCAAAGGATTACGAGTAGATTTTCTTTCTTGAGGTGGTATCACCATGTGCATTCTAGTTTCATTTGTATGTTTAAGATAGATGTAATTTTTTCATTTAATGAAAGTCTGCCTTGAAAAAAAAATATCAAGGCCCTTAACACATAGAATTATGGGAATGACATATAGGTTCTTTAAACTACATTACTCAGTATTGTTGTTGTTTGACCACCTAATGTAGTTGGTTGTGAATAGGAAAATATACAATAAAAAAGAAAAATGTTTCTTATCTCTAAGGTATAATATTGCAGATTAAATTATAATATCCTAAATACAAAAGGGCATAGTTGCACTGGTTTTTTTTTGGGATGGGGATGCATCCCAACATGGCTGGAGCACACCCCCAAATTTTTCATGGGACGATGAGTTGGGGAAAATAGTATATATAATAATAATAAAATAAAATGTAAAAAATATTGAAAATTTAAAATTCACCATAGAAATTTTTCATTGCTTCAAGCTTGTAAGGATAGCAAGTTCTATTATGTAGTTTTATGCAAACCCTTACACTTGTAATGGGTCAGCCTCCTCACCTGGAAAATCAAAATAATAGCACAAATTCACAATCAAGGCTAAGAACACTTCAAGTTCTTGTTCCTAGCCACAACAATTCCACTTTTGGCTTGGCATACTCATTCAATTTAACTCATTCTATTGGTCACCCTATATATTTAAATTTCTACTCACGATATTATTATGAATGTTGCTTTATTCAATGCTTCTTTTCTCATTGTTTTAAAGGGGAGTGGGGGATGAAATATGGCCCTCTATCACGCACAAGTGAATCAGATCTTGAATGGATCCCATGCAGATCCATGTTCTCTCCTTTCCTGATATGTAGTCACGAGGGAACCCAATATGTATTTGAGAAGGATTTAAATGGGATACATGAATATATTGTAGAAATATTCTTCACTAGGGAAATTAATGCAAGAAAGAAATTTCACTTCCTTCCTAAATGTTTCCTTGATCTTAACCCTATGAATATTTAGTCTTAGGGATGTCATGAAATATAAATAAAACAACAACAATAGCAGATGATATTTCACCTCCTAACAACCCCAATCAACAAGGAAATCCAAGAGAACATATATGAGTGTGCCAAAAAAATTCAACCTTCTAGGGAAACTAATCATGCATAAACACGATATGATATTCACTTTATGAAAGCCATAAATATAAAAGAAAATATGGCCTATCATCTTCAGAAACACGTAGAAAATTATCAATACTGATGTATTGCTGGACTCTCCTGATCTAACAATTTTAAATATATTGTTAAATACTAAATCCTTTCACTTAATTCTTTGCGGAAATTAAATCGCCATTTGCAAACACATGAAGAAAAATCAATCGCATATAAACAAGATATTTTACTGGGAAAGCTTAAAGCTGAAAACCCCAACTATCATATATTATGTATATCAATGGATCATGTAAAAATCTCATACAAATTTAAGCTCATAGAGCTCTCAGTACAATATATAATTGTCACACACTGTCATGCAGAAATTTGCATATCTATGCACCAATTTCTTGCCTCCTGGCAACCTGCCTCCACTACGCAATCCTTGTTGAAGAAGATCCCTGAATGAATGAAATCTTGCCTTCCTTGACTATGCAATCCTCATTGGCATATCCAATGTGTGTGTAGATTCATGGAATGCATCACTATAGTCACAACTGATAGTCCATCACACCCTTTCACCTATCTCTCCACTAGCTCTCCACTAGATCTGACATGCAAGTAGTTAACACTGTATTTCTTCAGTTGCATTTGAGTCATTGCTTGTGAATTAATTAAATAATTAATTCACTGAACTCTCACTAGTGTATCATGAGTGACAACTAGCACAACTGATTTTAACTCACTTAACTGAGTTAAACTAGATAACAACTCTCATAACTACTCTTCCAACTCTATTACAACTCTGTCACAATCAGTTATAACGAATTCCAGCATGCATGAGTCACCAACCACCCTAGGAATTGCGTAATTCCTTTAGCTAACTGATGTGCCAAATATGTTCACTGAAATAAAGTGCTCCAAGAGAATAAGTTATTATTTATTGTCTGATTATTATTAAGGGCTAATAATAATCGACATGCATTCTATTTTTAGATATGCGATCTATAAATAGACTACGCCCATATCTCTAAAAATAGAAATTCATCCAAAGATAGAATTTTCTCAACCATCTATAATCAACATCTTGCTAACTTTATAATACGCTCACCATTATAGAAATAAACATACACCTAAAAATAGCCTGCGGGCCCCACCTAGTGAAGGTGCTTAATTTTCACTAGGATCATCATCTTGTTGAATCTCAACACTCCCTCTCAACAAGAAAGGGATTATCCTTCACCCCGATCTTGTCTCTATGGTATTCAAATTTTCTCCTAGTGAGTGCCTTTGTTAGAATATCTACATCCTCATCTTCTATAGGAATGTACCGAAGCAACATGATCTTCTGCTGCACACAATATTTTATATGATGATACCGGATATCTATATTCTTAGATCTATCATGAAACACAGGATTAATAGAGAGTTTAATGTAACTCTGATTATCACAATGAATAACTATAGGATCTAAATGAGAACCAAAAAAACCTACCAATATATTCCTCATCCAGATAGCCTCACATGTAGTTTGACTTGTTGCCATGTATTCCGCTTATGCTGAACTAAGTTCCACGGATATTTGTTTCCTGCTGTAACAAGAAACTATTGTAGATATGATACTGAAAACCCCTCCTGATGTGCTCTTTCTATCTATTGGGCTGCCTGCCCAATCTGCATCCGTGAAGCCATGCAACTTCACCTCATCCGTATGTTTGTACCATAAGCCATACTCAGATGTGCCCTTGAGATATCTCATGGCATGCTTGCCCGGCTTCCAAAAGAAATTGGTAGGCTTAACCATTGCTTGACTAAGTTGGTTCACCGCATAGCATATGTTCGGTCTTGTATTAACTACATACATGAGCGAACCCACCAACTGTCGATAAACAATGGAATCCACTACCTCTGCCGATGTAGCATCCTCTTTCCTCCAATTTTCTGGAAGAGGAGTATCCATGGGTTTAGATTCCTCCATGTGAAACTTACCAAGTATCTCCCGAGCATACTTTCCTTGAGACACAAACAGTTCACCTTCTCGCTGCCATATTTACAATCCAAGGAAATAATGAAGGAGGCCCATATGGTTCATCTCAAACTCCTTTGCAATATCCTCGCATGAGTGTATCAGCTTCTCATCACCAGTAAATATTAAATCATTAACATAAAGAAAAACGATTAAAATATTACCCTCCACCACAATCTAGTATAGGTTTGCATCCGCCTCACTCTTGGTGAAGCCAAGTCCAGTGAAATAGTTTTCGATCTGAGTGTACCAAGCACAGGGTGCTTGCTTCAGCCCATACAACGCTCTTTTGAGTCTACACACATGCGACTCACTGCTGAAGATCTCAAATGCTTTAGGCTGCTCAATGTACACTTCTTCCTCAATGATCCCATTAAAGAACACAACCTTCATCCATCTCATTAATGTGCCAACCCATCTGTGCTCAGAGAGCAAGGATTGTCCTTATGGAAGAATATCATGCGACAGGTGCAAAGGTTACTTCATAATCAATCCCCTCGATCTGTGAGAAGCCCGAAGAAACAAATCTTGCCTTATACTTCTCAACACTCCCATTAGTAGCTTGCTTTACCTTGTAGATCCATCTTGAACCTACCACTGATTTATCAATCAACCTTGGGAACAATTTCCCAAGCACAGTTTCTGAAAATGGAGTCATACTCCTCCACCATGGCTTCTACCCATGTGGACTCCTACACTACTTCCAGAAAGGAAGATGACTCTGTCATAATACACTTGCTCATGAGAGCCATGTATCTAGTGAATCGGTCAGATGATTGGTTCTGTCTACACTGTGAAGTAGGGACTCCTACATTCTGTGCTACATCAATCTTCTCTATCTCAGCTTCTATAGTATGCCTTCTACCTATTATGATGTTTGGCTCTACGTGAGTGGACTCCTCCAATCCATGAATCTTCTCCTATGGTTGATCCACATATAGAGTCTCATATTTGGGAACAAGTAGTTCCTCCTCTGCATGCAAGTGTAACTCCCTCTCAAGCGACAACTTCATGGATTTCTCCTCAATGAATTTTATATCCCCTCGCACCATAGACAGACGACTGTTTGGAAAATGCACACGATACTTATGGGTGTTTCTGTGTACCCCACGAATATTCCAACTTCTACAGTCAGCTCCAACTTCTTCCTTGCGTCCTTGGTTACATGAATATAAACAGATGAGCCAAAAATCTTTAAATGAGAAACATCCGGCTTCTTACCAGTAAAATCTTCTTCAGGTGTACTCATGCCAAGTAATCTATGAGGAAAACGATTTTGCACATAAACCACAGTGTTGCATGCTTCCACCCACAAGTGCATTGGTAGGCCCTGATCATGCATCATAGCTTGTGCAGCACCCACGATCATTCTGTTCTTCCTCTCCGTGATCCCATTCTGCTGTGGGTTATGAGGTTCTATGAGTTCTCTTCGAATTCCTTATTTTCTACAGAATTCTTTGAATTCACTCAAGATATATTCACCACCATTATCGCTCCACAGAGCCTTCACTTTCTTCCCCAACTCTTTCTCCACCAATGATTTAAACTCACAGAAATTTGAGAATGTTTGATCCTTCTTATGCGTGAAGAAGATACAACATCTATGAGAATAGTAATAAAAAAAAATAACATAATACCTATGTTTTGTTGTTGAAGCAACCAAGAATGGTCCACACACATCTGTGTGTACTCTCTCCAGGATCACCGAAGCACGGTTCTCCTTTTCATGAAAGGTGGTCTTCAAAAACTTACCCATTGTACACCCCTTGCACTAATTTAACTGCATAAGAGTACCGTTGGGAAGTCCAATAAAAATATACTGCAAAACCTTCTGTAATATTCCCAATTAGCCACTGCTAGTTGGAATATTATACTTGCTCCATTTTTGCAGCAAAAGAGTAGAAAGTTAATAAAAAAAATCCCAGTGTGAAAAGGGATATGGTTAGGAGGACAAATAAAGCCACCTTGGTGTGAAAGAGGACAATTCCGGTGAACTAGATCCAGTTGACCAAGTCAACAGTGCTTCTACAAGAGGGAAACCAACTAGGGAAGCGCAGTTTTGAAAGGGGAATCTTCTCAAGGAAGTCACCTCATCAATGAGTGGGGTCTGGGGTGAGGAAGCTCACCAAGGATAAGGAGGAGATAGTAGAAAGGAAGGCATTCAGTAATAATCTTTGTTTGGTCTTTTGATTGATTGCAAGCTCCAGCTGTTTAGCTGTAGTTGCAGCACTGTTTAGTGCAAAAGAATTCTCATGCGGGAATTCCATCTTCACCTTTGGTCTAGCTAGTTGTGAGATCAAAAGGGAAGGTCCTGAGCTCATTTTTCATCATCTAACTTGAGGACATCTGTTCTGCATCATCTAAAGCACAGTCACTTCCAGTAACTGTGTCTTTTCTGCAGGTGCAACAACTGCTTGTTCTGGAGGAGGAGGTGTCTATTTCACTCCGGAAGGTCTATTGAAGAAGGCCTTGGGAAAATTTCTGTATTATTCATCTATTTCATATCATATTTAGTATTTCCTAATACAGAGTTGCAGTGTACTGCGTTATTTTCTGCAGTGCTGCATTTTATATTGCTATTTTGCCGGAAACCCTTGCTGGGATGTTCTGATGTTCTTGTAAAAGAGTTCAAATCTCTCATTTATGATTCTATGATTAATGAAAGCTCCATATCTGTATTAAATCATTTTTTTTTGTAGATTACCTAATAAAATTTACGCTGTTGCACTCTTCAGCAATTCTATTTTGTGAAGTTGTGGGATTTGGGTGCTTTTGAGCATATATGAGATGGGGAGATCTGTTTATGGTAGCTATAATGATTTTGTTTCTGATGCCATTTCATATTTAAGCTACATACAACATATATAAGAGGATCCAAGTCTTTTTGTGCATTTTTTTTGCATGGCTTTCCTTATACAACGTCCTCATTGAAGAAATTGCAGAAATTCCTGAAAAGGAATATTACATCTTCAGGGCGCCATGGTGAAGATGGCCCGATCGCCTGTACCATAATTCACCCTCATCCCAGCTCACCACTTCTTCTGATTTTCCCACCATTGCAGCGCAGCCATCTACCTCTATCTTGTAGAAATTCTTAACTCGAATCCCTATCTTCTTGGTTTGACCCGTTTTTTTTATGTTGCAGGAAAGATTTTCCATCACTGAAAATAATGCCATAACCTCTGTCCTCCAACATCATGACTGAGACCAATTTCTTCTTTAGGCATAGAACATGAATAACATCTTTCCATAGAAATGGTTTACCTGACTCCCTCTCAAAGGTAATGGTTCCAATGCCGGTCACACTATATGTACCATCGTCGCCCATCTCTATATGAATTTGGAGATCTTTCACCTCCAAGTTGCTGAGCAACTCCTTATCTCCCATCATGTGGAAGGAATCAGCACTATGAATATACCACACCGATCCCATTGCACTTGAAAACAAGCATGTGATCAAAGAGAAATCAAGTTCAAATTGCGAGGCAAGGCCCTGACCAGCTGGAGCTCCAACAGGCATCTTGTTCTTCTTTTTCTATGGGTAGTTAGTGGCGAGATGTCCATGTTTGTGACAGTGAAAACACTTCACCTTGGACAAATCTAGCTTCTTGCCTTTAGCCTCGGATTTTGAGTGGAATTTCTTCCCCTTCCCTTTCCTTGATTTTGAAGCCAAAGCACAATCCTCTTCATCACCATGCTTTGATAACGAGCCATCCCTAGTATTCTGCCTTATCTCCTCCTGCAATAGATCTGACCTAAGTCATTCCCAATCCTACAGTTTCTCCCATCCATTGATAGAGCCTTTATAACTGTGCCAACTCTTCGGAAGCCCAAAGAGAGCCAAGCTCACCAAGTCATCATCAACAACCGTAATTCCCACACTCCCCAGCTCATCCCTACATTGGAAAAACTTCGTGAGATACTTTGGAATAATGTCACCCTTCTCCATTTTGATTTTTCTAAGTTTATATTTCAACGCCAACTTCCTATGGTCATTGTTGCTTTGGAAAATATCTTTCAAAGCCTTCCACATTTCAAATAGAGTGGCTTTCCCATGAAGGCTTGACAAAATATGGTCTTTCACACCTTCCGACAAAATCCTTTTCGTTTTCACAACTTTCTTTTTCCAGGCGTCAAGTAATGCAACATCTATCAAAGTGGGCTTAGGAATATCACTGTTGATGAACTCCTTCAAGCCATTATCTTCAAGCACCACTTCCATCCTATCCTTCCAGGCTATGTAGTTCAAGCTTCCCTCGAGTGCATACTCCAACTGCAACCCATAGAAAGCCATTTCAATGTTTACTCATCTGTCGCACCAAGAAAATCTTGCAACAAATTCGAATTGTTCCACCACACAAAAACTCAACATTGCTTCAATATTGCAATCTTCAGTGATTAACATTGCTCTAATACCATGTAGAAATTTATCAATATTGATGTATTGCCGGAATATCCTGATCTAACAATTTTAAATCTACTGTTAAATACATAATCCTCCCACTTAATTCTCTATGGAAATTAAATCGCCAATTGCAAACACATGAAGAAAAATCAATCACACATAAACAAGATGTTTTACCGAGAAATATTAAAGCGAAAAACCCCAACTATCATATATTATGTATATCAATGGATGATTTAAAAATCTCATACAAAACTGAGCTCGTAGAGCTCTTAGTACAATATACAATCGTCACACACTGTCATGCAGAAATTTTCATAACTATGCACCAATTTCTTGCCTCCTCACAACCTGCCTCCACTGTGCAATCCCTGCTGAAGAAGATCCCTGAATGAATGCAATCTTGCCTTCCTTGACTGCGCAATCCTCATTGGCATATCCAATGCATGTGTAGATGCATTGAATGCATCACTATAGTCACAACTGATAGTCCATCACACCCTTTCACCTATCTCTCCACTAGGTCTTCACTGGACCTGGCATGCAAGTAGTTAACTATTGTACTTCTTTAGTTGCATGTGAGTCGTTGCTTGTGAATTAATTAAATAATTAATTCACTAAACTCTCACTAGTGTATCATGAGTGACAGCTAGCACAACTAAGTTTAACTCACTTAACTGAGTTAAACTAGATAACAACTCTCATAACTACTCTTCCAACTCTGTTACAACTCTGCCACAATCTGTTATAACGAAGTCCACCATGCATGAGTCACCAATCACCCTAGGAATTGCGTAATTCCTTTAGCTCACTGATGTGCCAAATCTGTTCACTAAAATCAAGTGCTCCAAGAGAATAAGTTATTATTTATTGTCTGATTATTATTAACGGCTAATAATAATCGACATGCATTCTATTTTTAGATATGCGATCTATAAAAAGTCTTCACCCATATCTCTAAAAATGGAAATTCATCCAAAGATAGAATTTTCTCAACCATCTATAATCAGCGTCCTGCTAACTTTAGAATATGCTCACCATTATAAAAATAGACATACACCTAAAAATAGCCTGTGGGCCCCACCTAGTGAAGGTGCTTAATTTTCACTAGGATCATCATCTTGTTGAATCACAACACTCCCTCTCAATAAGAAAGGGATTATCCTTCACCCTGATCCTATCTCTATGGTATTCAAATTTTCTCCTGGTGAGCGCCTTCGTCAGAATATCTGCATCCTGATCTTTCGTAGGAATGTACTGAAGCAACATGATCTTTCATTGCACACGATCTCTGATATGATGATACCGGATATCTATATGCTTAGATCTATCATGAAACACATGATTAATCAAGTTTTTAATGCAACTCTGATTATCACAATGAATCACTGTAGGATCTAAATGAGAACCAAACAAACCTAACTGGATCTTCCTCATCCAGATAGTCTCACATGCAGCTTGACTTGCTGCCATGTATTTCGCTTCTGCTAAACTGAGTGCCATTGATCTTTGTTTCCTACTGTTACAAGAAACTATTGTAGATCCGATACTGAAAACCCCTCCTGATGTGCTCTTTCTGTCTGTTGGGCTGCCTGCCCAATCTGCATCTGTGAAGCCATGAAACTTCACCTCATTCGTCTATCTGTACCATAAGCCATACTCAGATGTGCCCCTTAGATATCTTAGGACATGCTTGCCCGCCTTCCAAAAGATCTTGGTAGGATTAACCATCGCTTTACTAAGCTGGTTCACCGCAGAACATATGTCCAGTCTTGTATTAACTAAATACATGAGCGAACCCGCCAACTGTCGATAAACAGTGGCATCCACTACCTCTGCCGATGTAGCATCCTCTTTCCTCCAATTTCCTAGAAGAGGAGTATCCATGGGTTTGCAGTACTCCATGTTAATCTTACCAAGTATCTCCCGAGCATACTTTCCTTGAGACACAAATGGTTCACCTTGTCACTGCGATATTTCCAATCCAAGGAAATAATGAAGGAGGCCCATACCCTTCATCTCAAACTCCTTTGCAAGATCCTCTTTGCATGAGTGTATCAGCTGCTCATCATTGGTCGGTATTAAATCATCGACATAAAGAACAATGATTAAAAGCTTACCCTCCACCATAATCTGGTATAGGTTTGCATCCGCCTCACTCTTGTTGAAGCCAAGTCCATTGAAATAGCTATCGATCTGAGTGTACCAAGCATGGGGTGCTTGCTTCAGACCATACAACGCTTTTTTGAGTCTACATGCATGCGACTCGCTAATGAAGATCTCAAATCCTTCAGGCTGCTCAATGTACAGTTCTTCCGTAATGATCCCATTAAGGAACGTAGTCTTCACATCCATCTTATGAATGTGCCAACCCATCTACGCTGATAGAGCAAGGATGGTCCTTATGGAAGAATACCATGTGATGGGTGTAAAGGTTACTTCATAATCAATCCCCTCAATCTGTGAGAAGCCCCGGGAAACAAATCTTTCCTTATACTTCTCATCACTCCCATCAACAACTTGCTTTACCTTGTAAATCCATCTTGAACCTACCTCTAATTTATCAACCGGTCTTGGAACAATTTCCCAACCACTGTTTCTAACAATGGAGTCATACTCCTCCACCATGGCATCTACCCATGTGGGCTCCTGCGCTACTTCCTGAAAGGAAGATGGCTCTGTCTCGATACACTTTCTCATCAGAGCCATGTATCCATTGAATCGGTCAAGTGACTGGCTCTGCCTGCACTGTGAATTAGGGACTCCTACATTCTGTGCCACATCAAGCTTCAGTCTCTCAGCTTCTATAGTAGTCCTTCTACCTATTCTGATGTTTGGCTCTATGTGAGTGGACTCCTCCACTCCATGAATCTCCTCCTATGGCTGATCTACACATAGAGGCTCATATTTGGGAACAAGTAGTTCCTCCTCTGCATGCAAGTGTAATTCCCTCTCAAGCGACAACTTCATGGCTTTCTCCTCAATGAATTTTATATCCCATTGCACCACAGTCATACGGCTGTTTGGCAAATACACATGATAATTATGGGGTGTTTTTGTGTACCCCACAAATATTCCAACTTCTACAGTCGACTCTAGCCTCTTCCTGGCATCCTTGGTCACATGAATATAAACATATGAGCCAAAAATATTTAAATGAGAAACAACTAGCTTCTTACCAGTAAAAGATTCTTTAGGTGTACTCATGCCAATTACTCTATGACAACAACGATTTTGCACATAAACCACAGTGTTGCATGCTTCCACCCACAAGTGCATTGGTAGGCCCTGATCATGCAACACCCATGATCTTTTTGTTCTTTCTCTCCGTGACCCCATTCTCCTGTGGGTTATGAGGTGCTATGAGTTCTCTTCGAATTCCTTCTTTGATACAGAAGTCTTTGAATTCATTCGAGATATATTCACTGTTGATCATTATTTAACATGAGTCATTTTTTAATTAAACCTTGAGAAGCCATGTATCGAATATTATGATAGATTGTGAAACATTTGAGGGTTGGTCGAGGAGAAACGATGTAAGACAAGTCACATGCCTAAAAAACGAAGTGTATGCACAAAAAAATTCCAAACCAAGAAAAAGGGCAAAGGTATGGTGCAAAGGACACAAATAAAAATTATTAAAAAGCTTGACGCGTCCACAATACGCACGTGAGGGAACTCTTAATATGGGAATTTCCGCAGGGGTCAAGAAGTGGAAGGGGGAAGAGACCCACACCCCCATGGAATTAAGGTGACGTGCCACGGGGTGGAACCAAGGTAAATATGAGGTGGCGGAGAAAAGTGCAGGCAAGAGTGAGGTGGCAGAGTGAAGTGCGGGCCCTAGAGACCTGTACGCTATGTATTTAACCAGCCTCACGAAGAATATTTTTCAAGAAATGGATGGCTTATGCAGCAGAAAGGTAAGGTAAGTTTCTAGGTGAGATGGTATTGAGGCCCGTACCAGTATTAAACCCTGCACGCGGTGTTCACCCACTTCTAGCTGACACCCAATCCCTATGCGCCGCGTGCTCCACCGTCAGTGTCCTTACGACACTCACCCCAATTATTTCACCCCTCCGCCTTTTACCTCAGAACTTTCAGTCTTAGATAACGGTCCTCCCGTATTTTACTGCAGTAAAATTTACAGGTTTGCATCTACGGTATAAACTAAGTGGGAGATAGTGCCAAGGTCTACCCAGTCACTATCAACACCCCCCGCGTCGTTTTCTCGAGTAGATTTCCCTACTGCACAGGTACTCCATCCCTCATATTCCCTCTACTTTCCTTTCATTTTTAAAGGTTTTATATGTTAGTCATGGGAAGGGGCACACCCAAGAAAACTAAACCAGAGACTCCTCAGGTCCGTGAAACCAGAAACCCTCCTGGGTTTGAGCCTTTCATTGACCTGCAAGCCGAAATCTGTGATCCCCGATACCCTTTTCCCATAAGCAGTATAAAACCCAAGCTGTTTAGGCGACATGTCGAAAACAAGGATAGATATTGGGTGGTTGTATCAGTTTTATATCATCAGATTACCCCCCCAGTCTACCCGGTGGTCGATTTTATTTGCTGGCTTAGAGATGCCTACGATGAGCGTCGAGGCACGTTTACCTCTGCTTAGGGGAATAAGATTTTTTCTCTTTCTCCCAACGTTATCAGGAAATCCCTCTGCTTTCCCACTAGTGTCAGCGACCGCCTCGACCCCTTCTCATCAACGAAATACTGTTAATTCATGATTCGGCCCTAGTGGCCTTTTTACTTTTTACTTTAGTTAGTTATTTTCAAGTTTCAGGTGGAATTTATATTTCACCCCAGTATTTTACTTTCTGCCAAGACTGTAGTTTAATATTTTGTTTCAAAATGGCCGAGTGCCTAACTGCAAATGATGAGAGGCCTTTATTCCTCATTATAAGTTTTGATTATTTTGATAAATACCTCTAACAAATTCTTGGCACGCGAGGAAGATATTTTTCCAAAAAATATCTTCTCGCTCATGTACTGAGGTTTCTATATAAGCAAGATCAGAAGAGAAAAACAGGTTCCAGATTTTCAAAAGAATTTTGCTGTGTAAGAATTTTTGTATGCTCGTTGTGAAAATCTTAATAGAAATGCGAAGAGCCCGTTGGGTCTCAGCAAGAAGAAGTTTTACTCTATGTGAGGATTCTGGTCTAAGTGTTCTATAGTGTGAAACTCCATCTTATGTGATATTGTTTTACTGTTCATTTCTCTATTTCCACTTCCTTATATCATGTTCTGCAATGCGAGTGGCTCACTAGATTTTGGTATAAATTTATCACCATTGATACTTATACTGAACTTGTCAAGCGCTTTAAATATAACTCAGGCATGGTATTTTGTTCCACTTTTCACTTCACTCATTGTTCCTCTATATTAAATACTGTGAGATTTTATTCTTTCAAAACAATTGACATGTATGGATTCTTATCTTTTTAAGCCCATCTCATGTTTTAACATGTTTACAGAGTTCCCTCTCATTAGTAGTTAATATCCTTCTGTATTTTCTACGCAACAAACTTCATCTGATTTTTAAATCTCTGTAAAGCATTTTAGAATCTAGCCCTCCTTAAAGAAAGCTGTCTTTAAGCTGTCTGATGCATCTATATTAAGGACTCATTCCTTGCCTCTGCAGCATCTTGTAATTTTTTTGACACTAAGAATATTCTGGTTCCATTTATATTACATCCCCTTGTGAAAGTTGAAGTAGTAAAGAGCCTCATGTTGTCAAAAGTCTTGAATTATCCCTTACGCTCCTTACTGTATAATATGTCCTAGGCACTGGTCTTTTACAACTCAAGGCTGTCTCTAGGATTGACAACATCTTTTTGGCACCATTGCCGGGGAACGAAGTTGAGAGAAATTAAAATCCCTAGTCCTCGACAAAACCTTATTCACTCTTCAATTAGGTGAGCATGGAGAGTTGATAGTTGTATATCCCTCACCTTGGCAACTCCACATTCATTTTTCAGGTAAATATATTTACAGTCCTGGCTCCTCGGAAGCCACACCTTAGGTCAGATACGTCTCAGCCAAATACACCCTCTGTGTCTAACCCAGAGAGAATTGTACATAGAAGAAATTGGAGGGAGAGACAATTCATTCATACTGAGATCCCAAAATTTTCTTTAGAAAACTTTCCATCCTCCTCTTCTCAAGTAGCCCAAGTGCAAGATTCTGACTCCGCTGTGGGAGAAACCGGTTACTACTCAGACAGTCTACCTTTGGGAAACATCCAAGTTAAGGATGAGGATGAATCAATAGATACCACTCGTTACACATCCCATCCCACTGCAGAGGCTGAAGAGGTCAAAGAAGTCACTGAAGTATCTGCTGTTAATACTCCGCCTTTTTCATCATCACCCCAAGCTGTTGTTCAATACCTTCCCATTGTCATTCACACCTCACTTCCACCTCCCCTTCCTCTTACTCATCAAACCCTTCTGTTACCTCCACCTCCTCCTCCAATGGCTAATGTTTCGGGCTTTTTGCTGAATAAATATGTCCCCCTGGAATTACCTCAAGTGCTAAATGATATGCCACAGGACTATCTAAAGATCCTACCCTGTTTCAATGGGGAAAACGAGATCGAAGCTCAAAAACACCTTGATGTCTTCTGCTCTTTCGTAGAAAATTTTAATGTGGAACATCTCGACATAGTCCTAAGACTGTTTTTCCAATCTCTTGATGGTGAAGCCAGAAAATGGTTCAAGATCCTGGGAGATCATTCTGTCACCACTTGGGAAGGAATGGAGGACACTTTTCTCAGAAAATGGGGAGAGAAGAAAGATCATGGACATTTCCTTACGGAGTTTAACACACTCAAGAAAAGACATAATGAAGGGGTGGCTGAATTTATTAAGAGATTTAACAAGTTGTACCTGAGCCTTCCCACAGATATGAAGCCTCACCAGACTGCTACCAAGGTTATTTTCGTGGCAGATTTTGACTCAGAATTCGACTTCTCTCTGAGAGAAAGAAAGCCAGCCACCCTGGATGATGCCCAGATAGATGCATTGGAGCTTGAGGAAAACTTTGCCTCCACTGGTAAATCAAAGGGAAAATCTGAATATGATACCAGGAGAAGGGGGAAAGAAGAGGTATCCACCTCAAGCCAAGATAGAGATTTGGCTAATGACAGGATTGAGGAGATGAACAAGATGATCAAGAATCTCTCAAGTAAGTTGGTTAAGCTTGAAATGGAGGCCAAGAATTCACCCTCCAATAATTTCCAAAATACCCCAAACAGAGGTTATAATCCTCAATACAGGAAGCCACCCTTGCAGATACTGCAAAGGGAAAATAAGGAACAGCAGGACCAGGTACCACATCCTCTGTATTTGGAAGGACAAGTAGATGGTCCTACCTAAGACACCACTTATGAGAAAGAAGAAGCATACCTTGCTTTCTCAAACAGTGATGAAGTGGAATGCCCCCTACATGAAAGTGACGAAGTGGAGGTACAGGCACAGACAGAGGGAAAAGCTAATGAAGACGCTAAAGATCATAAGATTGATGACTACTGCAAGCAGTTCGTCGATTTCATGCAAGCTTAGTTCAATAGAAGATATGACCTCAGATCCTCCAGGAAGAGAATTCACACTCAGGATCAGGAGGAGGACACACCTCAAGAGGAAGCACCTGCACAGAAAGAGGCAACATCTCAAAGGACCCCGGACAAAGGTAAGAGGCCTCTTAACCAATCTTCGCAGTCTGCTGATAATATCCCATCATCTTCACAAGGGGCTACACTCCCTAGTGTCAAGCCAATCTTAAAGGAAGTCAAACCTCTCCCCCAGAAAAAAGACTCCAAAGATAAAGAATCGAAGGAAGTGTCAGTAGATAGGTCCTCCTCTGCCTTCCATTTACAAAAGGAGCTGGATAAGGTAAAAATCCCAGTTCCCTTGACCGAATTGTTAAAACAACCTACATATCAGTCCTAGGTCACGTCCTTTATGCTCCCTCCAGAAGTAATAGACATTCCAGACAGTCTGAACCTTCAGGAAGAAAGGCCTATGGTTGTATTTGGCCCACATGTCGAATAATTAGATGCTGCTACTCCCCCATTTTATGTGTCTTTAGTAATACATGACCTACTACTGCATAACTGTATGTTAGATTCAGGAGCCTCTCATAACCTTTTACCCCTCTCAGTCATGGACCAGCTAGGACTACAGATCACCCGCCCATACAAAGAACTTTACTCATTTGACTCCAAAAGAGTTAAGTTCCTGGGCATGATAAAGGACTTAGTGATCAATCTGGCTCAGATCCCAGCAAAAAGTGTCGTAATGGACATAGTGGTGGCTGACATTCCAACTTTATTTGGCATGCTACTATCAAGATCTTGGGGGACTAAAATTGGTGGATCAATCAAACTGGACCTGACCTATGCCACTATCCCTCTTTTTGGTGGTCAAGAGAGGAGGTTGTACCAGGAAACCAGATTTTTCAAGACAGTTACCAAGGCAGATGACTCACTTAATTCTCCAGTTTATAGTAAGGAGGGATATTTCTCATGTTTAATGCTGGAGGAAGATCAAAAGTACGCTCATGAACCATCATTTTACCAGATCAAGACCGAGCAATCCTTAGAGAGTCCTGAATCAGAAATCTGGACACTTCATTTTGATGGGGCAAACTCCAGGGAAGGTAATGGGGCTGGGGTATTATTGATTTCTCCTATAGGCCAATGGGTCCCTTTGTCTTTCAAGCTGGAGTATGAAGCCATGAATAATGTGGCCTAGTATGAAGCACTCCTATTGGGGCTGCGGACAGCCAGGAGTATGAACGTACAAAGTCTAAAGGTCTTGGGAGATTCAGAACTGGTAGTCAGACAAGTGAGGAATCAGTGCCAAGCCAAACATCCTAGGCTAAGGGCTTATAGGAATGAAGTTTGGGATCTGGTTGAGAATTTCTTCCTAGCATTCAATATTCATTTCATGCCCGAGGAGCAGAATAGGATGGCAGAATCCCTTGCAATGGCTGCCAGTACTTTTCGTCCACCTCAGAATCCTCTCTTGAGATATGAAATTGAGGTACAGTATCGGCCATCAATCCCAGACAACGTCAAACATTGGCAAGTGTTTGAAGATGAAGAACAAGTGAAGAGATTCTTGGAAACAGTTGGGGAACTTTCCAACATGGAGATTGATATTTGTGAAGAGGAGGAGACTGAAGACACTTCAGGAGATAAATGGGAAGAAAAGGTGGCTGGCCACACATTTCTGCAGTTGAAAGGGAATGTCATTCCCCGAGGACTAGTGCCCTTAGAAAGGTTTTTTAATAAGAATGATGTTCCACTACAGCTGAACAAAGTTGTAGAGGACAATCTGGTAGAAGATCTGAATCTTGGCACTGAGGCTGACCCCAAAATCGTAAAGTTGTCCAAGAAGGTCCCGGGGGAATATAAACAGCTTTAGCAGAAATTATTCCAGGCATATAAAGACGTGTTTGCATGGTCTTATCAAGACCTAAAAACCTTCGATATCAGCATCATGCAGCATAAAATTCCACTGAAGGGAGTTGCAAAACCACATAAACAGAAGCTTAGATAGATAAATCCCCTGCTGCTACCCTCTATTGAGAAAGAAATTAAGAAACTGCTAAATGCCAAAATCATTGTACCATTGAGATATTCCGAGTGGGTAGCAAACTTAGTCCCTGTGTGGAAGAAGAACGAAGAAATAAGGCTATGTGTTGATTTTAGGAATCTGAACAGAGCATCATTAAAGGATAATTATCCACTGCCCAAGATGGATCACATCTTGCAGAAAGTGGTAGGAGCTTCTCGAATGTCGATGACGGATGGATTCTCTGGGTATAATCAGGTGGTTGTACTACCAAAAGATCAAAAGAAGACTGTCTTTACCACTCCATGGGGGACGTTTATGTGTGCCAGGATGCCTTTTGGGTTGATTAACGCAGGGGCCACTTTTCAGAGGGCCATGGACATTGCTTTTATCGGAGAGAAAGATAAGTTTGTGGTGGTATATTTGGAAGACATTACTATGTTCTCAAAAGATGACGCAGAGCACATTGAACACTTGCGTAGAACCTTCGAGAAGTGCAGAAAGTATTGCCTCTCCCTCAACCAACATAAGTCTTTGTTTTCACTGGAAGAAGGCAAACTGTTGGGACATATTGTAACCAAAGATGGAGTAAAGATAGACCCTAAGAGAGTAGAAGTCATAAATGGCATTTCCCTCCCTAGAAATAAAAAGGAAGTTCAGGTGTTCCTTGGCCGTATAAAATTTTTGAGGAGGTTCATCCCTAACCACGCTGAGATATTTAGGCACATAACTGAAATTCTGAAGAAGAATAATGAGGTTAAGTGGTCACAAGAATCACGAGAGGCTTTTTCCAGGATTAAAAATGCATTTGCTGAAGCCCCTGTGCTAGCTGGGCCAGACTATGCCAAACCTTTTATGATCTTTTCCTTTGCATCACCTCATACAGTAGCAGGAGTTCTATTGTAGAAAAATGAGGAAGGGTATGAGTATCCTATTGCCTTTTTCAGTCAGGTGCTTCGTGATGTTGAGCTGGAATATAACATATTGGAAAAGCATGTGTATGCTCTGGTGAAGTCCCTTAAAGCCTTTCATATGTATGTCCTCCAGTCCCATGTCATTGCATTTGTGCCCACAACAGCTGTTAAAGATATCCTTATCCAGGGAGATAGTGAAGGAAAAAGAGGGAAATGGATAGCCAAAATACAGGAGTATGAGCTAGACATCCGCCCTACCAAACTAATCAAGGGACAAGGGTTAGCCAAAATCTTGTCTGAATAAAATTGTTAGGCTCTGGGTATAAACCTGTCCATGATGGAAAACGAGGAGTCTAAGAGGAAAGAAGAACCACAGGGAGTAGAGATAGCTTCTCAGAAGACACATATGAAGTACCTCATCAGCTCGTGGTACAAGGAGATAGTGGAATATCTTCTAACACTAAGTTGCCCGCCTAGCTGTGACAAATATAAATACAGAACACTGAGGTTGAGGTCTCAGAAGTATGTGGTTGCAAACGGTCGGCTATACTGGCGAGACCCCTCAGGCATCCTTCTCCTGTGTCTAACAGAAGAAGAGGTAGAGAGTATAATGGTTGAGTTTCATGAAGGTATCTGTGGGGGCCATTACAGTTGGAGGGCTACTACTCACAAAATCTTGAAGGTTGGTTTCTTCTGGCCCAAACTCTTTGGAGATGTGTTTTCCCAGGTCAGAGCTTGTGAGAAATGCCAAAGATTTGTCGAAAGACAGAAGCTAGCACCTCTGCCCATGCTCCCTGTTCATGTGGATGAACCATTCCAGCAGTGGGGAATTGACTTTATCGGTGAAATACATCCTCCATCAAGTGGTCAGCATAAGTGGATACTAACTTCCATGGATTATTTCACAAAGTGGGTGGAAGCTATACCCGCCAGGAACGCAACAGATACTGTGGTAATAAAATTCATGGAAGAAAACATCATATCGAGATTTGGTTGCCCTGCCAAGATTGTGACCGACAATGCACAGGCCTTTAAATCTGCAAAGTTTGTCAGCTTCTGTCAACAGTATAATATTGCACTAGGTCACTCTACAGCCTATTACCCACAAGAAAACGGCCTAGCAAAGTCTTCAAATAAAACGCTAGTGAGAGCACTGAAGAAGGCTATCAATGAAAATAAGAAGAATTTGGATTCCCAGCTAAAATTCACTCTATGGGCCAACATGATTACCAGCAAGAGAGCCACCGGGAAGTCCCCATACGAATTAGTATATGGGAGAGTAGCAGTTTTCCCTGTACAGTTAGCATTACCAGTAGCTCGATTCATGCAATAAAGTCAGGAATAACCCGATGATGTGACCAGGAGAATCAACCAGCTGGTGGAGATAGAAGAAATGCGGAACCAGGTGAGTCAGAGGATAGTTGAATACCAGGAGAAAATGAAGGATATTTTCGATCAACATGCCAAGGACAGAAAGTTACAGATAGGGGATTTAGTGCTCAGATGGGACACTCGAAGGGCTGATAAAGGGAAACATGGTAAATTCGACCCCCTCTGGTTCGGCCCCTTTAAAATTGTAGAACAGGGAGGCAACAATACTTTCAGGTTGGAAAATTTACAGGGACATCTGCTCGACGCCCCTGTGAACAGTCAGTTTCTCAAGCCTTATTTCCAGTTCTGAGTCAGGTCGAGAGAGCCTGATGTATCATATTGTATATTAGTTACTGTTTTCGTCTTTTATTGAATAATGTGTGTGTCATGATGGATCATGAAGAGGAAAATTTAAAAGTGCTGAGGAATGGTGTCCACATAAGATAAACAGGAGGTCTGCGAAGTTCTCGACACACTCAAGAATGAACGTGCCGTCACCAGGTGGAGCCAATTTTGATCATTATTTAACATGATTCATTTTTTAATTAAACCTTGAGAAGCCATGTATCGAATATTATGATAGATTTTGAAACATTTGAGGGTTGGTCGAAGATAAACGATGTAAGACAAGTCACATGCCTAAAAACCAAAGTCTATGCACGAAAAAATTCCAAACCAAGCAAGAGGGCAAAGGTATGGTGCAAAGGACACAAAACAAAATTATTAAAAAGCTTGCCGCATCCACAATACACACGTGAGGGAACTCTTCATATGGGAATTTCCGCGGGGGTCAAGAAGTGGAAGGGGGAAGAGACCCACACCCCCATGAAATTAAGGTGATGTGCCACGGGGTGGACCCAAGGTAAAGATGAGGTGGCGGAGAAAAGAGCAGGCAAGAGTGAGGTGGCAGAGTGAAGTGCGGGCCCTAGAGACCTGTACAATGTGTATTTAAACGACCTCACGAAGAATATTTTTCAAGAACTGGATGGCTTATGTAGCAGAAAGGTAAGGTAAGTTTCTAGGTGAGCTGGTACCGAGGCCCGTACCAGTATTAAATCGAGCACGTGCTGTTCACCCACTTCCAGTTGACACCCAATCCCTATGCGCCACGTGCTCCACTGTCAGTGTCCTTACGACACTCACCTCGCTTATTTCACCCCTCCGCCTTTTACCTCAGAACTTTCAGTCTTAGATAACGGTCCTCCCGTATTTTACTGCAGTAAAATTTACAGGTTTCCAGCTACGGTATAAACTAAGTGGGAGCTAGTGCCAAGGTCTGCCCAGTCACTATCAACACCCCCCGCTCGTTTTCCTAAGAAGATTTCCCTACTGCACAGGTACTCCGTCCCTCATATTCCCTCTGATTTCCTTTCATTTTTAAATGTTTTATATGTCAGTCATGGGAAGGGGCACACCCAATAAAACTGAACCAGAGACTCCTCGGTCCATGAAACTAGAAACCCTCCCGGGTTCGAGCCTTTCGTTGACCTGCAAGCTGAAATCTGTGATCCTCGATACCCTTTTCCCATCATCAGTATAAAACTAGAGCTTTTTACGCAACATGTCGAAAACAGGGATCGATATCAGGTGGTTGTATCAGGTTTATATTATCAGATTACCCCCCAGTCTACCCGGTGGTCGATTTTATTTGCTGTCTTAGAGATGCCTACAATGAGCGTCGAGGCACATTTACCTCTACTCAGGGGAATATGATTTTTTCTCTTTCTCCCGACGTTATCAAGAAAGACCTCCACTTTCCCACCAGTGTCAGCAACCACCTCTACCCCTTCTCATCAATGAAATACTGTTAATTCATGATTCAGCCCTAGTGGCCTTTTTACTTTTTACTTTAGTTAGTTATTTTCAAGTTTCAGGTGGAATTTATATTTCACCCTAGTATTTTAATTTTTGCCAAGAATGTAGTTTAATATTTTGTTTCAAAACAGCCGAGTGCCTAACTGCAAATGATGAGAGGCCTTTATTCCTCATCATAATTTTTTATTATTTTGATAAAGACCTCTAACAAATTCTTGGCACGTGAGGAAGATATTTTTCCAAAAAATATCTTCACGCTCATGTATTGAGGTTTCTATATAAGCAAGATCAGAATAGAAAAACAGGTTCCAGATTTTCAAAAGAATTTTGCTGTGTAAGAATTGTTGTATGCTCGTTATGAAAATCTTAATAGAAATGCGAAGAGCCCATTGGGTCTCAGCAAGAAGAAGTTTTACTCTATGTGAGGATTCTGGTCGAAGTGTTCTATAGTGTGTAACTCTGTCTTATGTGATATTGTTTTACTGTTCATTTCTCTGTTTCCACTTCCTTATATCATGTTCTGGAATGCGAGTGGCTCGCTAGCTTTTGGTATAAATTTATCACCATTGATACTTATACTGAACTTGTCAAGCGCTTTAAATATAGCTCAGGCATGGTATGTTGCTCCACTTTTCACTTCACTCATTGTTCCTCTATATTAAATACTGTGAGATGTTATTCTTTCAAAACAATTGACATGTATGGATTCTTATCTTTTTAAGCCCATCTTATGTTTGAACATGTTTATGGAGTTCCCTCTCATTAGTAGTTAATATCCTTCTGTATTTTCTACGCAGCAAAATTCATCTGATTTTCAAATCTCTGTAAAGCATTTTAGAATCCAACCCTCCTTAAAGAAAGTTGTCTTTAAGCTGTCTGATGCATCTATATTAAGGACTCATTCCTTGCCTCTGCAGCATCTTGTAATTTTGCTAACTCTAAGAATATTCTAGTTTTATTTATATTACATCCCCTTGTGAAAGTTGAAGTAGTAAAGAGCCTCATGTTGTCAAAAGTCTTGAATTATCCCTTACGCTCCCTACTGTATAAGATGTCCTAGGCACTGGTCTTTTACAACTCAAGGCTGTCTCTAGGATTGACAACATTCACCACCATTATCGCTCCGCAGAGCCTTCACTTGCTTCCCCGACTCTTTCTCCACCAATGCTTTAAACTCAGATAACTTTGAGAATGTTTGACCCTTCTTCTGCATGAAGAATATTCAGCATCTATGAGAATATTCATCAACAAAAATAACATAATACCCGTGTTTTGCTATTGAAGCAACTGAGAATGGTCCACACATGTCTGTGTGTACTCTCTCTAGGATCACTGATGCATGGTTCTCCTTTTCATGAAAGGTGGTCTTCACAAACTTACCCATTGTGCATCCATTTCAATGATCTAACTGCGCAAGAGTACCCTTGGTAATTCCAGTAGAAATCTACTACAAAATATTCAGGGCGCCATGGTGAAGATGACCTAATCACCTGTGCCATAATTCGCCCTCATCCCGGCTCACCACTTCTTCTGCTTTGCCCACCATTGTAGCGCAGCCATCTACCTCTAGCTTGTAGAGATTCTTAACTTGAATCCCTATCTTCTTGGTTTGACCCATTTTTTATGTTATAGGAAATATTTTCCATCACTGAAAACAACGCCATAACCTCTGTCCTCCAACATCGTGACTGAGACCAAGTTCTTCTTTAGACCTGGAACATGCATAACATATTTCAACAAAAATGGTTTACCTGAATCCCTCTCAAAGGTAATGGTTCCAATGCCAGTCACATTGTATCTATCATCGTCGCCCATCTCCATATGAATTTGGAGTTATTTCTCCTCCAAGTCGTTGAACAACTCCTTATCTCCCGTCATGTGGAAGGAAGCACCACTATCAAGATACCACACTGATCCCATTGCGCTTGAAATCAAGCATGAAATCAAAGATAAATCAAGTTCAAATTGTGAGGCAAGGGCCTCACCAGCTACAGCTCCAAAAACGTTCTTGTTCTTCTTTTTCTGTGGGCAGTTAGTGGTGAGATGCCAATGTTCGTGACAGTGAAAACACTTCACCTTGGACAAATCCAGCTTCTTACCTTTAGCCTTGGATTTTGAGTGGAATTTCTTCCCCTTCCATTTCCTTGCTTTGGCAGCCAAAGCACAATCCTCTTCATCATCATGCTTTGATGAAGAGCCATCCCTGGTATTCCACCTTATTTCCTCTTGCACTAGATTCGACCAAAGTCACTTCCAATTCGGAAGTTTCTCTCGTCCATTGACAGAGTCTTCATAACTGTGCCACTCTTCAGAAGCCCAAGGAGAGCCAATCTCACTAAGTCATCATCAACAATCGTGATTCCCACACTCCCCAACTCATCCCTACATTGTACAAACTTCGTGAGATACTTTGGAATACTATCACCCTTCTCCATTTTGATTTTTCTGAGTTTATCTTTCAGCGCCAACTTCCTATGGTCATTGCTGCTTTGGAAAAGATATGTAAAAGCCTTCCACATTTAAAATGGAGTGGGTTTCCCATGAATGCTTGACACAATATGGTCTTTCACACCTTCCAACAGAATCCTTCTCGTCTTTGCAACTTTCTTTTTCCATGCGTCAAGAAATGCAGCATCCGTCGAAGTGGGCTTAGGAATATCACTGTCGATGAACTCCTTCAAGCCATTATCTTCAAGCACCGCTTCCATCCTATCCTTCCAGGCTATGTAGTTCGAGCTGCCCTCGATTACATACTCCAACTGCAACCCATTGAAAGCCATTTCAATGTTTACTCAACTGTTGCACCAAGAAACTTTTGCAGCAAATTCGAATTTTTCCACCACACAAAAAATCATGACTGCTTCAATATTGCAATCTTCAGTGATTAACACTGCTCCGATACCATGTAGAAATTTATCAGTATTGATGTATTTCCAGACTCTCATGATCTAACAATTTTAAATCTACTATTAAATACAGAATCCTTCCACTTAATTCTTTGCGGAAATTAAATCGCCAATTGCAAACACATGAAGAAAACTCAATCGCACATAAACATGATTTTTTACCAGGAATTATTAAAGCTAAAACCCCAACTTTCATATATTATGTATATCAATGGATCATGTAACAATCTCATACAAACCTCAACTCATAGAGCTATCAGTACAAAATACAATCGTCACACACTGTGATGCAGAAATTTTCATATCTATGCACCAATTTCTTGCCTCCACTGCGCAATCCCTACTGAAGAAGATCCCTGAATGAATGAAATATTGCCTTCTTTGACTGCGCAATCCTCATTTTCATATCCAATGTGTGTGTAGATGCATTGAATGCATCACTATAGTCTCAAATGATAACCCATCACACCCTTTCACCTATCTCTCCACTGGGTCTCCACTGGATCTGACATGCAAGTAGTTAACTACTGTATTTCTTCAGTTGCATGTGTGTCAATGCTTGTGAATTAATTAAATAATTAATTCACTAGACTCTCACTAGTGTATCATGAGTGATAACTAGCACAACTGAGTTTAACTCACTTAACTGAGTTAAACTAGATAACTACTCTCATAACTACTCATCCAACTCTGTTACAACTCTACCATAATCAGTTATAATGAAGTCCACCAGGAATGAGTCACCAACCACCCTAGGAATTGTGTAATTCCTTCAGCTCATTGATGTGCCAAATATTTTCACTGAAATCAAGTGCTCCAAGAGAATAAGTTATTATTTATTGTCTGATTATTATTAAGGGCTAATAATAATCGACATGCATTCTATTTTTAGATATGCGATCTATAAATAGACTTCGCCCATATCTCTAAAAATAGAAATTCATCCAAAGATATAATTTTCTCAACCATCTATAATCAACATCCTGCTAACTTTAGAATATGCTCACCTTTCTAAAAATAGACATACACCTAAAAATAGCCCGTGGTCCCCGCCTAGTGAAGGTGCTTAATTTTCACTATGATCATCATCTTGTTGAATGTCAACAAGACATACAAGTGCATGGAAATTTCAAAATCATGAAGAAATAGATGGATGATAATCAAATATGCAATAGAAACAACTTTGGACTACTGAAAACGTAAAATAAATGTATAAAGATGAAGTGATATCCAAAACCCTATCTAGGAAAAACTTGAGGTTAGTGCACTTTTACCTCAGTTTATGATTTCTGTAAAAACTGTGAGAAATTTATATGGTTAAGTGAGTTGAATTTCATAAAGCTACTTGAGGGTGTGCTTTGCACCTCTTGTTTTGTTGCAATATATGTTAGTTTTACTTTCTAAAGGCTAGGATCAATGACTGAGAAGTATTGATCTCATCCAAATGCTCATGCTAGAATGGCATATTGTTATGGATAACATAGTTATTCAATTGTGGCAGAGTAGTCTTTCTTCAATAAAATACCTACTAGAGATTTTCCCTATCAGAGGGAATCTTAATTGTTGCGCTCTAGCTTAGAATTAGGTGAATGGACCAACTAATTGTTCAGATGTTGATTTGAGTGAATTACCAAATCATGTGCACATTTTTTGTATCCAATTCTTTAAGTGAAAATGAGGAAAAAAATTATTAAAACCCTCAGATGAAAAATATTCATGAGGAAGTTGCCTAGAAGATTATTAAATTTTGCATGAAATGTATGAGTGATTCTTTCAGCTTTAGTTAGAAACAATGTTGATCAACTGTAAATAGAATGTTGAAACTAAAAATATACCTTTCATTCTACAACCTAGACTGAGGGAGATGTGTCAGGAGTGAGTGTAATGTTGATGTCACATCAACCTTTCGTATATACAAAAATAATATTCTATAAAAAAACAATGTTAAGTCTACACTTTAAGATGGATCTAGGTTGGTTAACTTCTAGTTGTAAAATAATGTGCATTGTACCAAGATTTTTGTTTAAAGGAGCCAATATAATCTGTCTTGTCTAGTGCATAGAGAATATGGAAATTCGTAGACAATTTAGTCATCATTTTGGAGATCCAAGTTTTCCCCCTTCTCCAGGGAAAACTTGGATCTGCAAAATTGCAGTGTTAAACAGTTTACCTCATTTTATTGGATTGATTAAATATTAGTTTGACCCACTTGCCATCCACCCCAACCCCCACCCTTGTGTGACCAGATAGGGAGACAATAACGACCCAAGTAATATTCTCACCATCAAAACGGAAGAGAAGATGCCTCATTGGTAGGGAAGGAAAGGTAGGTCAATAATGTTTGAGGGTGGCATCCACTCACTTAGAAGAATCCTCCAACCTTAGGACAGGGCAGAATGATGAACAGTAGCATCCTCAAAAAAAACAATTCATTTCTTTGTGTCCTAGTGGGGTCATTTTTTATAGCTACCTGCTTTGGTCACTAGGGAAATATCATACTTTGTTTTTTTGTTTTGCTATGATACTATTCTGCCAAAGGATTATGCGTAGATTTTATTTCTTGAGGTAGTACCACCATGTGAATTCTAGTTTCATTTGTATGTTTAAGATAGATGTACTTTTTTAATTTAATGAAATTTTTCCTTGAAAAAATATATCAAGGCCCTTAACACATAGAATTATGGGAATGGAATGTAGGTGCTTTCAACTACATTGCTCAGTACTATTTTTGTTTCACCACCTAATGTTGTTGGTTGTGAATAGGAAAGATATAATTAAAAAACATGTTTCTTATCTTTAAGATATAATATTTCAAATTAAATTCCAATATTCTAAATAAAAAAGGGCATATTTGCACTGGTTTGTTTCTGGGATGGGGATGCATCCCAAGATGGCTGGAGAACAACCCCAAATTTTTCATGGAAAACTAGTTGGGGATGGAAATTATATATAATAATAATAAAATAAAATGCAAAAAAAATATTGAAATTTTATAATTCACCATATCCATTTCTCATTGCTTCAAGCTTGTAAGGATAATAAGCTCTATTATGTAGTTTTATGCAAACACTTACACTTGTAATGGGTCAGACTCCTCATCTAAAACATCAAAATCCTAGCACAAATTCACAATCAAGGCTTAGAAAAATTCAAGTACTTGTTCCTAGCCAAAAAAATTCCACTTTTGGCTTGGCATATTCATTCAATTTAACTCATTTAGTTGGTCACCCTATATATTGGAATGTCTACTCGTGGTATTATTATGAATGTTTCTTTATTCAATTCTTCATTTTTCGTGGTTTTGGAGGGGGGTGGGGGATGTAATAACGTCCTCTATCATGCACAAGTTAATCAAATCTTGAATGGATCCCATGCATATACATGTTTTCTCCCTTCTTGATATGCATTCGTGAGGAAACTCAAGATGTATTTTAGAATCCGAACTTTCTTGCGGATACTGGATTACCTTATTGTTTATTTTAGCTCATACAAGACTATGAAGCCTCTTTATCTTGCAGCTACATGATAGCATACTCAGTAAAATGTAACATGTAATTTTTCTACTTAATGAAAGATTACGAATTTTTCCTTTGTGAAAAAAAGATTTATTTGAGAAGGATTTAAATGGGATGCATGAATAGAGTGTAGAATTTTTTTGCACTAGGGAAATTAATGCAACAAAGAAATTTCACTTCTTTCCTAAAGGTTTCCTTGATCTTAACCCTATGAAATTTCAGCCTTAGGGATGTCATGAAATCTAAATAAAACAACAACAATAGCAGATGATATTTTACCTCCTAACAACCCCAATCAACAAGGCAATCCAAGAGAAAATATATCAGCGTGCCAACAAATTTCTGCATTCTAAGGAAAATTATCATGCATAAATAATATCTGATATACACTTTATGAAAGTTGTAAATATAAAAGAAAATATGGCCTATCATCTTCAACAAGACATACAAGTGCATGGAAATTACAAAATCATGAAGAAATAGATGGATGAAAATAAAATCTACAATAGAAACAAATCTGGACTGATGAAAACTTCATATAAATGTATAAAGATGAAATCATCTCCAAAAAAATAGCTAGGGAAAACTTGAGGTTAGTGTATTTTTACCTCGGTTTATGACAACTGTAAAAATTATGAGCAATTTATGTTGTTAAGGGAGTTGCATTGCATAAAGCCACTCAAGCGTCTGCTTTGCACTAGTTGTTTTGTTTTAATATCTGTTAGTTTTCTTTTTCTAAAGGTTAAGGACCATGACTGAGAAGTATTGATCTCATCAAAATTCTCATGCTAGAATGTAATATTATTATGTATAACATATTTATTCAATTGTGGCAGAGTAGTATTTCTTCAATAAAATACCCATTAGATATTTTCCCTGTGAGAGGGGCTCTTAATTGTTGCACTTTATCTCAGAATTAGGTTGGACCAACTAATTCTTGTGATGTTGATTTGATTGAATTCCCAAATCATGTGCACCTTTTTTGTATCCAATGCTTTAAGGGAAAATCATAAAAAATTTATTAAAACCTTGAGATGAAAAATATTCATGAGGGAGTTTCCTAACACATTATTAAATTTTTCATGAAAGGTATGAGAGATTCTTTCAGCCTTAATTAGAGACAATGTTGATCAATTGTAAATATAATGTTGAAAAAATAACAATTTACCTTTCATTCTATAGCCCAAATTGAGGGATATGTGTCAGGAGTGAGTGTAATGTTGATGTCACATCAACATTTCGTATATAAAAAATAATATTGTATATAAAAAAATGTTAAGTCTGCACTTTAATATGGATCTAGCCTAGTTAATTTCCAGTTGTAAAATAATATGCATTGTATCAAGATTCTTCTTGAAAGGATCCAATATAATATTCCCTATCTAGTGCATAAATAATATGGAAATCAATAGACAATTCAGTCACCATTTTAGAGATTCAAGTTTTCCCCCTTCTACGGGGAAAACTTGGATCTCCACAATTCCAGTGTTAAATTTTTTACCTCATTTTATTAGATTGAGTAAATATTAGTTTGACCCACTTGCCATCCACCCCAACCCCCACTCCTGTTTGACAAGAGAGTGAGACAATAACGACCCAAGTAAGATGCTCCACCATCAAAATAGAAGATAAGTTTCCTCATTGTTGGGGGAGGAAAGGTAGGTCAATAATTTTTATAACTATCTGCTTTGGTCACTAGGGAAAGATCATACTCTGTTTTTTTTGTTTTATTAGGATACTATTCTCCGAAAGGATTATGAGTAGATTTTTTTGCTTGAGGTGGTACCACCATGTGCATTCTAGTTTCATTTGTATGTTTAAGATAGATGTGCTTTTTTCATTTAATGAAATTCTACCTTGAAAAAAAATATCAAGGCCCCTAACACATAGAATTATGGGAATGGCATGTAGGTTCTTTCAATTACATTGCTCAGTATTGTTGTTGTTTGACCACCTGATGTTGCTGGTTGTGAATAGGAAAAGGCATAATAAAAAAGAAAAATGTTTCTTAACTCTAAGATATAATATTTCATATTATATTCTAATATCCTAAATACAAAAAGGCATAGTTGCATTGGTTTTTGTTTGGGATGGGGATGCATCCTAGGATGGCTGGAGCACACCCCCATATTTGTCATGGGACAGAAAGTTGGGGACAAACATTATATATAATAATAATAAAATAAAATGTAAAAAAATATTGAGAATTTATAATTCACCATAGCCATTTGTCATTGCTTCAACCTTGTAAGGATAGCAAGCTCTATTATGTAGTTTTATGCAAACCCTTACACTTGTAAATATGCAAGCCCGAGTGTGCAGATTCCTCTTTTCAAAAGTGGCATGTTTGGCTAATTTTTTGGACGATATGTATGACACATATGGAACCCTTGATGAATTGAAGCTATTCACTGAGATTTTTAAAAGGTAGTTCATTGCTATAATCACCATCATGATTTTGCACTTCGTAATCTATATTATTGTTTGGGTAATTATATATTATATTGGCTCTTTAGACGACACCTCTCCTTGACAGAAAACTTTCCGGACTATATGAAGCTATGCTACAAAATATTTTATGATATTGTTCACGAAGTAGTTTGTGAGGTAAAGAATAACAAGGGCGCAAATTGCTTATATTTTTCCGAAATGGAGTAAGTAGTACTGATGAATTTGTAAATTGTGTTATTCATGTAAGAATTAATGCACACACAAGCCTTGTAAGAGGTACGAATCCGAGTATACACTTCTTATTTTGAACTCTTGTGCCTCTCTGAGTCAACATTTAAGCAAGGGTTGGGCTATGCTGCTTAACCATCATCTTATTTACCCGAATATTAGTCTATTGAGTTAGAGTCTGCTGAGCCAAGGGATTTTCTCTCATTCATTCAGTCAGGAATTAAATAAATTCACATCGAAGGTATGAGTCAGAGTCGATAATTCTGGGACTCATACTAGGCTAGACTTCCTTTTATAATGGGTTCCAAGGTAGTAGTCTAATTTCAAAGGGTCACCTTGAAGTGAAACCCTAATGACAATATGGAAACATTATTAGTATGACAACATTACCTTCTCAGTTCAAAAACAATGATGATATTTGTATAATTCCACCATCAGTAAAATTAACAGCAGGTAGAGGGGTCAGATTCAGAAATAAATGAGGATTCATCAAGTCTAGAACCAGAGAGATCTGGTAGATCTATACATGAAATTCCAAAATGGAGGCCTATACATTCCAGAACACTAAAAAAATCAAAACCTTTCCAATAAGTATACCACTTGAAAAAACTCAAAACCTTGCCAAATTTAATGTCTCTTGTTGTTTTAAAATAATTTTAATATATTTTATCTAATATAATTACCTTTCCAAAATTTTGCTGAGTGTTAGGCAAGTCAAATTTTCCCCTCATGCTCTTCAAGAAGAATGGAGCATACATCCAAAATTATGTTTTGAATGCATTGGTTGAATTTATAAAATTCAAGTGTATTTTAATCCATATTCTTGAAAAGAGCTTCCAATTTTTTCACTATGTTTGTTATCATAAGGCCATATCCATCTTCCATCTGTATTGATCATAAACACAACATCAATATAGTTAATTGCTCTAGAGTTGGAGTAGAAAAAGTGCTATATTTCCTTAAAAGTGTAGGATCTTCCATGCCATGTAAAAAAAAGAAATGATAGTCAGCTTGATGTCAATGACTCTCTCCATCTTATGTGAAAGATTGAATAAGAATATATAAGAATTTTAAGCATACCAAAGCTGAAAACCATTGAAATGATAACATTTCCATCTTCATAGTTTGAGATTTTGTATTTGTCAATGAAGTTCTTTGAAGCATCTATAAAAGGTCATGGAGGAATTTTTTTGTTGAGAAGCCTCACATACATTGTTAAGAACATTTCAAATACTAACAAAGAATTAACACACATTGATAAAACATAGACTGAAAAATGCTACATAGGCTAAAGTAATTAGCTCAAAATCCCCTATGGTAAGGCAATACTAACACATTGTAAAACTTTACAAAGGGAGTGTCAAACACAAGCATGGTAAGCACACGAGAAGATAAGATAAGCGTGGATACAATATTATTCACGATGATACATATTTATCATACATTGGGGTGACCATTGGATTCATATTCCAAGGTCTCTTGGACTCCCTAAGTCTCTTGAGCTTCCACACTAACCCTAGAAGGATTAGGTGTCCAACATTAGCCCCCTTAATCTGATGGGGTATGTGTGAGTCCAAGAAGAGAGCTGTAATAAAAAATGGTAGCACTAGGCTGAATGTTCTCTTTGAAATGTTGGCACAAGGTGGTGGTTTAAGGATGACCACCAACACTATAATGCTTAGTGTAGATCCTAGAACTCTTCCAAATCTAGCAAGAAGTTGAGGTCTTCTACTAGAGGAAGTTATCCTAATGTTTTGAAGAGGGAGACCTTCAACCTGGAAAAGGGAGGTTTGCAACTTGCAATTTTTTAAGGATGACCAAAAAATCTGGAATGCTTGATGCAATCCCTGGAACTCTACCAAAATCGCAAGAAGCTAAAGTTTTCTACTAGAGGAACTTGGAAGTGTCCCAAATTCTTTGAAGAGGAAGAATATCAAGCTCGCATACATGGTTTAAGGCTGACCAAAAACCAAAGGCATGCTCATGGGCATCTGTGTCTCTGGATACAACCCTAAATCTGGAATGGTAGGTTGTGGCTTAGGCTCGCTTGAACTTCTGTGTCTCTGGCTACAACTCTGAATCTGGAATGACAGGTTGTGGCTCAAGCTTGCTTGAACTTTTGTGTCTTTGGCTACAACTCTGAATCAAGAATGATAGGTTGTGGCTTAGGCTTGCTTGATGTGGCTTTGAAGCTTGTAGATGACCATGATTTCCCCCTGTCAAGTACAAGGTGAGACGATGGCGAAAACTCAACTATAAGACTGTTCAATACTCTAGAACAAGTTCTAACATATGACTGAAACATCTTCTTGGTTGTTGATGCCCATTTCCAAGAAGTGATCCATCCAATATGAATCTTTGTGCTTGCAGGAGGCTTGTTTTTGAAGCATCTGTGTGAATAATGAGTGTGCTGACCACAGTGCTTGCATGGGTGAAGATAAAAAAATTGATCTTTCATATGGCCAAATTTATCACAATGTTGGAATTTCACAATCTGTTGTGGAAAAGGAGAAAATTATGGAATACCTGAAGGTGAACTATCATAAATAAATACCTCACTATGAAACTAGATGGGGTTTGAGTAATATAGAATATGAAATGATGCATACTTGTCATATCCAAGACCAGTTTTGTGCTTGTTTTGGACAAGCTCTTCCCAAGGTATGATGATGGGCTTGGGAGGTGCAACCTGAGCTTCTACATCTGCATAGAAATCTGTTCTTTAAATGGACATTGAATGTGAATCAACTACAACATTATTGACTTGCTGCTTATGGGAGTGTCTTTCAATGTTCTGAACAAAAACAGGTTTAGAATGATGACTCTGATGTTGCAATTCTTCTTGTTATAGCTGAGATTCAAGCTGCAAAAAAGAAATGTTTTCTTGTGAATTTTGTAAACAAATATTAATATTATACAAGGTGTCCCTGTTGATTTTAACTATGTCACCACCAGTAGATAAGATTAGAGTGCTTAATATCTCTAATAATCCATGAATTTTCTTCATTATTCAAACAATTCAAGTCAACAAATGACCAAAAATGTACTTGTAGAAACAATGGTTTTAGAAAGTAAATTTTCCAAACTTTTGAACTTGAAGAGTCCAAAAAAATGGAAACTTTGCTTGCACTTTTCCTCGCCTCACTGCAACTAATTTCAATGATATACAAGTTGAGCATCCCATCAACACCAAGGAGTGGTACAAGGTGTCTAGTTTAGGAATGTACTGAGTAAAAGAAAAATTTCTTGAACTGGTAAATATTTAACACTGAACCCTATTAATACTACCACTTGTTAAGAAGCATACAACTTAGACCAGTGTTGGGCAATTGAGTCTCCTCCTACTGCATTTTTTCTCGATAAGCTATACCACTCTCATTGCATTAGCACTCTAGCCTACTGTTACACTACATACACCAGACTTCGATCCATGCATCCACCATGGTCACATGGTCATTAAGCCATACAGTGCTCCTACATAATGTGTTAATACATTTCACTCCTTATCGCCAGTCCCTCTGCATGGGTCATACGACCTCACCCTGATCTCCCCCTCAACTCCACTACACGATGTTGCATGATCAGGCATCAATATTTTAGCTAAAAATTCAAAGTGCTCAGAAATGATTTAGACCAGGACGAGAGTGTATAGCTCGTCACCGGGATTCCAACGCAACTCATTTCATCAAAATCCGAGTTCGTATGAGTAGGTTATGACCTACTGTTCGCTTTCTCAAATAGCTAAAAACATGAGTAAAACATGTATAAGGATGATGTGGCAGCCCAATCAGCAAAAAATAATCTTCACGAATATTCTTCAAATTTCTTCCAATGAGGCTGTGACAAGTGGCACCTTCTAATTCACCAATTTGGTATAGGGTAAATATCCTAATGATTCTAAGATCCTATTTTTTTTTTTTAATTTAATTGTGATTTAATATTAAATATATATATATTTATATATATGATATAATATAATATATTATATGTTGAAATATATATATATATATATATATATATATATATTAGTTATAATTAAATATTATATTAAATCACATTTTAAATATCATGTAAAACTAAACATCATTAAACCATAGTCATTAGCAAATCTGTTATGATATAAATGTTATATGGTTTGTTGAATTACATAGTGCAATGGAATTGAACATATGTTTTAATAATAACAAAGACCATGTATGCCAAGGTTCGTTGGTTGCAATATAATACATGGAAAAAGGTTTGAAGGGGTAGTAGGGTTAGGTTTTGAGCCCAGAACTTCTGCCCGACATAGCAGCTTGCTAACCAACATGCTACACTCCCACATTTGAAAATTGTACCACTGAAATGATATTTAAGCCTTTATGAAGTGGACGATGGAGCGATTTAAACCACCATTAGCACTAAACGTGCTTAAACCATTAATTTGTACTTATCTTCTTGTTAATACATGCTTATCACTAATTAAGCATCGATTAGTTTGGCGAGATTTTAGCAGAGCGTGCCATACTTGGCAGACTTGCTATTTTTAGTAGTCTTAATTGGCAGTGTTCTAGAAATCGTGGATAACTTGGGGGAAATACAACTTTTTCCATAATTGAGGCAATTTTCGCCCAAACAGAGCTCAAAAAGAGGCATTCTTGACTAATTGACATGCTAGCAACGCAATGAAGCAGGTTGCAGAGACAAAAAATGTCATCTACAGGTGTTTTTGTGCATTTTAAGATTTTTGAAGCCTAGGGCCACCAGGTGTTGGAGGCATTGCCAGAGAATCCACAGTTCAAATTGAGAAAACAAGCAGTCATTTCTAGTAGATTTTGATGTTTTAAACTCATTTGAATAGGTTCCAATAGCATTAGAAGCTTTTAAAAACAATTTGAGCACACTTGAATCTAATACAAAGGCCCACACTATGAAGCTGGACCAAGGAGATGTAGCCCAGGAGGGGTGAACTCCTTCAAAAAATTTCTGTGTATTGAGCTCTGTTATGTGTGTTTGTTGTGTTTATATTTTATGTTGTTCAATAATTTAAAATTATGTTTTTAAGTTTATGGAAAACACTAAATTTCACCAAGTAAATTGAATTTACAATCACGTGCTCATGGATGAACTCTTTATGAATAAGCAAACCGAACCAAAGAGAATTTTATATCTCGAAATGATACTAGCACAAGGTTTCAGAGAACAAGGTTGGTATCAGAGAACAAGGTTTCTTGCCTGTTTTTCTTGAAGGGTTTTAATAGTTGCAATTTTTGTGATGCTTACAAGGTTGAGATTGTAGAGAGGAGAAGGGAAGCTATGGGTAGTTAGTTCTAAGATTAGGACAAGAAGGAAGAGAGATGAGAAAGCATCATTTTCACCCAAAGGACCACTCAAGGAAGCACTTGAAGCACCTCAATTAGTTCCATCTCCATCAGTTGAGATAGAAGAAGTGCAATTTTTACAAGAGGCTGAAGTGATTGAAGAGGTACAAGCTGCAAAGATTGAGCTTGAATTTAAAGCCAAAATGTCAGGCTATGAAGAGACTCATGAAAATTCTGAAGAAGAGGATGTTAAGAGAGAATTCAAAGAGATTAAAATAATGGTGAAACTTATGTATAAAGCTTTCATGGCAACGGAAGCTAGAGAAGGTTCAAATCATCCTCATGGAGAAGGATCTTCAAACAGTGAGAAGGATGAACATAAGAGTTCAAAGAGGAGTGGAGGAAAGCTGCATCCATCTCCAACATATTTGTCATCCTCATCATCCCCATATGCATCATCTTCCACTTCCACCACAAATACCACTCGCACTCACTCAAAAGCCACAAGAGGAAAAACTCCATTACTCAAATTGATCAGGAGATCATGTCCAAGTCAAAAAAATGCTCAAAAATGGAACTGCTCAGAATTTTTTGCAACCTAAACGAATGGATAGGCCTCATTGTTTTGATTCTGGTGCCATGAACGAGACTCAAATCCGATCTTGTATGTGAAATATATTGAAGTTTGAAGTTTCCCAATAACCTTCAAAACAAGACTTTTGAACAAATTGTTTTTGTCATTTTCCAAAGTTTTTTATGGAAAAAAATCAATTTTTATATGTTTTATTATTGGCCTATTATAGGGTGTCATGTGGCTTTCCCGGAGGCTACCACATGGCCCTAGGCCAAAGGTTCAAAATCATGTTAAATTTGTGGGCAAGGTGGTTGGAACTCCTGACCCGACCCCTCGGGCGGAGGTCAACCCGACCTGAACGCATTTGGGTCAGTTGATAGTGGGAAATTGTGAACGTCTTTGGGTCACTCTAAATGCATAGTAATGTCATCATTTGTTGAACCGACGGAGCAAGGAGTTAAGACCTTAGGGCTTAAGGGCGAAAGACCCCGCGACCAGATGCAGAACCGAGGGCTAAATCTATTCAAAATGGTGGAAATGTAAGGCTAGCCCCCTCGGCATGTGACCATACTCCATAACCAGGCCCTTAGCTCTAGTGGGTTATGTAACCGTTAACTCGACGGTTAAAGCGAAATGTGACCAGCACCTTATCCACGCAGTTAATGCTACGTTTGTGGTTATCGTATATTCCGCCGACAGGTTCGACCTCACATGTGACCACCTCATCCAGATTTAAATGTTACCATTGATAGTTACTGCCTAACTTGGCATGTTCCACCAAATTTGGCACTTGTGCCGTTTCTAGTGCGCTTAACTGGAGTTCACCCACATTTGGTGGGGTTTTCAAGGGACATTGGGTAGAAATTTGTGGAGGTCATAAATTCTTCATTTTTTAACCAATTTGGATGAAATTTTGGTCAATTTTGGGTATTCTAAGAATTCTGGAGTGTTTGGGATAGGTTTTAGAGTGATCAGAGGTGTTCTATAGCCATTTTTTCTTCAGGGAAGCTTGGAGAGCCATTAGGGCCATCAGGGAAATGGAGTTGTATTGGGCTATAATTCACTGTTTGAGGTGAAAAAAATGGCATTTTTAGCTTATTTATGTCTTCTAAATTCAATTTAACAGCTATTTCTAATTTTTTAGGAATATTTATCACTGTATAACCAATTTGAGAAACTCAATAGAGCAAGGACATGCCCATTAGGAGCCTTGGACCCGACAGATGTAGCCCAGGAGGGGTGAAATGCCTCATCATGTTGTCGTGTTATCTTATGGTGAATATTATCTACTATTTATTTCTGATTTAAGATGTTAAAAATTAATTTTAATTAAAATTCCCTCACACATAAACTCAGAAATAGTTACCAAAAACACTTTGTTTAAATTGCAAGAGATGATGAACACTTTTCACACTTAATTAAATGAAAATGGATACTTTGCACAGCAGATAAAAATAGTTTCATTTTCAGATCAGATGGTATTAGAGCTAAGGATTTGAGCCTTAGGAGATAGAGTTTTACTTTTCATTTTTTTTGTGCAAAGATATAGTTGATTGTTTGCAAGTTTTGATGCTTACTAGGCTTAAACTCAAGAGAGGTGAAGGACATTTGAATAGTGCACAAAGTAATCGTCAACCAAGAAGGGCCAGAGAGCCACCTCCAAGAGCCATAGAAGTAGCTTCAAGCATGTATTCAAGAGAGGGAGAAGCTCATGAAGACATTGATCCCAAAGAAGAGGAACAGGTGTTTCGAAAGGCTTTCTTGGACATGATGGAGATGGTGAGGATACTCTACCAAGAAAGGAATGATAGGCTTATTGGAGAAGGGCCTAAAAAATAGAAATAAGGAGAAGGTTCTTTAGGAGGAAAGAAAAGTGTTGACAAGTCAAAGAAAGGACATGGAGGAAATGGTGATCCACCATCCCCATCTTCATCCTCTTCCTCTACATCGTCATCCTCAACTTCAGTGAATCAATCTCACAAGTCTAAAACCACTGGTAAAAGTCCATTTTTAAAGCTTGATGTTAAATTTGAGTTTCCTATGTTTAACGGTGAAGTCAATGTAGAGAAACTTGATAATTGGATAAGACAGTTGGAAGTTTACTTGAGGATACAAAACCTTCATGATGATGACACCAAGATACAGTTAGCCTCTTTGAGAATGGATGAAGCAACATTGGTATGGTGGGAAGCCAAGACCAAGGATGAAATTAAAAAACATGGTAAGATCACTTTATCATGGGCTAAATTTATTACTGCAATTAAAAATAAATTTTATCCATTAGCTCATTTACAAAACGCTATCATGAACTGGCAAAACTTCAGACAGCTTAAGGGACAAAATGTATAAGACTACACCCAAGAGTTTAGGAGAAGAGCACTCTTATTAGGGGTAGACTTACAAAGTCAAGATACTTTGCTGAAATATATAGGTGGTTTGCATAGCTACCTTAGACATATTATCCTTATGTTCAATCCTACTAGTCTAGATGAAGTTTGTGTACAAGCTATGCATTTAGAGGCTAGAGGGAAAAACACTTTTGATGAGGGTAGAAACAAGCCTTTTAAAGGGTAAAACAAAGATAAAACCTCTAAGGGAAAAGGAAAAAGGAATTCATCTGTCAAACAAGAGGGTGAGAAAGTGATATGTAAACATTGTTCAAGAGAAGGCCATAAAGAGAAAAACTGTTGGAAACTACATCCTGGAAAAAGAACTCGGCTTAAAAAAAACAAAGGAAAGAAGAAAACTACAGCTACTACAACTACACCACAAGACTTAGGTGATGATTCAGGTGACGAAACCAAAATTGCAGCCATGGGTTTGAAGAGTATGAAGGGAAAGGAAACTAAAACTATGCCAAGAACTAGTACTTCAAACTGTCATGTACAAACTCCAAATGAGGAAGAAAGAATTGAATTGCTCCATGTGAGGGTAGTCTCAAAACATACAAAAATTGACACACCGTTTGACAGTGGGTCACAAGAAAATATCATATCATAAGACTTGGTCAAACAGCTTAAACTTGAGACCATTCCACATCCAAAGCCTTATCCACTTGGGTGGATATGCAAGGATGAAAACTTACAAGTCTCAAGAAAGTGCATATTGTGTTTCGCGATTGTTGGGGTTCCCATGTTTTGGCCAGGTTGACAAGACCAAAAGATGAGACAACATAGAACCACTTTCAGACCTTAGGATCTAGCCCTCCTAGGCCCAGAGAGGGATCTCTCTATAATGTTCAAAGTTTTTATGTCTTTGAAGCTCAAATGTTAAGGTTTTAGGCTAGTTATAGGCACAGGGTTTGTTTGTTTGATTGTTGGTTTGGTTGTTGGGAATCAGGAAAGGAAGGTCCAATATAAGACAAGGATGAACATCGAGGAAACTAGGAAAAGACAGATAACTCAGGGAACATCAAGGCCATTGAGCAATGGAGTCAAGAAAGGATTTACTTGTGTTCGATGTGCAAGCTTTCAGTTGGGCTAGTCATCTAGAGCATTTGGATCTTAAAGATGATATTTGGAATGGGACATTAAGGACTGAAAATGGATGAAGGAGGACCATCCAATTCTGTCTATAGATCAGGTCAGAGGTCATTTAACTCCAGACCTGCTTGGGAAAAATCAGAGGCAAAACAAGAGATCTTAGAGAGGCTTAATTGGGACGGAAAGATCCTAGTGAGGTAGAGACAGGTTTCCAGACCTCCCAGTGTTCTTAACTCTTCCAACTAAATCCTAACAAGAACATCCAAACATAGATTTCATTAATTCATACATCAGAGAGCAGGCAATAACATCCACTACACTGGTTAAACCAATTGAAATCAATATTCAGATACACATATGAGCAGAAAACGTAAAAGGCTAGGAGAGCAGCAACATAAGGTACCTATCAAGGGTAAATATTATGCCAAACTTCTGATGCGAGCCAGAAGAAACGTAATGAAATGAAAGCAAGTCAATCACAAATACAGAGAAAGGAAAAAATCACTAGCTGCTTTAGATCAGTATCCAAAGAAACGTGCTTGTCATATTAAAAACAACACCAATCAGGTACATCATTTCCCACTGCTTGAACATTCAGTCTGAATACATCAAATCTCAGCCTATCTTACAATATTACACAGAGAATTTTTCTCAAGAGGAAAATACTTGCATTTCACTGATATCTATACAACAACCCTTACAATAATTTCCTTCTGTGCTTTATAGCAGAGGATGAACAGAAGATCGACTGAGGAGGTAGGTGAACACTAAATGTAACATTAAACACCAGAATGAATGCAGGGCTGAGACCCATTCTATTTGAATTTTGTGTATTTAATCTCTGTCACCTCCCTTGTGAAAGAGTGATCTTCTTCGGATATGATCTTGAAATTTTTGGCTGCAGTACTCCTGGTGCCTTTGAACAAAAAATAAAATAAACTACTGAGAAGTCTGTCATATAAATGCTCTGGTGGTTTTGAACTGCTGTTAGGGTGGAAATTGCTTCAGGGGAATTGTGCATAATAAAAGCTGTATGGGCGCCCTGTACTTTATGAAGAGAAACATTTTGCTGAAGAATAAACCCTGATGTTACCTTTTACTCATGCTCAGGATCTTCTGATCGATCCTCGGGGTCTCCAATTTGATGCTTTTCCTTCTAAACTGCTAATTTAGAGCCCAAGATCTTCATTAGCATGCCTTAATCTCCTTTGCGTTGTACTTGGAACAATTTTCCGCTCCATTTTTCTTCTGATAGGTTAGCTCGGGTTTTAATGGCGCAGGAAGATTTTTGAAGTTTGGGTTCCTCCTTTCTTTAATGCAAGTCCTGTCTTCACCTTCCCGGGTCGTTTTTATACAAATTCTGCCTCTGTAAATGATCTTCTTTGACTTCTTTGTCCTTGTAGCAGAGATGCCCGTCCTGGCGGTCATCTCCTGTAGAAAACCCTGTAAAAACATGAACCCTGCATGAAGAAAACAATGGACGGGGTGGCGGGTGTAGCGGAAAATGAGCATGACTGTGCAGATGATGAGATGGAAGGAAAACAACTCGCAGAGGAATGGTGAAAGGATGCTTTGGTGGAGGTTGATGGTCTGCGGAGCGAAATATGAACGAAAACCTTAACGAACACGAAGATAGACCAATATAATGCAACGGGGTGGTCGACTATTTGACGATGCACCTGGAATGACAACGTGGATGGACCGGGCGAGAGTAGACTATTCAACACGGGAGAACAGACGCAGACCATTGATTTTAAAGGAAATCGACGACTGACAATGCAGCGTGGGGCGATGACGATGGGCCAGGGGTACGATGATCGGCAGTTAAACAGTGCGTAGCATTGAGAGATGATGACCGTTGGATAAGCCATCCCAGATTTGATGACTTATGAAAATTTCGCGCGGCGTCCTGAGTCGAAGTTTAATGCACGGGGGATGGGCGGTTTTGCTGTCGTACAGAAGACACGCGTCGTCGGCTGTATGGAATCGCTGGGTGCTCGGGGAAAACCACTCGCCGCGCATAAGTGGTGCAAAATAAACCAGGTGGTTTGGAATAGCGCGCGGCGGGGTCCACTGGGCAGAGAGGTTCTGAACCGTCAAATCTTCTGGAGGATGGACGACGATGACGCGGGATGAAAAATGAATGGGGAAACACGAGGGGCATCAAGGTTAACGTTCACCGTCCGATCAACCAAGATCAACGACTACCGTCACGCCCGATGAGCCTATGGAATAGGCACCTTTGGAGCTGGTGGGTGGTCCCAGCGCGAGGTTACATGGAGGGATGGGGCGCGGGCTATGGCCGAAGGGGGCTAGGGCCCAATATATGAAATATATGATTTTTGGCCCGTTATCAAAGTGTTTTAAGGCCAGCCAAGGGAAATGATAGGGAGATGGAGGGGGAAAATGGGGAAACAAAGGGTGTGGGCAGAATTTGAAGGGGATTTAGGAGGGGTTTAGAGGGCTAATAAGGGGAAATAGAGGGGGACTGAAACACTTTGACAGAAGGTGGAAAAAGGAAAAAAGGGACATTTTGCAGGGGTACAAGGGGTGAATGCAAGCCTTAGGGAAAGGAACCAACAGAGGAGACTTGTATAAGGCAAAGCACTGAGAGACCTCAAGGATGATGTGTCTTCAGGGGAGATGCATTCCTTGAGGGTCTCCAAAATGACATAGCCCCCATCTTGCTTGTCAAGAATTTTATAGGGGGGCTAACAACGATTACTGCACACTTTATGACACAATTGAACTTGATGTAGTGCCACTTGATACATCAGAAATTGTTTTGGGAAGTCCTTACTTATTTGACAAGAAAGCGATCTTCCATTTCCATGAAAATAGGTATCATCTCTTTAAAGATGGCAAGGATTTCATTGTTAGAGCACATCGCAAGAAGACAAATATAGCGATGGTAAATGTGGGACAGGTAAAAATTCTAATGAATTCTAGTAAGAGTTTTTTACTTCTTATGGTTAAGCCCAAGGTTGATGTGAATCATGAGTCATTTGAAAATTGTGATTCCAAGCTTAAATCAGATTTATATGATGTAGTTGATGCACATCATGAGATTTTTCAGGAACCGACAGGTTTGCCTGCTAAAAGGGAGATTCAACATGAAATCCAGTTACAACAAGATTGTCCTCTTCCTAACATAGGCATGCACCGCATGTATATCATGGAGAATGCTGAAATAAAGAGGAAAATTAAGGACTTGTTGGACAAAGGGTTCATAAAACCAAGCACTTCGCCATGTGGGTCACCGATAATGTTGATTCCAAAGAAAGATGGAACTTGGCGCATGTGTCTAGACTTCAGGGCATTGAACAAGATAACGGTAAAGAATCGTTACCCACTCCCAAGGATAGATGATTTGTTAGATCAACTGAAAGATGCTAAATATTTCACTAAGTTAGACTTACGTAGTGGTTATCATCAAGTTAGAATTGCAGAAAGTGACATTTGGAAGACAACATTTAAAACCAAACAGGGACTCTTTGAGTGGCTTGTTATGCCATTTGGTTTATGAAATGCACCTGCAACTTTCATGCGGGTAATGGATGATGTCTTACGTCCTTTTCTTGATGATTTCGTTATTGTATACTTAGATTACATCCTAATTTTCAGCAAGAATAGAGAAGAGCATGTCATGCATGTTAAGAAAGTACTTGATATTTTGAAGAAAAATCAGTTGTTTCTTAAAATGTCGAAGTGTGAATTTAGGAAGAATTCTTTGGTTTATTTGGGACACATAGTAGGAGGAGTTGCTTTGAGATTGATCCTTCTAAGGTAGAAGCCATTTTGAATTGGCCTACTCCCAAATCCGTTACAGAGGTAAGAAGATTTTTGGGTGCAACTCAGTATTGGAGGAAGTTTATTTCTAACTTCTCTGCCATAGCAGCTCCTATGCATGCAATGACAAGTGTGAAGCGTGCTTTCCAATGAGGAGGCAAGCAACAGAAAAATTTTGAGTCTTTGAATGAGAAGATAAGTTCAGCTCCAGTCCTTGCATTACCGGACTTGAGACAGCCATTCGAGATTCAAACCGATGCTAGTGATTACGCCATGGGTGCAGTTCTCTTACAACATGGTAAGCCTATCACATTTCATTCTGAGACATTTAATGGTGTTTTTGTGAATTATCCTACATATGATAAGGAGTTGTATGCATTGGTACAAAGAGTCAAAAAGTGGAAACACTATTTGATGGGAAAAGAAATAGTTGTTCATACCGACCATCAACCTTTATAGTACTTGCAGTCGCAAAGTAAATTACAACAGTCACGTCATTTCAGATGGATGGGTTTCCTACAACAATTTCACTTGGTAATAAGGTACAAGAAAGGTATTTTCAATAAATTTTCTGATATGCTTTCAAGGCCTATTATTAGTGCTACTACTTTACTTAAGAATGATTTGATTGTACATGAGAGCTACATAGAACAATATGCATCAAATGTTGATTTTAAGGATGTGTATGCTAACTTGAGTGAAGGGAATCATGTTGAGGAGAATGATTATCATTTGCATAATAATTTGTTGTTTAATATGGGAAAGTTATGTATAACACAGGGGGAGAGACTAAGCATCATGATAGAAGCTCATTCTTCTCTTATTGCTGAACATTTCGAGGTAAGAAAAACGGTGGCACATTTACAGAGGTATTGTTATTAGCCTCACATGGTAGATAGTGTTTCATGTTTCATTAGAGGTTGTTCATTATGTGCTACAAGAAAGCCTAGCAATAGGAAGCTTGGTTTATATACGCCATTTCTGGTACCTTCTAGACCATGGGAAAGTGTTTCTATGGATTTTGTTGGAGGTCTACCGTTATCTAGAAAGCAACATGATTATCTTTATGTAGTAGTTGATAGATTCAACAAGATGTGTATTCTTATGCGATGTAAGAAATCTATAACAGCTGAGCAAATTGCTGATTTATATTTTCAACATGTATGGGTTCATGATGGCTTGCCTACTTCTATTGTTAGTGACAGGGATTCCATATTTGTTGGGAATTTTTTGTCCAATCTATGGAAGATGATGGACACCAAGTTGAAGAAGAGTACTTATTTCCATCCACAAACAGATAGCCAAATAGGGGTAGTTAACAGAACCATTGTACATATTTTGAGAGGTTATTACAGCAAGCATCCCAAGCTTTGGGATGAGCACTTGCATTACATTCAGCATGCTTACAACTGGGCCAAGCACTCTTCTACAAATACTTCACCTTTTGAAGCTTTCTTTGGGTATTTGCGTAAGTCACCTTTAGATTTCATTCTTTAGAAGGATGTTTCCATTGATGGGCATAGTGACATTGAAAAATCCTGCATGTTCATTGAAAAAATTCAACTCATACATCAGCAGGTTCAAGAACAGCTTGAAAAAAGTCAAGGCAAGTACAAGGAGAGGCATGATAAACACAGAATTGATCATAGGTTTCAAGAAGGAGATGAGGTATGGCTGCATATTAGTAAGGAAAGAATGCAAGGAGAAGGTAAAAATCTGAAGCCTATTCGTTATGGTCCATTCAAGATCCTTAAACAAGTTGGAAATAATGATTTTCAACTATATTTGCCTTCATATATGCAAATGTATTCCATTGTGAATGTGGAAAATTTACGTTTGTCTGAACCTCCTTTAATTGTTGATTATGAAAGTGACATTTAGCTGCCATCCATAGAGGATTTCTTGCCAGAATTTTTGGATGAGATGAAAGAGGATGCTATCCTTGACAGAAGGACACACACTTCGAGGAGGGGAAATGTTGATTATGTTCGGGTTGGACTAAAAGGTAGCAAACCGAGTAAGGAAAAATGGATGGAAGTGGAAAAAGTGAGGTATCAGTACCCTCATCTTCTTTATAGATAATTGAAGGCTTTTGGTGTCCAAAATCTTCCCAATGGGGAGGTGTGATCATGATATCATGTCCAAGTCAAAAAAATGCTCAAAAATGGAACTGCTCAGAATTGGTTGCAACCTAATCAACCAGATAGGCCTTGTCGCTATGATTCTGGCACCATGAACAGGACTCAAATATGATCTTTTCTGTGAAAAATATTGAAATTTTAAGTTTCCCAATAACCTTCAAAACATGACTTTTGAACAAAAACTTTTTGTAATTTTCCAAAGTTTTTTTATGGAAAAAATTTAATTTTTATATGTTGTACTGTGGGCCTATTACAACGTGCCACATGGCCTGCCCGAAGGCTGCCATGTGACCCCAGGCCAAAGGTTCAAAATCATGTTAAATTTGTGGGCAAGGTGGTTGGAACTCCTGACCCGACCCCTCGGGCGGAGGTCGACCTGACCTAAATGCATTTGGGTCAGCTGATAGCGGGCAAGTGTGAACATCTTTGGGTCACTCTAAATGCACAGTCAGGTCATCATTTTTTGAACCGACAGAGCAAGGAGTTAAGCCCTCAAGGCTTAAGGGTGGAAGACCCCATGACCAGATGAAGAATCGAGGGCTAAATATATTAAAAATGGCAGAAATGTAAGGCTTGCCCCCTTGGCATGCGAACATACTCCATAACTAGGCCCTTAGCTATGTTGGGCTATGTAACCGTTAACTCGACGGTGAAAACGGAATGTGACCAGCACCTTATCTGCACAGTTAATGCTACGTTTGTGGTTATCTTATATTCTGCCAGTGGGTTCGACCTCACATGTGACCACCTCATCCATATTTAAATGTTACCATTGACAGTTACCACCTAACTTGGTGCGTTCCACCAAATTCGACACTTGTGCCATTTCTAGCGTGCTTAACTAGAGTTCACCCACATTTGGTGGGGTTTTCAAGGGACATTGGGCAAAAATTTGTGGAGGTCATAACTTCTTCAGTTTTGAACCAATTTGGACAAAATTTTGGTCAATTTTGGGTATTCTGAGCATGTGGAGTGTTTGGGATAGGTTGCAGAGTGATCAGAGGTGTTCTACATCCATTTTGTCTTCAGGGAAGCTTAGAGAGCCACTAGGGCCATCAGGGAAATGGAGTTATATTGGGCTATACTTCACTGTTTTAGGTGAAACCAAAGCCATTTTTAGCTTATTTCTATCTTATGAATTCAATTTCACAGCTATTTCTTCTTGTTTAGGAACATTTCTCACTTTATAACCAATTTGAGCAACTTAATAGAGCAAGGACATGCCCATTAGGAGCCTTGGACCCATCAGATGTAGCCCAGGAGGGGTGAAATGCCTCATCATGTTGCTGTGTTATCTTATGGTGAAGTTTATTTGTTGTGTATTTCTGATTTAAGATGTTAAATAGTAATTTTAATTAACATTCCCTCATAAATAAACTCATAAACATTTACCAAAAACAATTTGTTTAAATTGCAAGACATGATGAACACTTTGCACACTTAATTAAATGAAAATGGATACTTTGCACAACAGATACAAATAGTTTCATTTTCATATCACAAATTGGACATAAAGTTTGAATTACCCATGTAGAATGGCGAGGTAAATGTAGAGAAGTTAGACAATTGGATACGTCAATTGGAGGTGTATTTCATAATTCAAAGCCTTCATGAAGATGAAATAAAGATACATTTGGATTCATTGAGGCTAGAAGGAGCAACACTGGTCTAGTGGAAAGAAAAGACTTAAGAGGAAATGTGAATTCATGGTAATATTTCCATTTCTTGGGTTGAGTTTATTTCTTTCATTAAAAGACAGTTTTATCCATTAGCCTATATGCAAAAAGCAATTATGAGTTGGTAAAAATTTAGGCAAATCAAAGGCCAAATTGTTCAAGAGTACACACAGGAGTTTATAAAGAGAGCTTTGTTGTTAGGAGTAACCTTGAATTCTCAAGATACACTCTTGAAATACATAGGAGGTTTACATTCCTATTTGAAGCATAGTATCCTTATGTTTAACCCAAACAACTTAGATGAAGTTTGTGTGTAAACACTTGGAGGCAAGGGGAAAGAAAAAAATAGAGGAGAAAGGTGAAAGTGAGGATAAGGGAAAAGAGAAGGGAGGAAAATAGAAGGGAAAGAAGAATGAAAGTATCAAGAAAGAGAAGGAAAAATTCATTTGAAAAAATTGTTCAAAGATTGGCCATGATGAAGACCATTGTTGGTAACTTCATCCAGAGTTGAAACCAGATAGATTAAAGGCCAAAGAGAAAGGAAAAACTATTTCTATAGCTAAAAAGGACTTAGGGTCATATTTAGGAGATGAGACAAAAATTACTGCTATGGGTTTGAAAGGGAAACATGTTGAAAATACTAGTTCCTCAAATATTCACATCAGCACTCCAAATGAAGACATAAGAGAAGAATTGTTCCATGTTAGAGTGATTTCTAATCATACAAATATTGATGCATTATTTGATATGGGATCACAGGAAAACTTGATTTCAGAAGATTTAGTCAAAAATCTTAACCTTAAAACCGTGGCACATCATAAACCATACCCTTTGGGATTGACAATTTAGAATGCTAATTTACATGTTACAAGGAAATGCATATTTAGATTTGATATTACTGCAAACTTTGTTCATGAAGTCGATTTAGATGTAATTCCACTTGACATTTTTGGGATTATCTTGGGAGTTCCATATTTGTATGACAAGAAAGTGGTTTTTTATCGCCATGAGAACAAATATCGTTTGCTTAAGGATGGAGTGGTGTATATTGTGTGAGTTCATCGCAAGAAACTAAATACTTCTTTAGTTAATGCACAATAGATGAAGAGGCTAGTCAATGCAAGTCAAAACATGGCATTGATGATGATAAAACAAAGAGATGTTTTGCATCATACTTTTCAAACAAATGTTGATATGTGTAATGAGTTGTTTCAGATTGATAACAGGTTTTCTTTGAAAGAAGGTGAAAAACATTTGTAGCAGTTAACATTGGTGTTGAGCGGTGTTGAAAACAAGGTTTCGGTGCAAGAGGTTGCAAAGGTCAAAGAGAGGACAAAGAAGCTTGGAAAAGAAGGCATGGGTTTCACAAATGTTTATTGCTGGTTTCCAAAAGGCACATTACAATGGCGAAGAAATTTGGGCAAGAGTCGACACAAGTATAAGGCAAAAGCAAGTAAAAAACTCCATAGTGACAGAGTTCAAAATGAGAAAGATTCCAAGTTTCCTTTGATTGTTTACCAAGGTAGAAACAAGATGTTTTCTGCAAAATTAGATTGATTTTCTACAAATTCAGAAATATTGCAGCATAACAGTGTCAAAGACAGCAATACATGGTTGTCAAAATCAAAGAAAATTTTGTCTTTTTATGAAAATCTCCAAATGACGAAATTAGGAAATTTCAATGGATAAAGACTGGAAGAGTGAGGGAACAGTCCCCTCATCTTCATAATCAGTAATCAAGAGATATTTTGTGGTCCAAAAGGCTTCTAGTGGGGAGGAATGATCAAGGATCAATATTTTAGCTAAAAATTCGAGGTGCTCAGAAATGTTTCAGACTAGGATGACAACGTAGAGCTCGTCACCAGGATTCCAGCGCAACTTGTTTCATCAAAATCCGAGTTCGTATGAGTAAGTTATGGCCTGTTATTCACTTTCTCAAACAACTAAAAAAATGAGCAAAACATGTATAGGGATGATGTGGTAGCCCAATCAGCAAAAGGGAATCTTTAGGAATATTCTTTAGATTTCTTCCAATGAGGCTGTGGCAAGTGGCACTTTCTAGTCTGCCAGTTTGGTCTATGTGGGGGTAAATTTCCTAATGATTCTAAGGTGGAATTGTATTTTTTTATTATTTAATTAGGATTTAATATTAAATATATATATTTATATATATTGTATAATATAATATATTATATGTTGAAAACATATATATATATATATATATATATATATACTACATATTACTTATAATTAAATATTATATTAAATCACATTTTAAATATCATTTAAAACCAAATATCAATTTCGCATATCCAAATTGAATTAAACCATAGTTGTTAGCAGATCCGTTATGATATAAATGTCATATGGTTTGTTGAATTACATAGTGCGATGGAATTAAATATATGCTTTAATAATAACAAAGGCCACATATGCTAAGGTTCGTTGGTTGCAATATAATACATCGAAAAATGTTTGAAGGGGGAGCGGGGTCAGGTTTTAAACCCATGACATCCACCCCACAACGCAGCCCGCCAACCAACATGCCACACACCCACATTTGAAAACAATGCTGCTAAAATGTTATTGAAGCCTCTATGCAGTGGACGGTGGAGCGCTTTAAACCACCATTAGCGCTAAACGCACTTAAACCATTAAGTTGTACTTATATTCTTGTTAATACACGCTTATCACTAATTAAGCGTCGATTAGTTTGGCCGCATTTTAGCAAAGCGGGCCATAGTTTGCAGACTTGCTATTTTTAGAAGTCCTAATTGACAGTCTTCTAGAAATAGTGGAGAAATTGGCGGTGTTGGAGCTCCTAGAGATAGCCTTGAGTTTCAAAATACCAGTGGCTAGGAAATCTTAAAATAAAAGGTTGAATGTGGAAAATTATATAAATTCCTCTGACAAAATATGGAATAAGAAAATAATGGTTTTGGTGGTTCAAGGATGGAGAAGACCTTGGAGTCGATTCATGTGAATTCCCTATACTCTAAGAGGGCTCAGGAGGTTGTGAGGGTTGATGAATTTCAAGTGGACCAAGTATAAAACAATGATTAGAAGCTTTTACAAATACGCAGAGGCATTGAGAAATAACGGAGAAGGAACCCACAAGAGACCGGCTTAAGAAGATTAAGAATATGTCTCCTCATGAACTCAGGGGAAGCGGATGTGAATGAGATATGGACAAAAACAGAGGTTTGTGGAACACGAATTAAGGGAGTGCAACAAGCTGAATACATGAGAATTAACACCTAAGCGTTGTACATACATGAATTCATGAATAAAATTGCAGACCACCAGCAGCTACATTACACGAACCATCAAAGCAACATAGCATGAAATATGATTACACATAAAAAGGAGATTACTAATAACAGAAGGAAACAGATACATACTACTCATTTCTCTATCTGGAATCCAAATAATAGCTCTGTATCATATTAATTTTAAACAACCCTCTCAAATATGTATCTCAGAGCACAGGGAGCACAATCATACAAAACTACAGAAAAATTCTTCAAAATTCTAGAACCGTTGTTCCTTTTTTGAAATACCTTCATATAGAGTTTTCTCCGAGGGTCTACGATCCTAATCATTTATGATCAACCCATACCTATGAAATCAAAATATCCTACCTAACTTGGAGAGCGTACATCGAGAAATTACTTTTGTACCGAGATAATTAAAACATGAATGGGTGAAGTTGAGATTTCACCAGCAAAATCATCAAAATCAAATACAAAGGACATGGTTGGTGATGGAGGTCAATTAAGGGATCCTTTAGACGGTATGGCAAGGAGAGGTTGTAGGTGGGTAGGCTAGTTTTCATCATATGATTCCATCTTTTTCTTGAAAGTCTCCACTCCCTCATTCTTATGATTTCCACTTAATCCGTTGTGAAGTGGTCAGTTGTACTATGCATGCTTAGCTCTTTATCGGAGGTTTCCTAAGCAAAATGAATAAACCATAATTGCATGCTCCACCCAAAATCCCATGTTGTGTTTGAATTGCAAGCCAGAAATCAGATTTCGGAGGGGGGCATGAATGGTATGTTATATTGGATGGGGAGGGTGCAAAATCACTACAAGCTGCCACGTAGCACTGTAGGCAGTATTAGAAACTAGCTGTTTCAGACCCCCTCTGGCATTAACCTTCGGAAGATAGAGGTGGTGCGAAATAGATTATGAATCGTTGAATGCATTGACGTAGAGCGGAGCTGAAGGCAGGATGGTGGAAGCGGAAGTGGATTTAGCGAGACTCATTAACACTGAAATGGGAAAAAAAGGCCACACGAGGGCTATTGATGACGTGGCAGGGATGGGTCCCACAAATATCACAATTGATTTATGATGACATGGCAGGGATGGGTCCCACAAATATCACAATTGATTTATGATGACGTGGCAATGATGTGGCAAGATGACATGGACCTGGCCAACATACCGCACATCGCAAATTTTTCAAGATAAATGCAAAGGGTTCATGTTAAAACCATCAAAGTGCGATGTGTGATGTGGTGGGGCCCGATCAAAAATCTCAAGTTTAAAAGATAACCACGGGAGGTAAGTTTTAAAATCGCTGAAGTCCAAAGTGCAGGGAGGAGTGACGTGGTAGGACGGAGGTGGGACTGCCCGCATATCGCAAATCAAAAGATTTGTGTGTTAGTAGTGGAGGGTAAATGGTAAGATTTGCGAAGTGCAATATTCGGGCACTTAAATGTCCGAGAGTGCGAAAAGGCGAAAAGTTAAGGGAAAGGCGAAAACAAAGTTTTGCATACGATTTGGTAATGCGGTAAGGTTGGATAGGTCCCACCAAATCGCATTGGTGGAAATATAAGTTTCAGCTAAGTCTTTAGAGGTAAAGGCTAAAACTTGCAGGGAGTGATGTGTAATGAGCGGGGGGATGAGTGACGTGGAAGATGGATGCCAGACTGCTTACGTCACTGTAGGGGTGCTATGGGGTACGACACACCCATCGAGGGTCTTCCCCCACAGTTATCGTGAGTCATAGATCTGTGGTCAGTGGACTTCTGGCGGAGTCAACTACAGAGGCACCAACACTGATAACCTGTGGGTTGTTTATGCCCATAGGTTTTCGCTGATCTAAGATCATCGGTCATTTATTTAAACCTCGCCCGATGATCAGCACAAGCATTATTTCACAGTGGGTGATGAATGATGTGGTGTGGCAGAAGTGGGGGCCGCCCAGCCCACACTTGAAGCGTTGGGCCTTTATATTACCCGCTCTAGCTCTTCATTTGCTTAACTCTTATGTTGCCTTATCCCTTCAAAAAAATTCACAAGCCAACATTGGCTCCATTGGGGACGATGCACTCATTCAAGTGTATCGAGAACTCACAGAATACTTGCTTGTGTTCTTCTTGATGTGCCTGGGATCATTGTTAGAACCAATTTCAAGCATCTTTAACCAAAAAAAAAAATAGGAATTGATGCAAAAAAACATAACGACATATATACACTATAAGGATATTTACAATGGGCCATCATAGCCTGCTATCAGTGCTGGAAGTAAGGCTTGAGACACTGTCCATTGACAGGAATCTCGAGGGTATCTCCTTCCAAATTCTCTAGCGCAAAAGTATTGTTGTCGTTGACCTCTTCCACCCTGAATGGACCAAACCAGAGGGGGTCGAACTTCCCATGCTTCCCTTTGTCTTCTTGCCTAGTATCCCATCGCAGCACCAAATCCCAAACTCAGATTTCTCTCTCTTTATCTATTTGATAAAATAATCCTTTCATTTTTTCTTGATACTGTGCTAGTATGAGGCCTATATGTTCCCACGTTTCATTCAACTCCACCAACTGATTCATTCTTTGAATAAGGTCGTTTGGCTCTTCCTTGCTTTCTTGTAAGAATCAGGCCATAGGTAATGCAAGCCGAATAGGGAACACTGCCGCTTTTCCACACGCTAGTTCATAAGGGGACTTTCCTGTGGATATTTTAGTGGTAATGCGATTTTCCCAGAGTGCAAAATTGAGCTAGGAATCCCAGTTCTTTTGATTTTCGTTGATGGTCTTCTTCAAGATCCTCACTAGTGTATTTTTAGATGATTCTGCTAGTTCGTTCCCCTATGGGTAGTATGCAATGGAGTTTCCCAGTAGGATGTTGTAACACTGACAAAAATTTACAAATTTAGCCGACTTGAAAGCCTGGGCATTGTCTGTAATGATTTTAGCTAAGCACCAAAACCTAGCTATTATGTTCTCCTCTAGGAACTTGATCACCACTGAGTCCGTGGAATTTCTTGTGGGCACGAATTCTACCCACTTAGTGAACTAATCCGTAGCAGTGAAGATCCATTGATTCTGATTGCTAGAGGCTAAATGAATCTCTACTATGAGTCAATCCCCCATTGTTTAAAAGGTTCTTCAACATATACTGGGATCAATAAGAGGGGTGCATACCTTTTATTTTCGGCAAATGTTTGACACTTCTCACAAGCCTAGACCCAGGCATGTACATCGCCAAACAACTTGGGCCAAAAGAAACCTACCTTTAGGATCTTGTGTGTAGTTGACGCCAACTGTAATGCCCGCCACACACCCCTTCGTGGAACTCGGTCATCACTTGGTCAATTTATTTCTCTGTCAAACGCAATAATAAGATCCCCGCGAGGTATTTCCAATATAGTCGCCCATTTGCCACAATGTAATTTTGAGACCTTAGTCTCAAAGTGCGATACTTGTTCTTATCATAGTGAGGGGGACACCTCAAGGTTAAAACATATTCTGCTATGTATTTATACCACGAGGATAATAGGTACTTTACATGTGTATTTTGTGTGGAAGATTTTATGCCCTTATGCATACTTGTATCCTCCTGTGCTTCTCCTCTTGTCATAGACAGATTCATTCCTAGAGCCTAACAGTTGGATTTAGACAGGATGTTTTCCCGCCCCTGACCTTTTATGAGTTTGGTAGGCTTTATCTCCATCTCATACTCCTAGATCTTAGCTATCCATTTTCCCCTCTTCCCTTCACTGTCACCTTGTACCAGAATATCCTTCACTGCTGTAGTGGGTACAAAAGCTATTATGGTTGATTGTAATATATACACTCGGAAAGCCTTCATCGATTTGACCGGAGTGTAAGCTTGCTTCTCCAGGATATCATATTTCAGTTCAACATCTCGCAGGACTTGACTGAAGAAGAAAATGGGTTATTCATGGCCCTCGGAATTTTTCTGTAAAAATACTGTAGCTATTGTGTGAGGAGAGGTGAAGGATAAAATCATGAACGACTTCCCATAATTTGAACCTACTAGCACTGGAGCTTCTGCAAAGGCCTGTTTGATCTTGTTGAAAGAATCCCTAGACTCAGGGGTCCATCTAAATTCACTATTCTTCTTCAGCATTCCAGTGATGTTTCGGAAAATATCGGCATAATTGGGGATGAACCTTCTGAGGAAATTTATTCTTCCTAGGAATACCTATACTTCCTTTTTGTTTCTTGGTAGGGGAATAGAATTTATCACCTCTACCAACTTTGATTCGATCTTCAATCCCTCCTTAGTTACTATGTGCCCCAATAACTTTCCTTCCTCCAAGAAAACATGGATTTTTGGGGATTCAGAGACAGGTCATACCTGCAGAATTTATCAAAGGTTCGTCAAAGGTGATCAATGTGTTCAATGTCATTTTTTGAAAAGACGGTGATGTCGTCCAGGTAGATCACCACAAACTTATCTTTCTCTCCTATGAAAGAAATGTACATCGCATGCTATAATGTGGCATCGGTGTTTATCAGGCCAAAGGGAATTTGGGTGTACAAGAAGGTTCCCCGAGGCATAGTGAACGTCCTCTTCTTTTGGTCTTCGAGGAGCACTGCCACCTGATTATATCCTAAGAAGCCATCCATCATGGACATGTAGGAGGATCGCACCACCATTTGCAAGATGCGGTCCATCTTTGAGAGGGGATAGTTATATTTGAGTGAGCTCTGTTCAGATTGTGTAAATCCACACAAATTTCACCATTCTTATTTCTTACAGGCATCAGGTTCGCCACCCATTCGGAGTATCTTAAAGGGACAATGATCTTAGAGTGTAACAACTTCATTATTTCCTTCTCGATAGCAAGGAGAAGAAGAGGGTTTATCTATCTCAGCTTCTGCTTATGAGTCTTAGCACCTTATTTCAGAGGTATTTTGTGCTATACAATGTCCATGTCAAAAGTCTTCAGATCTTGGTATGACCAGGAAAATATGTCTTTATACGATTGAAATAGCCTGAGGTACTGATCTTGGTATTCTTCAGGGACCCCTTTTGACAGCTTCACCACCTTCGGATCTTCTTCCGTCCCAATACTCACATCCCTGAAAGGCTCGTGGAGGATTATTTTTATGGGGTTTACTAGGATATCATTCTTGTAAAACAATCTCTCCAATGGCATAAGCCCCCTAGGGATGACATTTCCCTTTAATTGTAGAACACAGTGTCCATCCACTATCTCTTCCCATATGGTTTTTAGCTCTTCACTGTCATCCTCGATGGCTGAGTTGATTACCATATTTGAGAACTCGTCCACCCTTTCCATAAAAATATGGACCTGATCTTCATATTCGAAGACTTGCCAATGCTTTACGTTGTCCAGAATGGGGGGACAGTATCGCACCTCAACCTCATATCTGAGCAAAGGATTCTGCCGGAAGAGAAAATTAATAGTAGCCACAACTAGTGAGTCTACCATTCTATTCCTATCCCTTGGGATGAACTGAATGTTAAAAGAAGAAAATAATTTCTCAACCAAATCCCATACCTCATTCCTGTAAGCTTTGAGCCGCAGGTGTTTAGTTTGGCATTGGCTCCTGGCTTGTCTCACTACAAGCTCTGAATCTCCAAAAACATTGAGGTTTTGTATGTTCATGTTCTGCACTGTCTGCAGCCCCAACAGTAGGGCTTCATATCCAACCATATTATTTGTGGCTTCGAATTCCAGCTTAAAGGAGAGGGGAACCAAGCATCCTTCTGGTGATATCAAGAGTACCCCGGCCCCGTTTCCCTCTTGCGAGTAGGCTCCATCAAACTGCAAGGTCCATATCTTGTTTTCCTCTCTTCTAATAGGATTATTATGTATTAGAGGGAAAGTGTTTGTTTCTTGTAGGAAATTTTCGTCCTCCTCGAGCATAAGACAAGAGAATTCACCCTCATTACCATATAATGGAGAATTTGTGGAACCATTGGCTTTGGTGACCATCTTCACGAAGCTGGATTCACGATATAATCTTCTTTCCTCCCCACCGAATACTGGAATAGGAGAATAGGTGAGGTCAAGTTTCATGGATCCTCCAATCTTAGATGCCCAGGATCTGGAAAACAACATTCTAAACCGAGTTGGGATATCAACTACAACAATATCCATTACCACACTTTTGGATGAAATATGGGCTAAGTTTACTACCAGATCTTTTATCATGCCTAACAAATTTACCCTCTTGAATCAAAGGAATACATATATTTATAAGGTCTGGAGATTTGCAACCCCAATTGCTCCATGACAGACAATGTAAACAGATTATGTGAAGCCCTGAAATCTAGCATGCAGTTGTGCAATAATAGGTCATGTATAACTAGAGTCACATAGAATGGGGGAGTGGCTGAGTCCAACTCTTCTACATGAGGCCCAAAACTACCTTGGGTCTTTCTTCTTGGATATTGAGGTTGTCAGGGAGAGGGCCTATGCCATGGGGCAGCATGAATTGGGACACTTGGGCCCTGTATGAGGGTTTTTTTAGGAGCTCGATCAGGGGTACTGGGATCTTGACCTTTTCTAATTCTTTCTGGAGGCTAAAGGTCGTGGGAGATTTTTCTATAATAACGTTTTTGAACTTCTCTTTAGGAGGGTCAGGAAGTTTCAAGGGTATAACTGTGGGTCTCTCATTTTTGGGAGGGTCAGAGCCCTATTTTGAGGAGGTGGATGCAATGGCTTTAGGAGAGACAAACTCCTTTAAGAGATTTTCCCCCCTGCCGAAAGAACTGGGAGGGGTCTATTCTCTTGATCTCAACTCTTCATCTTGTTCCTGCACTCGGGTTCTCTTCCTAGAGAACCTGAGATCATTCTTTCTATGGAGTTGAGCTTGCATGAAATCCATGAACTACCTACAGTAATTGTCAATATCTTGATCCTCTAGGGGGACTTCCTTCTCTTATGGCTCTTCTTGCAGGGTGAGTTCACCTTCTTCATCCTTTGAGTAAGTGAGGAATTGATATTCTTGGCTCTTTGTGGCTTCCTTAGCCTTTCCCTCCACTTCCCCTTCCAGGTATAGAGGAGGTTGGATGTGATCTTGTTGCTCCTTCCTTTCTTGTTGCAACAACTGTAAAGGGGGCTTCCGATGCTGGGGATTAAACCCATAATTAGGAATCATTTGTTTGGAACAAGGAGGGGAAATATTAGCCTCCAATTCAAGCTTAACCAGTTTATTTGAGAGGTTCTTGATCAACTTATTCATCTCTTCGATTCTATACTCCTGCGATTCCCTCTCTTGATTAGAGGTAGAAGCCTCCTCCCTACTCATTGTTCTGGCATCATTGTTACACCAATTTTTGGTCATCTAACCTGTTACCATTAGATGAAACAAAGTACACCATGTAAGACCAATTTTACCTTAAGTTAAATTGCTTTCACTATGAAAAATAACCTAGTAATCCTTATTTATTAAGTTGTTTATGGTCTAAACAAGAAACTCCATGAGGAAATATTAAATAAATCCACATTTGTTTGATTTTCCTCAAGGAATAATTAGTTAAACAACAATTTAATAAATATTCTTGGTCATATTTAACCCAAAATAGGAATATTAATTAGATAAATCATTATTTACCTTATTATTTTCTAGGAATAATTATTTAAACCTTATTTAAAATAACATTCCTTGTTAAATTTGACTAAATCATTTATAAATAATTGAATAAATCATTATTTATTTGATTATTGCTCAACCACATCCTTAAAATAATAAATAAATAATTTATTTATTTATTATTTACAAATAAAGGGATTTGACCAAAGTCAAATTCCTTTTCCCTCCAACAAATATAATAAAATATTCCATAAAAGTTGGATCTTGATTTGGTTAATAATATTTTAATTATGCACCAATATCTAGACTAAATCAATATTTTTTTATAAATAGAAGGGTTTTTCCATTTTCTCACTACCTTTTGTTGCCTAAAGATCACTCTGGCTCTATACTTTTTGTCTGACTTCGATCCTCCATCATTGTCATATTTTGCTACCATTTTCCTTGTGAGCTCCCTTTGAGTTCATTTTTTGTCTGGGTTTTCTACACCATAAAGAGAGAGAGAGAGATTTGAGATATGAAGTTCTGGGGACTTACAAGAACCCATCTCATTGAGGGGGACTAGTAACATCTTTCTATGTTCCCTTCCCAGGTGTCAAAAAATACAAAAAAAATCTTTAAAAATATTCTTGTCTTGTCTATAGGATGCATTTAGCAACACTTGCTTTTATTTACTGCTTAATGTCTTTTACTACATAGATATAGATTTTGTAGCATTTATCTTGGTCAACTAACTACATATCTAAATAAATTGGTAGCCATATTTGAAGTTAGGGTTGTTTGTTATGCACAGCTAAAGTGGAATTTTTTCATACACTTACAATTAGAATTCATCCTAACAACTGGCGACTCCACAAGGGTTTACGATTATGACCTCTGTCATTTTTCAGATCCCTGCATGACCAACTACTTCAAACCCTAGGATTTTACTTCATCTTCTTGTTTTTCTTCTCTTGATGCTATTTTTAACCTATAAAACCCTAAAACATTAAAAATTCTAACTTTTGTGTGTTTTCAGACCTATTGTGCAGGTGAAAGGTATCAACCGCAGCTGAGACAACAAAATTTTCTGAAACCTACTCCTGAGAGTGTCGAAAGTGTAGGTCACACTTTTTGGGCCAAAACTTGCGACCTGAGCCTCCAGGATGCAGAAAACAGGCCAAAACCTTTGACCTCTACAGAAAACAGGTCAAAAACTACGACCTGAACGTTTTGCGAGAATTGTTCTGATATTTTTTTGGGTTTGTCTAGGCCTCTATTCAGGGTTGTCGAACCTCCGTCTTCACCCGTTTTGGACCTGTACTTTCTCTGCTATACTCATCAAAGTGGGAACCTAGCCCCCTAGGGATTCAGTACCCTCCACCTTTCTAGGAAGATTTTTAGCTGCAACAGGTCGTCTGAAATTTCAGTGTGTTCAGCCATTTTTCAGATCTAATCCCTCACCTTTAGATCCACTTCAGATTAGTTATTCGTCCATCCAAAACACCTCCTTTTAGTTTTTTTTGGGTCTTCCTCTAGGGTCCCCTCCGTTTCCCTCCAGTTTCTAGCCTTTCGCCCCCTCATTTACAGTAATTTTCTCTCTGATTTTTTGTTTTTTTTGTTTTTCACCTATGTCCAGTAGATCTGACCTTTAGATCTTTATCCCTCCTAACTTTAGATCTATTGGCTATTTTGGTGTGTTTTGACTAGATTTTTTCCCACCCACAGACTAATTGTTGAGAGGCCTGCCTCCTTGGGTTTATATTAATGCATAATTAGATGCTTATTTTTTGTTATTTCAATTTCATATACTGTTATCTGCAGGTTTATTTATAGTTATACAACACACTTTTTATTTTTCTCTACAATCATCTGGGTTTAAAAATTAAAATTTACACACTTAACACACACCGTAAGTGAATAAGAGCCTATTAACACCGCCAGGAAAAGACTTTAACATTGTAATCATTTGATCCTGCACCTCTCTGCCCTTGTTTCGACATTGTAATCAGATGATCTTGCACCTCCTTGCCCTTGTTGGTATCTCTTCCCTTTGTGCTGTGTTTGTGCTTTCATCATTGCGCCCCTAAGGAATTTAGCCTAGAGAATTCTTGGCCTTCATCCTCAATTTCTAGTAGGAAGACTTACTCCTCTCAATAGGATTCGAGTTAGTTCTCCACCGAGTCCGCACTCCGACACCTATTTTGGTTCATTAGGTTCCCCTTCTGGTTCTGTCCTGGGTTCTCCCCCTGTCACCTTCACCATGTCTGGTTCAGGACTTAACGCTGGTGGTAGCCCCGACCCTAATTTTGGGAATACTACTAGTGGGACCGCAACAGAAACTATTCTGGTTGCTCCCTTGCTCCCCTATATGGAAAGCCTCATTCTTCCCGATTTTAACCAGTTTATCAATGACCCTATACGCCATGATGCTAGTTGGCCGGCTATGCCAACCAATATCCCTTACAACATCCCCAAGTTTGAAGGTCTTGCTGGAGAAGATCCTGCAAACCATGTTCAATCTTTCCACATGTGGTGTTCGTCTAACTCCATTACCGATGAATCTATCCATTTTCGATTGTTACAACGTACGCTTACTGACAAATCTTCTAAGTGGTATGTTGATCAGGCCTCCTCCTCTCATACCACCTTTGCGACTCTTGCCCGGGCTTTTCTGTCTCATTTCAAGCTTCCCCTTCATTATGACACTGGTATCGAAATTTTGAATTATTTTCGTTAATCATCTACGACCCGCCTATCCAATCATGTCCAGGAATGACAGAGAAGAAAGAGCCTATCTCGAGCCCCTACCCTCGAAGACTGTGTCTACATGGGCTGGTTCCTTAGATCCCTTTTTTCTGCTACAAGAAAATATGTCACATCGCATTTCCCTCAAACTGAAGAAGCTGCTCTCCAGATTGCATTAAAATATGACCTGATCTATGCACAGTCTGGTTATGTTTATACCGTCTTACCTAATCTCCCTAGACCCAATGGTGAGAATGCACCAGGGGAATCCCATGGCGCCGACGGTATCGTTGGAGCTCTTTCTCATCCATACGCTCAGTGTCCCATGGGTTATGGTTTCCCTCAGGGAGGGGCCAGCTCCTGCAGCACTTTCCCCCCTCCCGGTAGCATGTATCGAAGATACATAATGCCTCCTCCTTTTGCCCAACTTGTTTACCAAAATGTTACCCAACCTCCTTACTATCCGTATCTGCAGCCTAGTGCTCCATCTCCTCCTGCATTAGCACCCCTACCTCCCTTTTCTTCTCAACCCCTGCAACAGCAGCCACCGCCCCCTCAGAGGCAGGTGTATGCACAGCAGGGCGTGACTAATACTCCTACTTCCAAAAATAAGAGAAAAGGCACCCAAAATCAATCTCCCCCTAGTAATCCTGGACCTAATCCCCATGGTAATGTACCTAACACTAATAACTAGAAATAGGGCACTCATCCCAAGCAGGACAGGCATGTTCGCATGAACAAGCCTTGTTATTGTTGTGGTGTTTATGGTCATTACACCCACGATTGTCCTCTTTTACCACATATGTGGCATATGTCGGAGACTCAAGCAGCATCGCGAGGACAACAAGCCTCCCCTTCCGTTCCTCCCAGTGCTGCGCCTAGTCAGCCGGCTGTGTTTACTAATATTTTCCCTCAGTAAGGATTTGTGGCTACCCAATCACTTGAAGGTTAGGAAGCCACTCAATCTCCTCCATCTAGTACCTCCAATTACCAGATTCTCATGATGAACTCTGACCAACCCATTACCGTTGACCTCAACCTTCAGACTCGGTCCCGTCAGTACAACAAGCCTCCCACTACGTCTACCCTCGAGCCCCCTTCTTCAGGTTCTACAGAGCCACTTTCGACAATGAATGGTCCTTTGCAGATCCCTCAGCCTAAGGAAAAGGTTCATACCAAGATTCCTAAGGTAACATTATGTCAAAATGCGGCTTCTAGCAAAGCTGCCCATTCGTATAGTATAGCAGATGCTTTGGCGCAATCTCCTGCTGCCATCTCAACACTGGAACTCCTCCTGTCATGCCCTTCACAACGAAAAGATATAATTTCTTCCATGGGTGTTGTAGATACTTCAGATGATCGATTGATCATTTTTGATGTTGACCGTTCAGAACATCCTCGCCTTCCTACTTCTGTCGCCTTCCAAATCCCCATCAAGGTCTGGAACGCCAACGTTTCCCATTGGATCATTGATGAGGGGACATCCACTTGTGTGATGGCCGCTTCAGTTTGGAAGTAACTCAAATCACCTGAGTTGGACCCTTCCACCATCACCCTTCGAGCGTGGGATGGCCACTCCTTCAAGCCCATTGGCATGTTCCGCAATTTTCCTATCACTCTTGCGACAAAGACTGTTTGTGTCGACGTAGAAGTCATTGATGTCCCCTTAGATTACAACATTCTATTGGGTCATAGCTACACCTATGCAATGTCTACTATCCCATCTGCGGTTCACTGCAAGATGTCCTTCCCTCATAATGGAAATATAGTCACCATTGACCAGTTGACATATTACGAATCGAAGTCTCAGACCTCCCCTGAGTCTATCACATCTTCGGTGGCCAATAAGAAAACCGTCGACCCCTTGACCAGTGTCTCACCCGAACTCTACAAAGAGTCCTCTTTTATTGGTTCATTCTCTGGTCTTCCTCCTCCTATCTTTGATCCTATCTCATTGAATGTTTGCATGATTCAATCGTCTCAGGCTTCCCTCAAGTGGCCCACTTCAGCTAGTCAGGAGCCCCATCCTCCGCAACCTACTCCTAGCACTTCGAATTAGCCTTTTGGACACCCTCCTCCTGGCCCTTCACCTGCAGCTGGTATCCATGAGCCTCTCTACTCTCCTGGAATGGTTCCTCCTGGCCTTAACCATCTTGGAGTCATCCCGCCTTGCCATTACCCCTTCGGTCAGATACCGTTGCTAGATCCCCCTCTTGGAGTGTTCTCGGTACCTGCTATGGCTACCTTGTCCCTTCCTAACCTGACCTTGGGGATTCCCATCTGGTACATCAATCCCCCAGCTGCTACCCCGCCTGGTCAACCTAAACCTTATCTTTCTTTGACCCCGATTCAACTGGTCCCCATGACCCCTCCCGCTTCTACCGTGCCCCAGCCACCTCAACAAGAACCTTCTCCTGGTACGATAGCTTCGGGTAAAAGGGGTAAATCTCATATGAAGGCATCAAAAGACAAGGCTGCCCCGACTGACCCTGCTAATCCTCAACCTCCAAAGCCTTGTGCTTTTTTTGATATTGTTGGTCATGCCACCCATCATTGTCCCGAGTTGCCTCGTATCAAGCCCATGGTTAGTTTTGTGTTCCCTGATTCTACGGTCCCTGAAGCCTCTGTTTCTTCCTTGACTACAGCCAATAACCCTAAGACTATTCACACCAACAAAAACCTTGTGCTTTGTGTGATCTCCATGGCCATTATTCCCACCATTGTCCTCGCCTCACGCATTACCACGCCTCTTTGGAGGTAGTTCGGGAGTACGAGATCAAACAGAACCAATCCACCTCTTTCTTCCTTGTGCAGTATGCTTCGGGCCAGCTTGAGGATTTCCTCACTCACATTGAAATTCCCCCTCCTGATGTCAAGATGACGAAGCCTGCGGCCACCATCCTCTACCTATCATCATTCCTGAGATCCAAGGTGGACGCTCCCTCTGAGACTTCCCCTTCTATTTCGCTTGACCCCCCTTCAACGATCACCCTGGGCTCAACATCAATGGATCCATTATCTTCTTGTTCTTCCGTCACCCCCCATGACGATGCACATGTGAACCTTTATTCTCATGATGATGAGTCAGGTAGCTTCGCCACGTCATGTGGTCTCCCTTCCTCCAGTCAACCCATCTTCTACTATGATGATGACATCATGGTAGCATTTTCCACCCCTGAGTTCATCTTTCCCGTCCATAAGCAGAATGGCACCATCTGTTTCTATGGTGAATTTCACGGCCTGAGCACAAGCTGCCCCCAAGGTGGCTCCCACACAGCACCTACCCATCAGTGTGTGAGTAGTAGACATCCTACCCAGATCAATCTCTCTAGCAGTGTTTGTTCAATTTCTACTTTACGCTCAGATTGCCAGAATTGTTCATCATCCTCCCATTTTTTGTCTTGTGGCACCTTTTAGATGGATCCCCTATCCATACCTTATATCAGTTATGCCGATGGTGCAAATTTCTACTCCTGGAATCTAGCCTCGGCAGGTTGGGCCTTTTTTACCCCCTTACATTTTCTTGTTCTCTCAAATGGTGTAGGCATTGGTACTGCCACCAATAACTAGGCTTAATATGATGTAGTGCGAGGTTTATTAGCTGATGCCCTTTCCCATCACATCCTCCACCTTCATGTTCGTTTAGATTCCCTGTTTATTGTCATGCAATTGACTGGTGTCTATTGTGTGCATAATCCTATCCTTTTTAGAAGATATTTATGAGTGAAGCTTTTGATGCGTGAGTTTGAAATAATTACATTTAGTCATGTACCTAGAGATCAAAATCACTATGTAGATAACATTGCAAACAATATTCTAGATTGGCACTTAGCACACACATTTAACACAAAAAAATAAGATAAAAACCATCAAAACGATGCATATCCATTATATGTGTTGTATAAAATGTTTTAGAGTCCGTTAACTCTGATACATATGACATGCCCATAGCATGTTGCAAAAACTCAAAACTGGGGGCACCACCTACCCCTACACCTAATCACTATCTGGAGGATCCCGAGCCAATGGTTCTACTCCTATAGCTTGTAGATCACGCATCCCTTGTCTGGCCATCGCCATGTGCTGCATGACCCCTCGCCACTCCAAGGGTAGACCAATACATGGCTCCATGTACTGGTCATCCAAGTTTTGCGAGCCGCGCTCTGAAACCTCGGTCAGAAGCCTCTCACATCTACGACGAATGTCCTCCAAGAGGGCTATTGAATCCTCTTTTTGCGTCACTCTCGATCCACTAGGTCCTACAGCTCCTGATACTACAGTTCGTCCCATATACCCAACCGGTTTTACCAGTGTTGTAACTACATACCAAGAGTGAAAGAATCAGTACCATATTCAATATTCTGAAACTTTACAATGCACATAAAAGATCAACAAATTTTCACTTACCATCGGGCCCGCATACTCGACCAGGTGGTAATGGAAAGTCAGGGTCCCCATGATAACTCATGCCACTATAGGGATAGTTGTCTATGTACAGTGGCATCTGATCCCAATGAGAAAAGAACTAGGGTCGAAATACCCGTCTGACCACCCCACCTCCTCCTCTACACAATAGTCACCCCCACCGACACATCCTAGGCTTCCTCTGGCCCCCATCTTGGAGCTGTATGCGAGATCGAAGTGTCAGGATCTTCTCAAAGAAGAGCGAACAAAACACTATGCAATATTCACATTCATGGTTCACTTGTTTCTTGCATAGTGACAACTATCACTTCAACGACGAAAACATCATCTGGGCCCACCCATAGTAGGTCCCACTCAACACACTCTCAAAAAGCATCATCTATCCTCCAGTGATGTGGTGGAGTGCTTGGTTGCCCAGGATCCGCAGCACCGCTGTGGCCACTACACGGGTCTCTAACCTCTCTAGATCCCCAATCGGTATCTTTGTCCCCTTGACTTGGATACCTGGTTGAAAATGGTGCTCTACAAACTCCATGATGTTTTTCCCTCACAGTAACACTGGCTGACTATTCCCCACCATCCCAAGTGGTGGGAGAATAGTCAGAAAATATATATCTTGGACCGTCAACTCGATTCAGTGCCCCTGCACTATAAATACCTCATGGTTTGGATCCCAATAATTGACAATCTAGGCCAACAAGGGCTCTCCAACTCTCATCAAAGGGTTCTCCACAAACTTTAGGACCCCAAACCTGGCCAATGCACTCCGAACACCATGATCCTCCCAGATCTCCAACCGTAATGCGTCCAGATCTCTCTCTCTCCAGTTGATTCGCAACTCTGGCATATCTGAAAAAAACCATCATCTTTGTCAGTGTACAGAAAGGAAATATTGCATTCACCCATAAAAACCCAGCTCTCAGCCAAAAACAACACAGAAAAACCCCTCTCTAATAGGTCACACTTTTTAGGAAAAATCCTGCTACAGGTCGCACTTTTCTGCCCAAAACCTAATACCCAGGTCGCAGATACTGCCCCAAAAAGTGCGACCCGGCCATGAAGAGGATCAGGGGTCTATTCCTGAGCTTTGGGCACCTAAACTAAATTTTCAATCCACTGAAATGAAAGAGTAGGGTTAGGCCTCTTACCTGCAACTGACGGATCTCGATTCCAATGGTCGGTTTGGCTGCTATGATCACCACAAGATTTAGGGCCTTCTCTCCTCTCTACATTCACCACAGCTACACTTGCAAATGAGTGAATTTGGAGGGAAAATGCCTTATTAAAAGAGAAACCCCTGATTTTTCTTTCGCCTGCTACGGCCAAACCGTAGCTCAGTTTGGAAAACTGTCTGTATTGTTGGATAGCTCTCACCGAGCTCTCAAATGGGTATCTGTTAGTTTTTTGTGATTTGATACTTCACCAGGACACATTTTTTTCAAGAAGCGTCACTTCACCACTCCCCAAAATTGAATTTCTTCACTTGCAACACTTGTACTTGGGGCACCACTTTGCCTCCATACTTGTCCATGCTCGTGTCTATTTTCATCATGAGTAACCATCTTGTACTCATGTCTTTATGGTCCCCATTGGAAATTTTCTGTGTGGCATCATCATCGAGTCGCCCTTGTTTAGAGAATCCGGGTTGAGTCATCATCGCATCCATGGGGTCTATCCCGAGTCCCTTAGTATCCCGCTATAGTCCTCCATCCTTCATTTCTTGATTCCTCTCTTGTGTTGCACATCATGGCCTTCAGTCCTACTATCTCATGTCCCATTTGATATTGTGTCAGTTGCTGCAAGGTCATCCATGCCCTTTATGCTCTAACAAGGGAAGTCATTTTTCTGCTACTCAGTACCCCCCATTTCATCATCATCCCTGGTGTCAGTCTATCAGGCGCTCTACTATTTTCTCTCGTGCCTTAATTGAGGATCCCTTATTTCCTCACCTATGGCGGACCTCCTTCTATCGAAATCAGATCATTCATTCCAGAAGACAGGTCTAGAGGGCGGTGTACCTTGGTTCCAGCTTCCACTCTTGTTTGATGCCTCAGAACATGCAAAGGGACTCATTGCCCTTTGACTTTATTGTTTCTCATCTCTAGCTCCTTACAACATGATCAAGATTCGTATACTTGATGGTTCAGTGATGTAGCAGATTGTACCGGTGATTCCCAGATGTGTGTGAGATGTTTCAGATCTCATGAGGTGGTGTCCCTTCAGGTAGCCCCCCACATGCCCAGATGACCTCTTCATTATAGCCTTTGATGCAGCTCTATAGATTTGATGATGTCGCCCTTAGCCGCTTGCAGCGCCGTTTAGTTTTCATGTATCAGTCATATTTTCAGAGCCCTTTCCTGTTTACAGGGGCACTTTGGTTGTACTTATATCTCATGTACCCAAATATTATTGTATAATTCCTAGATGTTATCCCAAGCACAGTATGTATGTAGGACTCATTATCATGTTTTTATCTGGCTCATGTTTATGCCAGAATGTACTATATATTTCAGTCCCTTGTTTAATGGACACATTATTCTTTGTATTTTTCCTCAACAGGCATAAGTATGCCTCCCTCGCCACCTATAGCATAGGTGCTCATTCATAAAAGAGACTTATCGTACCTGTAAGTCTCACCTCCTCAGAGTCTAGTCCTCTAACGCTTTGGTCTACCTTGTATTTATCCCTCTCTGACTTCCTCGTCAGTGTCTAGTGATTGAGTTCTTACAATGTACTTTGGTTATACGATTAGCTCCTAATGCTCGCATGCTGGGGGGAAATCTGTTACACCAATTTTTGGTCATCTAACCTAGTGCCTAGGAAATCTTAAAATCAAAGGTTAAATGTGGACAATTGTATAAATTCCTCTGACAAAATATGGAATAAGAGACTAATGGTTTTGGTGGTTCAAGGATGGAGAAGACCTTGGAGTCGATTCATGTGAATTCCCTATACTGTGAGAGGGTTCAGGAGGTCGTGAGGCTTGCTGGATTTCAAGTGGACCAATTATAAAACAATGAGTAGAAGCTTTTAAAAATATGCTGAGGCGTTAAGAAATAATGGAGAAGGAACCCACAAGAGACAGGCTTAAGAGGATTAAGAATATGTCCCCCTATGAACTCAAAGGAAGCGGATGTGAATGAGATATGGACAACAACAGAGGTCCGTGGAGCGCAAATTAAGGGAGTGCAGCAAGCTTAATACATGAGCATTAACACCTAAGCGTTATAGAGACATGAATTCATGAAAAAAATTGTAGACCACCGACAGCTACATTACACGAACCATCAAAGCAACATAGCACGAAAGATGATTACCCATAAAAAGGAGATTACTAATAACATAAGGAAGAAGATACATACCACTCATTTCTCCATCTGGAATCCAAATAACAACTCTGTATGATATTAAGTTTAAACTACTCTCCCAAATATGTATCTCAGAACACAGAGAGCACAATCATACAAAACTAAAGAAAAATTATTCAAAATTCCAGAACCCTTGTTCATTTTTTGAAATCCCTACATATAGAGTTTTCTCCAAGGGTCTATGATCCTAATCATTTATGATCGAACCATACCTATGAAATCAAAATATCCTACCTAACTTGCAGAGCGTACATCAAGCAATTAATTCAGTATTGAGAGAATTAAAACAGGAATGGGTGAAATTGAGATTTCACCAACAAAATCCTCAAAATCAAACAGAAAATACATGGTTGGACATGGGGGCCAATTATGCGAGCCTTCAAATGGTATGGTGAGGAGCTGTTGTAGGTGGGCATGTTGGTTGTCATCATACGATTCCATCTATTGCTTGAAAGTCTCCACTCCCTCATTCTTATGATTTCCACTTAATCTGTTGTGAAGTGGCCAGTTGTACTGTGTGTGCTTGGCTCTTTAGCGAAGGTTTCCTAAGCAAACTAAATAAACCATAACTGCATGCTCCACCCAAAAGCCCATGTTGTGTTTGAATTGCAAACCAGAAACTGGGTTTCAGAGGGAGCCATGAATGGTTTGCGGTATTGGATGGGGGGCCAGAACACACAAGTTGCCACGTAGCACCGAAGGCGGTATTAGAAACCAGCCATTTAGACCCCCCCCCCCCTGGCATTAACCTTCGGAAGGTGGAGGTGGTGCGAAATAGATTATGAGTTGTCGGATTCATTGACGTGGAGCAGAGTTGAAGGCAAGATGGCAGAAGTGGAAGTGGATTTAGCGGGACTCATTAACACCGAAATGGGCAAAAAAAGGCCACAAGAGGGTTATTTATGACGAGGCAGGGATGGGTCCCACAACTATCGCAATTGATTTATGATGATGTGGCAGTGATGCTGCAAGATGACATGGACCTAGCCCGCATACTGCATATCACAAGTTTTATAAGATAAATGCAAATAGTTCATGTTAAAACTGTCTAAGTGTGATGTGCGATGTTGTGGGGCCTGATTGTAAATAAAAAATCACAAGTTTTAAAGGATAACCATGAGAGGTAAGTTTTAAAATCACCTAAGTACGAAGTGTAGGGAGGAGTGACGTGGCAGGATGGAGGTGGGATTTCCCGCATATCACAAATCGCAAGATTTATGTGTTAGCAGCGGAGGGTAAACGGTAAGATTTGTGAAGTGAAATATGTGGGCACTTAAATTTCGGGGAGGGTGAAAAGGAAAAAAGGTGAGGAAAAGGCAAAAACAAATTTTTGCATGAGACTTGGTAATGCGGTAAGGTTGGACGGGTCCCACCAAATTGCATCGGCGGAAATATAAGTTTTGACTAAGTCTTAAGAGGTAAAGAATAAAACTTGCAGGGAGTGATGTGTGATAAGTGGGGGGATGAGTGACGTGGCAGATGGATGATGGGTTGCTTATTTCACTGCAGTGGTGCTCTGGGGTACGATGCACCCATCGAGGGTCTGCCCCCGTAGTTATCATGAGCCTTAGATATCCGCAGTTATCGTGAGTCGTAGATCTATGGTCAGTAGACTCCTGGCAAAGTCAACTATGGAGGCACCAATGTTGATAGCCTGTGGGTTGTTTTTACTTGTTGGTTTCCGCTGATCTGAGATCATCGGTCATTTCTTTAAGACCCTGCCCGATGATCAGCACGGGCGCTATTCCATGGTGGGCGATGAATGATGTGGCATGGAGGAGGTGGGGCCGCTTGGCCCACACTTGAAGCATGGGGCCTTTATCTTACCCACTCCATCTCTTCATTTGATTGACTTTGATGTTGCCTTATCCCTTCAAAAGAATCACAAGCCAACAGGGGGAAATACAGTTTTTTCCATAATCGAGGCAATTTTCGCCCAAACAGAGCTCAGAAAGAGGCATTCTTGGCTAACTAACATGCTAGGAACTCAATGAAGCATTTTTCAAAGGCAGAAAAGGTCATCTATAGGTGTTTTTGCGCATTTGAATATTTTTTAAGCCTAGGACCACCAGGTGTTGGAGGCATTGCTAGATCATCCACAGTCCAAATTGAGCAAACAAACTGTCATTTCTGGTATATTTTGATTTTTTAAACTCATTGGAATAGGTTCCAATAGAATTTGAAGCTTGTAAAAACAATTTTAGCACACTTGAAGCTAATACAAAGGCCCACACTATGAAGCTGGACCAAGGAGATGTAGCCTAGGAGGGGTGAATTCCTTCAACAAAATTCTATGTATTGAGCTTTGTTATGTGTGTTTGTTGTGTTTATATTTTCTATTGTTCAGTCATTTAAAATTATGTTTTTAAGTTTATGAAAAACACTAAATTTCACCAAGTAAATTGAATTGACAATCACATGCTCAGGGACAAACTCTTGATGAATAAGCAAACCAAAGAAAAAGGGATTTTATATCTGGAAATGATACTAGCACAACAATAACTAGAAAGAGTTTTATATCATTGTGTACAAGAATTTGTGAAGGAAGAGTGTGAAGGAGGAGATGGGAAGGCAGAGTGCAAAGGAGGTTTTGGGAAGGTGTAGTGTTATGGAGGAGAGTGAAGGCAGAGTGCGAAGGAGAGTTGGAAAGGCATAGTGTTATGGAGGAGAGTGAAGGCAGAGTTGGGAAGGTGGAGTGCGAAGGATGAGTTGGAAAGGTAGAATGTGGTGGAAGGCCCAAGCAGAAGGAGGGCCGGCAGGGAGGTTTGAGGAAACGTTTGAGGAGGAGGCTCTAATATAAGTAGAAGCGAGGTGGAGACGTCAGCGATACCAATGCCACATTCAGGCCAACGACATTGAGAGGAGGCATGTGTCAAGAAGAGTGCAGGGGAAGTTCCACTACTGTGGGAGGAGACAAATGTGCGCATTGGGAGAGGGTCGAGTATTCAGACTGTGTGTCGTGGGAAGAGGGATAAATAGATAAATCAACCAAAAACATAAAATATACTCGACCAACAGCATACAAGAAGGATTTCGACCCACAAACAATGGAAAACTCAGCCCTTTCATAACTGAACAAGATCAAACTTCTAGCATAAGTAACTCGACCCTTTTGAAGAGATTCCATCCAACAAGATAAACATATAACTAGACCTCTTAATCACAAAGGAAATATCAGGTGTGTTAGGTAATTTCTTGAAAATATCGGGTGCATTACGTTTGCTTTAGAATTTTAACAGCTGGACAATTATTGTCTACAAATGAAGCAGTTGGCATGGTGACAGGTCTATATTGGACACAGGTAGGTTAGAGAGGTAATGCACATGTAGAGAAACACATTTTATTCACAAGGAATACATCCTGACAATTCTGACAATGAGAGGCTCATCAATGCGATAATTGAGAGGTTATTAATGTATAGACAAATGCACCATGATCTTGAAACAACCAGATTTAAATCAATGCATAAGACTACTGCAACAATGATCTACGATGTTTCCACATGAATAACAATAGAATTAGACACAAAATAGTGGATCAACTTGGAGAAGGGAATGGAAACGTAGAAAACCTAACACATAAGCGCACAATGAGGAAGAAGAAGGCCACTCATCATGGCTTTGATACCATGTCAAACACAAGCATGGTAAGCACACGAGAAGGTAAGATAAGCATGGATACAATATTATTCACAATGGTACATATTTATCATACATTGGGGTGACCGTTGGATTCATATTCCAAGGTCTCCTGGACTCCCTGAGTCTCTTAAGCTTCCACACTAACCCTATAAGGATTAGGTGTCCAACAGGGAGAAACTAGAGGTTGCCCTTTATTATTTTGTAAGGAATTGTTAAAACAACACATGCTTGAATCTTGAGATTCCAGAAAAGAACATTAAAAATTAGGTGGATAAAATTTCCCTACTCCTACTTCAAAGGATAATGTCAATGTTATAAATTGTAACAAAAGGAAATGGGGATTGTTGTCTCGAGAGAAAATTTAATGCAACCTTTCACACTTAGATATTGACTGTCAAACTACAGTGGTAATTAGAATTATTTAAATGAAAAATTAGAATTAGTCTCATGAAAAATTATTCCCCATTTTCTTAATGTAGGTTTCGAAAGAGCACTAGCCATCTTCTCTTCTGCAATTAGGTATTGTGTCTTGAAATATCAGAGATAATTCCATTGATACATCATCTTTGTTGCAAAGTAGTCAAGGTGCATTAGAACATAGAAGTGTAATGGGTCAGCATCCTCGCCTGAAACATCAAAATCATAGCACAAATTCAAAATCAAGGCTAAGAACACTTCAAGTGCTTGTTCCTAGCCACAACAATTCCACTTTGGCTTTACATATTCATTCAATTTAAGTCATTATGTTGGTCACCCTATGACTTCAACGAATGACTCTAGCAGGGAAAATTTTAAGGATGGATGTTTATCTTAAAGTTTAAAATCTTAGCGAATCTTAGTAGTCCCCAATATGTGAATTTTTTTGTAAAAATATTTAGTTTTGTAATCATTTTATATTAGTATATATAAATTTTTGGCGATTTTTAGGGTAAAATATTTTTATACTATAAAATTTGGGCAAATTAATTTTAAAAAAAAGGGAATTGGCAAATCTTTTTTTTGGAAAAAGAAAGGAAAATTAGCCCACCTGCGAGTATTAGCCCCTAAAATTTTCCATGGACTCTAGGTTAATAGGTACAAAAATACCATTAGGAATGGTACCAAAATATCGGGAAAAATTTGGACCTTCTCTTGGCTCTAAACCCCTGAGCTTTGAATTCCTATCACTTGTGACACTATAATCAAGCAAAATTCCTTTCTCAAAAAGGAAAAAAATCACAAATACTTGTTTCTCTATCTCCTATCACACAATTTGTAATACCTTCTATGCAAATGTTTCCACCTCTACCTCCATCTACACCACCCCTTCAACATCAACATTTTTAACCACTAAACCATCAACATTAGACTAATTCCATGAAGCTTGGTCAATCACAAGTTTAACTTCCTTCTCTAATTCATTTCCAAGGTCATTCCTCAGTCTTTTCAACAATCTCCACTTCAACACCATGTCTCTATGTTGGTATCTATTAATTAACATATGCGCATTTCTACACTTATGCCATTCCTTTAATTTTTGCATTCAACATGGATATATGATTCCTTTATATATTTGATCAAGTTAAATGAACTGTACCAACCCTTACCCCAAGCTGAAGGGTGGCATATTATCTTAAGATGTTTGAAGAGAGGAGGAATGACTAGGTTTTGTTAACCCCATGATTATATTGTGAAATTGGAGGGTTAAGATCCAATTCATTTTCATCAAGCATGTTTTCAGTGATAGGTGCATCATGTTTCATCATGGTAAAATTTCATTCTAGAGGCATGTTCACCAAATTTTGAGGAAAATGCTATTACAAGTAGTTTTCCTATTTTCTAGGAGTCAAATTTCCAAGCCATGCTTGTGAAAATTGACCATGTATCATTTGTATTTGTGAGCTCATGTTGCGAATGAGATTTTTCTTGGACATGCCAACATTTTCATGACATTTCTATTTTTAGGCTTTTAGTAGTTTTGGTTTTAGGGCTTGCATGCTGATCTTGAACAAATATTTGTGTTATTTGCGATGAGTCTGATGAGGCTATTTTTTTTAACATCCAAGATGTTGCTATTTCTAGGCATGCTCTAGTTGGCATCAGTCTCCTAGCATGGTAGGAGTTACCTTCTTTCCATGTTTCCTATCTTTTAGGATTCATGCTACTATTTTTGACATGGTTATATTTAGCATTTGTTATTGCGGTAGGTATGGGTTCTAGTCTCATGGTTCCAGTGTACAGTAATTTCACAAGTGGAAGTGTTCTTTGTGTGACATATGTTAAGATTTGAGAGGGTTGTCACATGAGGCATGCTAAGCATCTCAACCTCTAAACCATACTTTTACCTCCTTTGGTATATTTGGTAGTTTGGTATGTTTGTCCAACTTAATATTTATCCTTTTCTCATGGTTTGAGTTCTAAATTTACTAGTAGATGATCCTTTACTATTTTTGGAATGGCTAGTGCATGGGTATTTGTGCCATTTTGGCCAACTAAAACTATAAATTGACTTTGTATATTTGGCTAACAAAAACCTAAGTTTGACTTGTTCTATCTTTAAAAAACTTAGGTCGACCTTATTTATATGTAAAATATTGGTTGAAATTTTACATGAGGCACAGTCATTCAAGAGTGAAACTAGCATTTGAAATATGCATGCAACTTTTCTAACCTCAAAAAGTCAACTTGGTTTATTGGCATCCCTTGGATGTGGGTTCCAAGGATTCCAATCAACAACTAAGTGTAGGGTTGTTAGAGCACGTTATTGCATATACTAGGGTGTGTTCTTGGACTGGTTAGAGGAGAAGTGTTGTAGTGGATTTTAATTAGCAACTTATGTACATAGTTATCAGTGAGAAGCAAAATATTTTAGTGATCAAGCATTGTAGAAACCTATTTTCATCCTGTATAGCATGTGTACCATATAAACAACAACTATGTTGGAGTTAAGGAACTAATAATAAGAATTATTTCCACAAGATTGAGGTCAAAACAGTGAGATGACAGTAATATTTAAATCTCTTTGAGTCATGTGGTTGAATAGTTGTTTCTTGTTACAATTCTCTGGGTTCCCATAATTGTTATTCATCCTTTTCTAGCCATTTTTGTTGTTTCCATCACTACATGCACTATCAGTTATGAAACCAATGTCATATTCATCACTATGATGCAAACACTATTTTTATTGATATACATATAAGGTTTGATTATGCCATTTATTTATAGCTCTTTCAGTCTCGTTGTTGAATAACTGTGTTCTTTTATAGTGTTGTGGGTGTCCGAAATGCCTTTTTTTATTCTACATTCATTTAAGGTGAGTTTTGGTTTCATTTTCATCATTCATAGTTGTAGTTCACTAATGAAATTGAATCTCCCTCGTATTATTTGACTAAGTTCTCATGTGCTCTTGGTTCCTTGCATGGATCTTGATTATAAATTTTTCATGTGCTGATCACTTTGTTTTTTTACACATTTTTTTAAGTTGTTGACAATGTACCATCACTAAGGACACCCCCTTGTGACCGTAAAGGCGTCGGTTCAAAGGGAAGAGTAATTAGCAAGTGATCTTAGGATAATTTCTTGTATTTATTTTGTAGAGATAAAAAGTCTTAAATATATTCCTCTCATTTTGTATTTGAAAATATTGTATTGAAGAATAAATCAAATCTACCCAGTTACTACTATCTAAAAACATTTATTAGGTGGCACTAAGGAAATTGTTTGAGGTAAATTTAATCATCAGATTAGCCATTTATGAACATTTTCACGCAAAAATATTTTCAAGTCTAGAAAGTCTCATTCAAGTATCCATGTTGATTGCCACTAAAGTAGTCTTGGTTTCCAGGATAAAGAAAGCAAGAGATTGGTTTATATTGAGAGTGTGGCATGTTGAAATTTTAAAGTCTATCTTTTTACTTTGCAAATCTAATTAAAATTAATGTTAATTGTACTTTCTTGCAAGAATTCTTTGGAGATGATGGTTGAGCTATAATTCAGACACAAGGTTCAACAAACTAATATTTTTGGCTTAACATGTGTTGATGTGTATGAAAATATAACTTTTGAGGTGAGGTTATAACATTAGATATCTACAATTTTATTTTCCTAATGTCATGAAAATATGGCCATGAATTGTGGGTCTATTCTTAATTTCTTACAATATATCGATCATGATAATTTATATTAGGTTTGAAAAACATTCTTGATTCCAAAAAAATATAAGATTTGTGTTTTTTCAACTATTGTGAAGTTAAGAATGGAATAATCTTATCTAAACATTTGCATGTCATGAAAAATGATCGCATATCCACCATAACCCTCTTCTATTCATGATTTTAATAGAGGTATTGCCTTAAAATTTTACCTCATCTAATTTACTTTCTTTCTCATGCCATATAGGGAGTTTAACACATTCATTGATTGTGAAGTTTGGAGTTTACTATATCTTTTCCTTTTTTGTATAAATCTTGTATCGTCTACTTTATTTTATATTCTAGTGTTCATCGTCTTTTATGTCTTACACTCTGCATTGTATCTTTTTTTGTTTTCAGAAAATGAACTCAGTATTGATGGTAAGAAGCAGGAATTAAAGAAACAAGAGAACAATAAAACTGGAGCAAAAAAAGAAAAGAGAGAGAGAGAGAGAGAGAAGAGAACCGGTTTAGTGATACCTTTAGAGCCAATATCCCATCTGAGACACACACATGGAGACTGATGGTCAAGTCTTCAGAGTTGGTGAATTCACCTGCAATTCCTTGGCAACACAATGATGATGTTTTGAAGTGATGAAACAATATTTCATGCGTAAATTGTAGTCCAACAATATTAAGTTGGAAGATCATATTGTAATACTTGACATTTCATATAATATAATTTATGTGGTTGAAATTATTTATAGGTGCACTTGATATTGTTTAGTATTGTAATTAACGTATGTAACTTTGCATTTTCACATTAGATGAACATGAACATTTTATGACATTTTTTTAATTTTGTCGCAAAATCATACTAATTAATTTATGTTTATTAATAATGAACACATAAAATCAATCTAAAACGACTAAATTAGTAGTTTAATTCATTAATGATGAACACAAATAAAATGAATATACTACTAAATTAGTCGTTTATAATGATTATTAATGAAATTAAATGAAATGAATATAAATTACTAAATTAGTCATTTATATAATGAATATGAAGTTACCAAAAATGATAAATTACTATTGGCGATAAATTTGTGATTACAAATGATGAACAAATTTTGCATATATATGACTATTAATAGCTAATTTACAATATCTTATAACACGACCAAAATTCAGTCATATTTTTTCGTCATTAATTAGTTTCAAACAATACTTAAATTTGCATATATGTGACTATCAATAGCTAATTTACAGTATCTTATAACATGACCAACATTTTTGGTCATATTTCTTTGGTCATTAATTGGTTTTCTCGGGTGATCATATAGTAATATATTTTGTTGTATATTTGGTCATTAATTGTGGCAATTAATGATTAAAGCATTGACTAAAATTTGCATTTATGTGACTATTAGTAGCTAATTTACAATATCTTATAACATGACCAACATTTTGGGTCATATTTATTTGGTCATTAATTTGTTTTCACGGGTGATCATATAGTAATATATTTTGTTTTATATTTGGATATTAATTATGGAAATTAATGACTAAATTAATGACCAAAGTTATGACTGAATATACTACTAGACGTTAAAATTGAGACAACCAATTAATGACTAAGCTAAAAACGACTAAAAGTTAGTCACATTATAAGATACTTTAAATTAGCGACTATTGGTCACCGACTGAAAAATGGTTGTATAGATGCAAATTTTAGTCTTTTTTAGTAACTAATTAGCCATTTTCGACTAGTGATATCTTGTATCATTTCACTTACTCTTTCATGGTTGTATATTCAGATGATATCCTCATTTTTAGTAAGATTTCGGTGGAGAAATTGCAACATATTCATAAGTCCTTCACACTCTCTAACCACACAAACTATGACTAAAATCGAAAAATTATCCTTTGGCATGGATAAGGTCCAATACTTGGGCTACATTATTGATGAGAAAGGTGTGCATGTGGATCTAGCCAAGATCCAAATCATTTGAGATTGGACAGCGCCGACAACTCTAATATAGCTTCACAAATTCTTGGGCCTTGTTAACTTCTACTAAAGATTCATGTTGGGGTTCTCTTATATCACTTGGCCCTCAAGTCAAGTGACCAATGGTGGAGAAAAGGAAAAAAAAAATTGTTCTGAGTCATTTCTTATGCTCTACACCATCCCTCACCCTTCCAGACCTACAACAAGCATTTTAGATTGAGATAAATGCCTTCGACTATAATGTTAGTGTAGTCATCATTCAAAAAGTATATATAATGGCCTATCATAGTGAAACACTTTCTGATACTATTCAGAGATATCCATATTATGTTAAGGAGATATATTTATTCATGAAAACATGTGAGAAATGGAAACATTATATCCTAGGGAAGGAGATGATAATACACACAAATCAAAAGCCTCCTAAATTTATGTAGACACAGGGGAAGTTACAGAACGATCTCCATAAAATATGGTCCACATACCTACAACAATTCCATTTTAACATCAAATAAAAGAAGGGTAACATCATGTTGGACAGGGTACCTCTCGATGATGTAATTTGAGAAAGACTTCACAGATCGAGGAGAGGAGCATACAACACGGAGTTAAGATAGATCCTTAGGGGCTTTGGGGGTGGTTCAAATCCCCTTATTTTATAGAGTGATGGGAATATTTTCTATACGTTGAGCTTCACCCATGGTTTTTGGACCATGGTATTGTAATTGAGAAGACTATATAAGGAGTCTAGCATAGATATTGAGGAAGGAATCTCATAACTTATGATAGAATGCACTTGGATGCAATGTTATTTTTAGTCTTTATTCTGTGGTTTGGGTTAGAGGAAATTCTCATGCAGCTGAGTGCACAGAGACCTTAGGAAGTCTACAGCTGAGTGCGTAGGCCCCTGCACCTGAGTGTGCAGGGTGGAACGTATTGTATTAGGGAGATATGAGCATTAATGAAATAATTTTGAAGACATATATGTGTTATGAGTTTGTGTGTTTGATTTAATTTTACTTTATATCATATGTACTAATTTAATGGTTCTAATATATAATTGCATCGAAAAGTCCTGTTTATGGTTATTTATGTTGTTTTATGCTTTCTAAAGTGAAACTGCATAGTCTGCAAGTTATTTCATTAGAAGTGTTGAACAACGAATGTATAATTAGTAAATGTGTTCTGCGAAGCTCTGTCAAGTATTGAAAGGAATATAAGCCCTAAAGCCACACTCCATTATCCCTTTGGATGCATAAACTTGGTTCTAGCATCCCCCTATATTGCCTCGGGTGAGTCCTCGGTCTACGCAATAGATCGTTGCCGAAAGGGCCGGTAATAGTGGGTTTTATTGGTTCCAGCAACCACATTTGAACTTGGTTCTAGGCCCCATAAAGCCAATAAATGATTATGTTCTGGGGTCGGGATATGACTGAGGGATATGCGGATATGGCATCCATCTAAGAAAGGTATTCAAGTTTGGGTAGATCTAAAAGAACATGAGTTTGTTGTGGAACAAAATGAAAATCCGCGCATATCTGATGAATAGCGTTTACAGAAGTATATCTTTACAAATCAACAAAATATATTTTTCTCATCATTTTCTAGTGAGATGCATGAGTTGTTATCAAGACTAGCTAAGAAAATGACCCATTTCAATAATAGACCTATTGATTGGACTCCAGAGTTGATCAAGCAAATGAAGAGGGATGATAATGAGATCGCAAGGGTTGTTGATTATTGAATCGATAGAAACCTTGGAGGTTTTATTACTGATTTCATGAACAATACATCTGTATCCTATAGCGAAGAAAAGGGAAAATGTTTCAAGGGTCTGCGAGGTAATTACTTAAACTCACTGAATTTCTAGATTAAGATGATATCGTGTGAAAATGGTGTACTACGGATGAAATTAGATTGATGTTTGGAGGAAGAGAAACCGAAACTACGTGACGGGGTAAAAGGTTTAGGGTAGATTAGGATAATTAGATTGAATCTAAGTATAGTCCATTATTTGGGTCTGAGAGCGAAGAAAGAGAAAGCAACCCTCCCATCCCTAGAAGTGTGTCCCTAAAATTTGGATATAATCAAAGCATTGCGGGGATTCCCTAACCTTCCACTCTAGTCACCACCCATCTCGATATTGTTCCTCCACCTCTGCATCCACCTCCACCTCCACCTTCATCATTTACCATGGATCAATCACCGAAGATGCCTGTTTTTAAGGGATCAGATGATCCCAAGCAATTCTGTTTGGTTGGAAAAGCAGTATGGAGATTGCAGAACATCACTGATGAGAATATGAATAAAGTGCAGTTGGTCAAAACGCTGCAGGATAGATCATTTTCTTGGTAGATGAAATATACCTTGACAAATTCGAATGCTACATTAGCCCAGATAAAGGATGTGCTAAATGTTGAGTTTAAGAAACCCTTGTCATATTCCTAATGTATTACGAAGACCAAAGAGATCAAGAAATTGGTCACTGAACCTATGTGGGAAGTCGATCAAAGGTTTAAGAAACTTCTAAGAAAAATTAGCTTTGAGGTCCCTGATAAGAAACACAAGGAATGGTTTATTGTTGCATTTTTACCCCATCTTAGATTACCATTATTGTAGCAGAAGATCACAACCCAAGTTGAAATTATAGAGATTGCGATGAAACTAAAAGCTTCTTTGGTAGCTAATACCAGTATAGGGTTTTAGAAAATCTAAACCTAGTTGGCAAGCATACATATGGAACTCCAAGATTTGAAGAAAGGATAGGAGGTCTGGCCTGATGTGTACTCAAAAGTTTGGTGTATCAAGTGTAAATCATAGGATCACTATAAGGATCTGTGCCCTATTTACTAGGATTATTTGGGCATTGGGATGCTAAGTCTGTTGAAGCTTGGACCGAGTACTGGATCAAGTATGAGGCAAAATTTCTATTGTAGCATATGTCAAGTTGCATGACAACACTCCACCATTTACTGTCATCTACTACAAAATTGTATCTGATCACCGAAGCAATTGTTCTGAAATTATTGCAATTATGTGGTACATGATGAAAATCATTGTCAAAGTTATGATCTAATGATGCAGCAGAGTCCTGGTGCATAAAAAATGAAAGTAGAGGGTCACGAAAATTTGGGTTCACCAACAGCATGTGGAGTTTATTGCTTCATCGAGGAGGAGCCATTAGACATGGACAAGGAAAAATCATATTTTACTACTGCAGTCAACCTGAACATTTTGCTAGGTATTTTCATAATCATACTATAGTTTCCTATAACTATTATTGTGCATTTGATCATGAGATAGAGGATTGTCCCATTTTATTAGCTAAAATGCAGGAAAAGTGAAATCAGCAGCCTGCCCAAAACATACATATGATGAGGTATGAATTGCACGAGGAAGATCCGAGTGTCAACATAGTGACATGTAGTTGTGTAAATACTAAAGAAGATCTTGTGAAAGGAAATATGCCTATGGAGGTCACATGGGTCCGGAAAGATGGAGACAATATTATTGGGTTTAATATAGAAAGCGAGAAAGAAAAATTCATGGAAGCAAAGAAGAATTGTTCGACTACTCGAGCTTCGACATCAACCGCACAGAGACAAATAATTTTGTAGAAGGATAAACCTGAGGAGATTACTAAGAAATTTGATCCATCTATTCTAAATTATTTCTTGTAGACATATATGAAGTTGCTAAGGAATTAGAAAGCTATGGAAGGGTTGTAGGAGCTAATATAAAATTGCGTTGGCAAATAAGAGCCATGACTTGAACAAGGCGCAGTGAATAAGGTCTACCAAAATAAGAAGAGAACTAATAGAGAGATGTTGTTGACTGTGCAGATAGGGGATTATGAGATGGATCAAGTAATCCTTGACCTTGGATCATATGCAAATGTTCTACCAAAGTAGACCTAGGAATAGATGGGGACACCTAAGCTACAATGGTTGTTGATTCAGCTAAGAATGGAAAATCAACATAACATCATTCCTATGTGTCAATTGCATGGCATTAGCATAGATATTTATGGAGCAAGTGTGTTGTCTGACTTTGAGGTCATTGAGATTTTTTATGATAGTAATCCATATCCTACGTTGCTTGGATTTGATTGGGCTTATGACATGGATGCTATAATCAATCTGAAAATAGACAGATGGTGTTTGAAAAGAACGGTACCAGGTTCGTTGTGCCATTGGACCCTTATAAAGGTGTGTTCTATACAGAACTTGTACAACATGAATATGGTGATGCTAATATTGATCATATCTATAACCTCATAACATAGGATGAAGACTAGATTAATCCTACCGCTAATGGTAGAATAAATTGGGAGTGTAATAGATCATGTGTTTCAGACTCCGACAGAGAATTGGAGCATTGGAAGAACCAATTGCATGAAGTATCTACTAAGAAGTGTAAGAGAGTCACCAAGTCACTTCGTTGTGTCACATCAGAGGTATGTGACTTGCCATTTTATAATGGAACTGGGAATGTTGTCTTATTTTTTAAATAGTTTGATTAGAATGTGCCTGAAGAATAACGATAAGAAGTTTTGGACTTCGCCTTGAGGTCCACTCCAGCCCGATATTTGGTCATGCACAGAGAAAGCTTAGGAGGATGGAAGGAATTTTTCAGACTGATAAGACTTAGGTTTGGTCATGTACACACTAGGATCGAAGATAAGCACAACGACAAGGATTATCCTCACGAGCATTTATCTTGTTGGACCGCATCTTGGGGTGAATAACCTCAACTGAAATAGGTTCATATATTCTTTCATACCTTGGATACGATACCTCAGTAGTGGTATCTTGAAACAGAGCTACACCATGGCACCACATATTTGTATGAGATTACGAGAGTTTTTTTATTGAATTATAACTTCACTGATGGTTGGGATTGTATTAATGATGCTTTGCAGGAAGTTAGAATAGGAATATTCTGAACTACCACTAAGCTAAGGGATTTTGCATAGCCTGATTGGGTTGCACAGTTGGAACATACACAACAATTTTATAATATTATGGTGTAAGAAGGTGAGGAGTATTTTCGTATGTTAATATTCCTAAGTTAGAAGGACAACATGAGGTTGCAGATCCTGACATAGAGATGCCAACCATATCATAACCTTTCAAGAATCAACAAATCAGCATAGGCTCAAAAATAGACCCCATGTTTTCAAATATTGGGGACTATTGGGATGATGACACTGTGAGAAAGGTCACTGAATTTTTACATGCGTACTAGGATCTGTTCCCAAAAAAATTTCTAGAGTTGAAAGGAATTATAGGATATCTGGGAGATATGCACATCACTTTGAAGCCTTATGTGAAGGTGGTTAAGCAACTTCCAGATCGGTTGAACCCAAAATAGAAAGAGAAATTAAGGGAAGAACTAGACAATATGCTTAGTGCTAGCATTATTGAACCAGTAGAGGAGTCTGAGTGAGTTAGACCTATGGTGGTCCAGGAGAAGAAAACTAAGGTAGAAATATGGATTTTTTTTTATCTTAGAAAGTTGAACAATTCCCGTGTCCATGATCCATTTACGACTCTGTTCACTAACGAATTTTTGGAGAATGTTGGAGGGTCAGAAGCCTACTTATTTACGAATGGATTCTCGGGATACCATCAGATCATAATTGCGTCGGAAGATAGGTGAAATACCACCTTTGCTACCGAATGGGGATAATTTCAGTACAAAATCATGCCATTTGCATTAAAGAACACTCCCACCATATTTTCCATATTTTTTGTCGCAACATTTAAAGAATATATCCACAAATTCTTGGAGGTGTATTTTTATGGTTGGATAGTCTTTGGAATGTTAAAGAAGCATGTTTCTAGTTTGCGCTTGATTTTGGATACTTGCAGGAAGTATCAAATCTCCTTGAACCTGGATAATTGTATTTTTTGTGTACCATATGGTATACGACTGGGGAATATTGTCTACAAACAAGGATTGATGGTAGACCCTGCAAATATCATTGTGATTATCAATTTGGAGCCTTCGAAAAATTTGAAGTAGTTATGCACGATGCTTGGGCATACAGGATATTATAGGAAGTTCATAAAGGTGTACACGCATATCACTGCACCGATGGAAAATATATTGAATAAAGATGTCAAGTTATATTGGGATGATGATTGTTAGAAGAGCCTCTATTTACTGAAAGACAAGATGGTAACTACGCCAATTCTAGTCTTTCCAGACTAGAAGAAGGAATTCCATGTACATGTCGATGCTTCCTAAATATATTTTGGAGTTGTGTTAATGCAGACTGGAGAATGATATATTTATCACCTTGTAGCAATTTCAATCAGGAAGTGTTATAAGGAAAAGAGGAACTACTCCACCATAGAGTGTGAAAAACTGGCGATGGTATATGCACTGCAGAAATTCTGACACTATTTATTAGGCATGCACTTCAAATGTTCACAGATCATTCTTATTTGAAATACTTGGTCGACAAGCCTATGTTGTGGGGGAAGATTTTCTGATGGATATTTTTGTTCCATGAGTATGATTTCAAAGTAATTTTCAAGCTAGTACAGTGAATTCAGGACCCAATCATTTGTCTAGGATCAAGACCAGCAAAGAGCCGACGAATATTGAGGAAGGATTACCTAATGCACAATTGTTCGCTATTCAGGTTGCAGATGAGCATTGTCTTGATATCATTCATTTTTTTACTACGGGAGTTGCACCTACGAAATACGCTATGCAGTAGAAGAAATAGTTGTTAGTAACGACAAAAAAATTTACTCTGATTGCCGAACATCTCTACAAGATGGGGGTTGATAAGATTATGTGAAGATATGTTCCTGAGCATGAGAGACATAGTATTTTGGTTGGACATGGCAGATTTTCTCGATGTCACTACGAAAGAAATATCACTATGCAGAAGATCCCACAAGCTAGACCTTGATGGCCCACAATGCATAAATATTCGAAGCAGTCTTGTAGCGATTGTGTTGTTTGTCCTAGGACTGGAAGACTATAATGGAGGGATCAAATGGCATTGCATCCTCATGCCACTTTGTCAGAATTTGATAAATGGGAGATTGACTTTGTGGGACCGATTGATCCACCAGGGAAGAAAATGGGTGCTCGGTACATTATTACTATGGCATATTACCTCACTAGATGGGCTAAGGCACAACTAGTCAAGAATTGTAGTGCAGGAATGACCGTGAAATTCATTTTTGAAAATATTTTTTCACGGTTTGGTTGCACGAAGATCTTGATGAGTGATCGAGCTACGCATTTCTTAGACAACACGATTAAATCATTGAATGCGAAGTTGCGAATGCATCACCAAAAGAGTACGCCCTATCACCCTCAGCAAATGGAACAGTGGAAGCCTTTAACACAATTCTGGAGAATGCTCTGACAAAGGTGTGCAATGTAAACAGGGATGACTGGGATCTGTGCATTCATGCAGTTTTATGGGCCTAAAATACTACATGTAAGAAGTTACCTAGTCAGACTCCATTTAGATTAGTGTATCAACAGGAAGCAGTGATGTCGATGGAATACATTGTGCCTAGTCTCTACATCGCATCAATTACATATATGGTGGAAAATGATATTATGGAGTAGAGATTGGAGCAACTGCTTGCACTGGAGGAAGATAGGTTCATCGCTAGGTTTCACCAACAAGTACAGAAGGAGAGGGAAAAATCCTAGCATGATCGACATATTAACAAAAAAGCGTTCAGGATGGGGCCTTAGTTCTTTTATATGACAGCAAGTTCGTGAAGTTCTTGGGTAAGATGCAAATGCACCAGTTGGGTCCTTATATTGTTAGAAATGTCTTAGAGGGGGGCGCAATTCAACTCGAGAAGCTGAATGGAGAGTTTTTCCCTCGACGTATCAATGGTAGCAGATTGAATTTTTATAGGGACGACTCCACCCCTAGGGTTCGCATTAACTATATGGTCAGAGAAGAGTCTTAATGCTCCACATAGTTGAAAGAGCGCATGGGACTATAAACTAATTTGCCGAAGGGTGGCTTCGTCGAAGTAGAATTACTATGCAGTATGTTGGAACATGGCACAGCTGGAGGAAACTATGTCGAGGGAGGAAGGACTGTGCCAAAGAGGTGGGTCTGACGAAGTTAGTCCAAAAGTGACCGTTGGCACCAGAACAGTTGATTTGACAAGGACTTAGCCATTAAAAGGAGAAGGACGGATGTATTTAATGGGCATATCGGGGGGGATGTGCTACCAAATCTACATTTACGAGGCGTATCTAAAGGGGTTCATGGAATTTGAATTTGAATTTTTCTATAAATTAGGCATCCTACTCCACATTCAAACACTTTACGCTCTAAGAGTTAGAATTGAAATTTTGTGTCTGCAAGAGCGCCAAGTGATCTATTGCACGTTTGGAAATATCTACGAATATATTGAGTAGGAAATTCTCTACCTTGGGTTAGGATTCATCATGACAACAACAACACTAGAAAATTTCATAGGTTCTAGGTCGCCCAGGAAGCAGACCATTGCCGGCATAGCTCCATCTACAAATTCGAAGAAGTCGATACTTAGAACATCAACCAGAAAGAAAATTCAAAGGAACAGAGGTCCAAGGTGACACAAGATAGGAAGAAGTAGGCTGTCGAGGTAGACAAGTCAGAAGAAGAAGAAATTGCACTAGGAGGGATAACAGAAATTGATGCGAAGCAGGTAGAACCTATCTTTAGGTTTCCCCCTTATATTTTGCCATGGAAACCGATAGCTGCGAAGCTGACGAAGGACCTAGACACTGTAAAATACAAGATTTGTACACCATTGTTATTGGAAGAAGTGTTGAATGAGGGGGATTTGTTGGGAAACGTGCACGAGCTATGCATGGAGGATTGGGATTTCAACGACCGTAACAAATACCGGCAATTTGAGACAAGACAGTATCTTCATTCGATATATTACGAAGCTACTAGAGTAAAAAGGTTAAAACCAGTGAAGTGGGTGGATGGAATTCAGGATGCAGGGTTGTTGAACATGTTATATGTTCCGCACTTTGGGTGAAGCATCATAAATACAATTTGTGTGAGCCAATTATTGGCCCTATTGCACAATGATTATCTATGGTTGGGAAAGAGGATCCCTATTGGTGCTATCTTGATAAGGAATTTCACGACACTTTGTTATCTCATCCTTGACACTGCAAAAGAATTTTTGGGCAAGGATTAGGACAAGAATATGGAAGAATAGATGAAGCAAGATTATGGCTAAATGAAGGGAAGCAGGGGTTATTCTATTAAATCCATCATAGATAGGTCGGTGCACTTTTCCGCACATATTTTTCAGGAAAAATCATGCGGAAGTGTCGCGCAGAGGAGGTTTATGCACCGATGGTGGCTTTGGTTGTGGAGTGCAGCAAAGGCGTGGTATACAATTGGGTGGGATACTTATGTAAGGAGTTCCTAATGGATTGTAGAGAGGCTCAGGAGGAGGGAAATTAGTTCCACTATACGTGGCTCTTTATCTTAATAGGGTTGATGGCCTAGAAAAAGCCTAATGATTCGGAATTACCGACTGTGGACCCAGCTCTCTGCGAGGCTGAAAGGTATACCTCGTTGTGGAATTCAAAAGAACTAACACGGGCGATGGAGAAAAAATTATTTTGGGTCAGGTTTGAAATGAGTCTGTGCATGGTGATCAGCCAAAATCCCCGGCTATCACCAAGTATTTGGGAGGAATATCAGTAGGTCACATAATTCCAAGAAGATTTCCACCATGTACACATATGAGTGAAGAAGCACCTTGCTGCGGTCTGGTACAAGCTATCGTACCTGGTGAAAAACGAAGATGTTGTGGGCATAGTCAGTGACTGGCCAAGTGATTTGCTAACTCTTCCCACTAAAGGCATGAATATAGAATAGGCAAACATGAGTGGAATACAGACCAATGTACAGACTGGAAAGAAGGACACCAGGAAGCTTCCTACGAAAGTCACCTTCGTGACTGATACGGACACTAAAAAGGAGGTTGAGATAGATAAGGATGATCTAGAGAAAGGAGGGGATGATGATTATGGTGGCATTAATCCAGGCAATGATACATTTATGTATCTGGCAGAGCCCCTTACCCTTATATTGTTAAGAGGTGATATACAAAGAGTGGTGGTGTGCAGAAGAAGATGAAGTCTAATAAGTCTATTGACCCGGAAGCAATGGTCCTCAGTGAGGGGGGCCTCGATGAGATAAGAGACATTATTCGACATGTCACTGGACATTTTTGGGGTAATATTGAGGACCAGTACAAGAAGGTACTGGTGGAGGTCCATCGGGGCCTCAAGGATTTACAAGTTTAGATGAGCGTAGTACAAGGGAGCGTGAGACAAGCGAGCATGAGTCAAGTGAGAAGGGTTCAAGAAAGTGCAGCTCAAGGTGCATATGAAAGGGGTCAAGGTGCATATGAAGATAGTTGAGTTACAGAAGCAATTGTAGTCTGCTACTCCACCAAAGGTCCGGGAGTAGTGCGCAACAGAGATCAAGGCTTCCAATGAAAATATTGACTCCATTGTCTAGGAGTGCGATCAAGTCTTTTAAGATATTATGTATGTATAGGCCTTGCCGCAGGAGGACCCTTAGGTGAAGAAGATTGAGGAGGAATTTCATGAGAAATTGCAACATATGGACCAAAATAAGGTCATCGCAAAGAATTTGGCACCAATATAGTGGTATGTCTGTCTTCGAGAGGGTAAATTTTTGCAAGAAAATATCGATGAGTTGCGCAGAAAAGAGCAGCTTATCACCGCGAGAGAATATCCATGGGAATTTGAGGTCAGTCATCTATCACAGGAACATGGAAAAGCAACTAAAAGCATTGCATCAAGATTTATCAGAAGACAGATGGGCCAGTTACTGAGACGTTGTTGAACAAAGTACAAGAAGTTGAGAAGCAGTGTGGCAAAGAAGTTCCACCTCTGAAGGATGCCTTGAGCGGCATCAAAGAAAAGGTCGATGATGCACCAGGAGACTGACTCAAGATGAGTCACATTTTTGTGTTGGGGGCTCGTTGGACAAGGTACCCCTCGATGAATTATTTTGAGAAAGACTCCACAGGTTGAGGAGCGCAGCACAGAGTTAAGATAGAGTTTTAGGGGCTTTGGGGTGGTTCAAAGCCCCTTATTTTATAAAGGGATGGGAATATTTTTATACCTTGAGCTTCGTCGATTGTTTTCAGACCATGGTATTGTAAATGATAAGACTATATAAGGAGTCTAGGATATATCTTAAGGAAGGAATATCATAAATTTTGTGGTTTGGGTTAGAGGAAAGGCTCATGTAGCTGAGTGCATGGAGACCTTAGGAATTATGTAGCTAAGTGCTTAGACCCATGCAGCTGAGTGCGCAAACCCCTGCAGTTGAGTGCAAAGGGTGGAATGTATTGTATTTGGGAGATCTAAGCATTAATGAAAGACTTTTGAAGACAGATCCATGTTCTAATTTTCTATGTTTTATTCACTTGTATTTTATATCATCTATTCTAAGTTAATGGTTCTAATATATAATTGCATCACGAAGTCCTTTTTATAGTTATTTATGTTTTTTTATGCTTGCTAAAGTGAAATCGCATAGTCTGCAAGTTATTTCAATAGAAGTGTTGAACAATGACTGTATAATTAGTAAATGTCTCCTACAAAGCTCTGTAAAGTATTGAAAGGAAGATGAGCCCTAAAGCCACACTCCATTTTCCCTTTGGATACAGAAACTTGGTTCTAGCACCCCCTTATATTTCCTTCAGTGAGACCTTGGTCTGCACAGCAGATTGTTACTGAAAGGGTCGGTAATAGTGAGTTTTGTTGGTTCGCGCAGCCACATTTGAACCCGGGTCTTGTTGGAAATATTGGGGGGGGGGGTGAATCAGTGTTCCTTTAAATTAGTATTATTATTAATCTTTCAAAGCATTAGTTAATATCCAATTATATCAGTGTTTGTACAATGATATCAGTAAAAAAAAGGAACACAAAAGCACACAGTTTTTAAGTTGGAAACCCCCTCCTGGACAAAAACCACCTGAATTTTTTTCTAATAATTCTTTAATATTCAACTCCAAAAAGAAAGCTCCAACTTCCTAGAATCTAGAAAAGCACTCTTCTCCATCTCCCACTCGATGGATGCTCCAATGCCCGAGATTCTTCAGTAGTCAACTGAACAGATGCCCCAACACCCAATGAGCTACAACTCACCCTAGCACCACCCTACCACCCTACAGATTTCACAGGCTTGAACTTGTTAGTGACTTCATGCACCAGCTTAGCACCACCCTACCACCCTATAGAAGAATAAAATAAGAATGGACTCCCATACTAGGGAAAATGGTCCACTTTACAATGATATAGAATGATGTAGAAGAAGAAGACACACTAGACCATAACCCCAATTATGACACAACCACCTAATGATGATCCTATACCTCCCATGACTGCCTCTTCAATTATTGGTAGATAGACACTTGTAAAATTTTTACAATGATGCTTTTACAATGACTCAGTACAATGATACATTTACAATGATTGTATGCAGTGCTTCCCACTTGAAGACTTCATGTGGTGAATTTCTTGCTGTTGCTCTGCACCTTGATTGATTATCTTGTCATGCTACCCTTTCTCACTCTTCAGAACATTAGATCATGCATTGATTCTTATCTTGATGAATATATAATACCTGCAAAAATTCTTCAATGAAATACCCATGACATGATAATAGAAAAACTTACCTCATCCTACAGAGCATATATCAGTGCTAAAAAAAACAAAAAACAAATTAGAATATAAAGAACCTAATGCAATTAAGAGATGAACATGCATATAAAGAATATAATTACCTGGAGATTACCTTTGTTGCACCTTTCTTTGCTTTTCTACCCTGGAAAGTCTGGTCCTTTGCAGCCCTTGATAGCACATGATCTATCTTTTTCTTGCCTTCTAGGAGCTTGATATTGAATCTAGTGTATCTCTATTATTTCAGATCCCCAATTTTTTATTTTTGGTCCTATAGTAGTCCTCTGATTCTTCTTTGCAATGCCATAGGTATGACCCAATTTGGATTCTTCAAGGCAAAGTTATGCCCAATCTCTCACAATGACCTAATTATGGACTAGTTCAGTAGAGCGAACTTGTATGGTGTGCCACGTGTTACTGTTTCCTCATTCAGTTCTAAAATTGATAAAAAAACAAACTACATTCTGTGCACTATCTTCCACCTTTTACATAATTCCAATCCGATACTCATAGAGAGAGTTATGAAAATTTTCCCAAGGTCACCTCTTTGAGATGAAGTTCTGGAGCCTACAAAAAGCCTAAATTCCGCAGATCATATCTCCGAAAATATTGTGCACCATGATATGAAATTTTTACATGAGCTTCCTCAGGATTTTTGCTTCACCTCATAAATATTTCAGACTCTTATCCTTCGTAGAAAAAAATTATAGCGAAAATTCCTGTTAGTGGTCCCGTGATTTGGCTGATTGGAAAGAAAAATGATAGTGTAACATCAAACCAAGCTTTGGAGCCCAAGGACCTAGCCTTCCTGGACTCAGAGAGGGCTCTCTCTATATGTGTAAGGGATATATGTGTGTTTTCTTATTGTGTTATGATTTTAGGCTAGTTATGAAGTAAGTTTTTTGGTTTTGGTTTTTTAAGTTGTGAGGGATGAAACTGATCAAAGATATAAGATAGGTAAAAATATGTCAGATCAACTGGGGTATGGGGTCGAAAAGGTCAAGAAATCTATCAGATGGTGATACAAGGCTGTTGAAGGGCCGATTTGATTCAAGGTAGAAAGGATCTTTGGGGAAAATGGAGTAAATGGACATCAAGTTTGTGAACAACAAAGAGTTTCAAGCATAACTAGTTCGATAGATAACATAAACATGGTAGGGCAAACCATTAATCATGCAAAATGTAACTACAAGCTAATCAATACATAGAAATAAACATTCAAGCCATCCATAGAAGTATATGACCCTCTAACTTTGGGAAATGGCTATCAGACTTTGGGAAAAACACTTAAGGAAGACAAACAACTTAACTTACTATGCCGGAACGCCTAAACACAGTACTTCAAGTTATTGGGCACTTTGAACAACAAGATTTGCATAGTTTTAGGCAAAGGGCTAGATCGAAACTAGGCCTCCTTGGTTCAACAAAATGATAATCTAATCAGTCAAAGAGAAATTTCATGGATGGAACTATAGCTAGCCATAGGTAAGCAGGGCGTGCTGTAAGTCATACTTAGCATGTATAAAACCATGAATGAAACAAACAACAATATCCTAAGTATTAAAGAGCAGTCAAGAATTCTTTAATGTTACTTAGGAAGAAGAAAACAAAGAAGCTATGAAGAAACAAGAAATTTGAGGTGCCTCCATGGGCATATCTCAAATTTGTTCTCTACTGATCTATAGCAAGCAAGAAACATGTATCCATGAATGAAAACTAGAAGACAACAACAAAGCAAGAGACACTATACCATTCTACCAAGTCATGGAATCAAACAACAATCCTTCTTCATTCATCCAAGAGAATCCAAGAGGCAATCCAAAAGCATAAGACAAGTGTTTCTTCCAAAGCTTATATGACCATATATTGCTTCTCTTCTCAAGTTCAGCCTTGTTTTACAATGAAAGCCTTTGGAATATATAGGCTCAAGTGAGGAAAACCTCATGGTTCAACTTGCTATCCTATTGGCCTAATCAAAATATCTAAACATGTCCTTGAGGCTTTGCAAAGCCCAAGGCACAAAATATCTCATAAAATATCTAAAAAATGCTAAAAAAAGGAAAAATAATTGACTTTGCATCATTTTTCATGTGCAAAAATAGCTAAACGCACATTTGGAAAAAGCAATTTTTGAAGGTTCAAAAATTACAAAAATATTCAAAATTTATATCAACAAAAGGTCCCCTGACTTTCCGGCAACATTTGGCAGCCTTCCTGATGTCAAAACAAGGCTCATGATAGCTTGCTGGAAATCTCTGAGTGTCTAATTTCTGGAACAACTGAAATTTTCCCAATCTGATGCCTGGAAGTCCTTCAAAACTGTACCTGTGTGTAAAAAACCAAAAATTACAGTCCGCTGATAGACCGAGCAGAGTGTGCAAAAAGCGAGCATTTTTCGCCATTTCGAGGGGGAGAATGATCTCCAAATTTCCTAAAAATCGTTGAGGGTGTGCTCTTGAATTTATGGCATCCAATGATACCATCCTCCTCCTTTGAAAAATCCCCAAAATGAAATGGCGAATTTCATGATTTTTGACAAAAAACTCAAAAATGCCAAAAAACCAAAACATATTAAAATGCGCCCAAAATCGGTGAGTATGACCCTCAAGGGTCCCTATCAACATGCTCTAAAACAAAAGCCAAAATGTCAAGTCCTGATGTGTTCTTCTTCCCTTTCCGTGCCGGGTGCTTCCCTTTAGCTTCCTTTAGTTTCTCTTGGGCAGCCTTTAACTTGCGACGGGAAAACTGATTTAAATTTTTGTAATGCCTCATCATTCTCCTTTGCAGCTCTAGGTCCCTGTTTGCCTTCTCCAACTTTCCCTCCAAATGTTCATTGGATCTTTCAAGCCAAACTCTGTCTCAGCCTAACAACTCACTGTTTGATAATCAATGGTTTTGAGTGTTGTGGAAAATGTCTCCTTTGGCACAAGACTCTTGTCCCTTCAAAACAATGCCTTTTCCAGCCTTTGTATATCAATTAGCCAATACTCATAATGACATACATAGTCAATCAAAGAAAACACAGTCAAGGGACTTTCCTGTTTTTGTGGTAAGAAAACCCTGCCTTCAAATGTTTTGAGGACACAGTATAAACTTTTATTTCAGACAAAGGTAAAAACACAATCTTCTGAGTTTCAAGACACTGCTTTTTCCCTTGTAGGCCACTTCACCAGTAGATTCAATAATAGAAGCACAGGCAGCCACAAAATGTATCTACACAGTCAAAGGTTACTGTGTGTATAAGATAAAGTGGCAGTGTTTGAAATGTTTTTGATGGGGTAACAAAGGTCTGTAGAAGTTTAAACAATCAAAGCTCTTCTTCAACCAAAACTCTGCTCCTTTTGGTATGCCTTTCAACAAATATATTCAACACTATAAACACAGTTAACCAAAGTGTGTACACAGTCAACAGTTACTGTTTATAAGATAGGGTAACAGAGCTTATTGTGTTTTTACGTTGTGGTAATAAAGGCCTGTAGCATTCAACAATATAAACTCCCCTTCAAACAAAAACTGCCCCTTTATACTCCATACTTCCTTATATCCAGTGTTGACAACACCTACTGTTTCACCCTTTAAACACCTTGTCTCTTCTTTCTTTATCATAGTTTGAGGGTAGCTTTATTGGCTATTCATACTAATGCAAACTCAATCCTCTTTAAACCTTCACCTCCAGCCAATATAAAATAGTAAATTTCGTTTTCACACAAAGCTTGAAACCGTGGTTTTAAACTGTGATTTTAAACCCTTTTGCATCACTTAACAGTTTTTTGAAAAACCTAAGGGAGGCAGCAGAAATACCTTGAAATCGATGACAAGCTTTTTAGAGAGCTGGAGCAGCTTTCAGAAGTGATTTGGAGGCGTTTGGATCATTTAAACGTGTGCGGCACATTTGCAATGGAGAGCGCCGCGCAGATTTTGGTGTCGGGTCACCTGTCAGGTCGACAGGACCCAATGCTAAAGGCGAGCCACGCGGCCTTGTTGCCTAGTGTAAATTCTCCGCCTGAGCGTGCCGCGCGCTTTTCCAGGTGTGCCGCACAGATCAAAAGGCTCCAAAATTGTGCAAATTAGCTCAGAAACTCTTTTCTTCGGTCAGTGAATAGCAAAGGGAGCATTGTTTGTGTTTTGAAATGCAACATAACTCTTGGCAACGGTCTTTAAACCTTTTAAAAATGAACAATTTTAATGCCTCCTTGTGATTACCTTTGTGAGGGTTTGTTGAAAGTTTCTCCTTTGAAACAAATGCCTTTGCTCGTTTTGAAATACAAAGTGCCTTTAAATATGCTATAAGGGGCTCTTACCTTTAAATATTGTTGGCAGAAAAGCGGCATGCATTCTGGCTAGTTTTGGTGAGTATGATTCTTTGTAACAACAAACCTCTAAGATCAGATTCTTTTCACTATGTTTAACATTAGGGAAGTAACCTCTGCTATTGCTGGCTTTTTGGTGACATTTTCAATCATGGAAGGTCCACTTAGTAATACACCAATGATTGATGGAGCATCTTTTGACATTTGCAAGGAAATGACCTATCACTTCAAAACTTGATTTGGCATTTTTTTGCTCCATATACCTCTAACTGCTTGCTAGAGAAAAACTGGATCAAATCCACCTTGTGACTATAGCTACATGTCTCCAAATGATGCTTCTTTCTGACTGTGGGTGAGACCTAGTGGTATTGTCCGAGCTTCTACTGTTCTCTGTCTAATAAGAGGGGCATTTTCTTCTAAGAGCTTTCCTTTATTCAAAATGTAATAGCAGGGTGTTCTGAATTGTTTCATGGGGAAACTACCTTCCTTTGTGACAGTGGCATGCAAACTTTGCTTTCTATGAATTCCATAACCTGAAAAACATGTTATGGTGTTCCTTACATATTTATGAACCTGCTGTTCTTTTACCCTTTGTCTTAATATGCTGAAAAAATGTTTGATGAGCATGCTTGATAGGGGTTTCTCTTATACATGATGGGAGAAGATCGGTTAGAGGCTAAGACTGTTGGATTGCTTTGGTTATGTTCTCAACAACATTTTTCCATTTATGATCACCTCCTTAGCTTAATATTGCAACTCAAATAACAATGGAGCTTATGCAAACAAAATTTGAACAATACCACTACTTTTACCTCTGTCTGCAATCATTACTTCACTGTAGAGATCCTCATTTGTTGTCTGACTGTTTTATTGAAAACAAATTTGTCTTACAATCAGATGCAACTCTTCAAGTCAAACTTTGGCCATCGCCCTCTTCTTATAGATGAAGGAGGCACTCTCAAAACCCTCTACTTATAGATGAAGGAGGTTCTTTGGTCTTCAAACCCTCTGCTTATAGATGAAGGAGGTCGTCATTCATGTTGTATCATCAGTCCTGTGACAGTGCTATGTTTCTTTCTACTGTCCTTTCAGGCTTGGAATGAGGTTGCAAGAGCTTGATGAGAAACTCTTTTCCCTGTAGATGCATCGCAGGCTCAAGATCACATTGAGGAGCAGTTGTCTTCTCATGTGGAGCCAGAAATTGTCTTCTGAGATGCTGGTATGTTTTTGTCCTTGAAAGATCCATCAAACACTGAAAACACCTAAAATCAGCTTGAGATTATGGTGTATGTATTGCTGAGACTTAAGGGTGTATTAGTGGCGCGACTTAGGGCTGTGACCAACTTTATTAGCAGAGTGGGAGGTCCGTAATGACTGGTCTATAGCAGATGGAGGTTTTTTGGCTCTTGGATAGTTTTCCAAGGGTGAAATTCCTTAAAGCGCCACTTCCTAACTTAGGGGAGGTCTTTTGAACAGATTTGGATTGTCTCTTTAGAGCTGATGGGCAGACTAGTATGGCTGAGGCTAGGTAGGATTTGATAATGGGGTTTCAGCTCATCATGGGCGGACTAAGAGGTAAGAAGGAAAAAATCTTATGGGTGTTTTCCCAGCTGGAAAATATGACAAATTTTGGATCAGTTGGTGGAAAACTTGGCTGTTAGAACTAGTCATCACCAACAAGTGAAAAATATTGATCACTAACAATTCCAAGATGACCTGTTTCAAGTAGCGAAATCCCTACATGAGGAGGATATGAGGATCACAATCTATATAAATGCTTAGGTTGAGAGGGTCTTCAACAAGTGAACATGGGATGGATTTTAGGAGCTTAAAAATTATTAATTATTTTCTGTTTAATGACCACAACCAATTATGAGTGTCATTCCACAACCCCATGGGGTTTTAGCCCATTAACTTGGGTTACTAACTTCAAACATGAATATCTCTCAAATCGTGAAGAATTACGTGGCGTGCCATATATCAATGGAAAAATATCGACAATTAGAAACCATCAAAAATATCCTTGACTCGGAATATAGTAATTTGGTACTTCAAAATTCCCATGAAAGATTGGGGTAGCCCCTGGTGCTGCTTGGGTTGACATCAATGACAACCACTGATCAACAATCTCCCCCTTTGGCATTGATGGCAACACAAGTAATCCCCCTGCGATCATGACACCTCTTCCTACAACATTCTCTCCCCTTTTGACATCAATGGAAAATGGTAACTCCCCCTGACACACAACCATCTTGCAGACCCGTACACAATTCCATTCCCCCTTTTTATTCTAAATAAGGAAAATATAATGAGAACTTGGGAGAATCCCAAGCTTATGGAAAAGATATTCAAATGATTCATGAGGTAAAGGTTTAGTGAAGATATCAGAGATTTGTTCTTTTGTACCAACATATTCAAGTTTTATATTCTTTTCAGCGACTTATTCTCTAACAAAATGATATTTGATCATAATATGTTTTGTTTTTGAATGCATGACATGATTCTTGTAGATGCTGATGGCACTGGTGTTATCACAGAAGATGGGAATATGCTCATTGAATTGTACTTGAAGATCTTGCAAAGTTTGTTTCATCCAAAGGAATTGAGTACAACAAGTTGTCACTGCAATGTATTCTACTTCCATTGTAGATAACAAGATTGGGGTTTTCTTTTTTCTCAACCATGATACGAGACAACCACCTAGATAGAATGTTGCTCCACTAGTACTCTTATGACCATCAACTATTCCTGCCCAATCTACATTTATAAAGGCTTGAATAATGAGATTGTTACCCTTGCGATATCACAAGCTATATTCTATTGTGCCCTTTAGATATCGAAGAATTCTTTTGACGGCAATAATATGTGATTCTTTTGGTGCTGCTTGGAATCTTGCTACCTGTCCAACTGCTTGCATAACATCTGGTTGAGAGGCTGTTACATATAGAAGACTACCAATCATATATATGTACAGCCTCTAATCCACATCCTTAGATGAGTCATCTATGCTCAATTTGCAACCTGTTACCATTAGAGTAAGGATGAGTTTGCAATCTTCCATTTTGATTTTTTTGAGCATATCCTTGATGTACTTAGCTTGACATATAAATATTCCTTTATATTTCTGAGATATTTGAAACCCTAAGAAGTATGTTAGCTCACCAAGTAAATACATCTCAAACTCACTTTGCATATTTGTAGCAAATTTCTTACTTAGTCGATCATCATTTCTACCAAATATTATATCATCCACATCTACCTCAACAATTGTTAAATTATCTTTATCTATTTGTACATAAAGATTTTTATTAGCAATACATTTCTTGAACCCTTGTTAATGTATATATCCATCAAGACGAGCTTACCATGCTCTGGGATCCTTCTTAAGACCATATAGAGCCTTCTTTAACCTGCAAACATAGTCTTATTTTTCTAATAGTAGAAAACCTTTACGTTGTTCGATGTAAACTTATTCTAATTCACCATTCAAAAATGTTGACTTAACATCCATTTGGTAGACTTTTATTTTTCTTGAACATGCATAGGAAAGAAACATTTAGATGGCTTCCATTCTAGCAACTAGTGCAAATGTTTCGTCAAAATCAATTCCTTCCACTTGTGCATAGCCTTTGCAAACCACTCTTTCTTTTTTTTTTGGTAACTTGTCCATCTTCATTCAATTTGTTCCTGAACACCCATTTAGTCCCAATGAAAATTTTATCTTTTGGTTTTGGAACTAATTCCCAGGTGTTATTCTTCTCGATTTGATCCAATTCTTCATTCATAGATAGTACCCAATGTTCATGCTAGCTGGCTTCCTCAAAACTATTAGGCTCAAAGGTTGCTAGAAAACAAATGTGAGCTTGTTGTGTTGAACGAAGTTGTCGACATTCATTTATGTCACCAATGATTTTATTTGATGGATGGTTCTTTTGAATCCATTCTTTTGTTCTCTTTGGAGGAGCTTGTTGTTGTTGTTACAGTATATCTTGATGATCATTATTTACTTCTTCTTGTTTGATAGTTGGTTCTTGTTCTATAATATTCTTTGTGTCTTTTTTAGCCTCTGTCTCAAGTTTCAAAGATTATAGGTCCTCATTATTATTCGTTAGAACACCATCTTCATCAAACGTAACATTTATGCTCTCCGCTATCTGTTTTCATCTTAGATTATAGAATGTATAGGCCTTTATTTTGTGTGAGTAACCAACAAAGGTACCTTCGTCAACACGTGATTCAAACTTACCCAATTTTTGATCTTCTCCTTTTATATAACATTTGCTTCCGAAGATTCTAAAATATTTTACATCAGCCAATTTCCTTTCCATAATTCATATGGGGTCTTGTTGCAATTATTTCTGAGAAGACTTCGGTTGATAATGAATACTGTCCTATCAATTTCTTGAACCTAGAATTTTTCATCCAATTTTTATCCTTCAACATTGTTCTACCCATTTCCTGTACGGTTATGTTCTTTCTTTCAGCAACTTCATTTTACTGAGGTGTTCGTGTTGTTGAAAATTGTCTTTTTATTCCATTTTTGTCACAATATTGCTGAAATAATTTGGAAGTCAATTCTCCGCCATTATATGATCTTAGACACTTTATTTTCAAATCGGTTTCATTTTCGACCAAATCCTTGTATATCTTAAAGCACTCAAATGCTTCATATTTTTTCTTAATGAAACTGACGGTTGTCATCCTAGTATAGTAATCTATCATTAACATGAAATACAATTCTCCATCTAAGCCTTTTGTTCTCACAGGACCACACAGATCAATATGTATCAATTGCAATGGATGTGATGCAAATTTTTATTTTGTTTTAAATCCGAATTTTTTCTACTTTTCGTGCAGACAGGCCTCACATAGTGTGTTGTAAGGTTTTGAGATTTTCGACATTTCTCATACTACTTCCTTTCTTCTTATCCTAACAATATTTTCATAGTTTATGTGACCCATTCATATGTGCCATAACCATATTTCATCTTCTTTATCTAGTAGACATGCTTTAGTTGCTTCATCCAGAGCATATATCTCATTTGGAGCTTAACTTGCTGTGGCCACAATTTTACCATACCTGCCTTTCCTGATTTCACATTTTGTGAAGTTGAATAGCATTGTATGTCCTTGATCACACATTTGTCCAACACTATGTAGATTGTGATTCATGTTTTCAACCAATAGAACATTCTTTGCTAGAACATCCTTTCTTCCAAAAGTGATGGTACCTGATCCTATAACATTTGAAGATCCATCATTTCCAAAAGATACAGTTCCATCCTTCTTCTCTTTCAAAGATACAAATTTCTTTCTATCTCCAGTAATATGCACTGAGAAACTGCTATCAACATACCACACATCTTGGTTGTTTTGAGCCTTCAAAGTGACAACAGAATTATTAGCCTTCTTCTTCTTCCATGTTCGTTCGTTCTGTGGCTTCGAAGATTCTTTTGGAGGATTTTCAAGTCTGCAGTATCTGGCTATGTGTCCAAAGTTTCGACATTTGTAACATTCCATATTATTTCTTAAATGTTCCAATATGTTGATGTTTCATTGAGCCCTGGTGATCTGAAATGGGTGGATAACTTGTTATGCTTTGCAAGCACCTCCCACTCATTTAAACAAATTAAGATCTAGCTTATTCTTGATTGTGCGAAATTGAATTCTTGATTCAAGGTGTATGTGCTTTAAATTGTTTTAATGCTTTAAGTGTGAGGAATTACACATTTTTTTTTGCTGATATTAAGCATGTACAACAACCATAAAGTGCAAAAAAAAACCATCAACACATAACAACAAATTTAATAGGGGATTTCACCCGAATATAGTGGGCTACATCTCCTTGAGCCTATGTCAACTGACTTGGCTCTTTGGGATTATGATGGAAAAATTTATTTTACAAGTTACTAACTCAACTCCAATGGTTAACTAAACTGAGCCAATGAATTTAGAATACCATCATACCCCTGGAATGGTTGTTATCTCTTTGAAAACATAACTAGGCTTCCTTTGACTTGACATCATCTGTCAATACCCTTAAGCTTCCCTGAGCTTATCCGTAATATCCCAAAATAGAGAAAATCAGCAATACTGGGAATATCTTATAATATCCCAAAATTGGAGATACAACAATAATGAGCGCAATAATGAAAGAGCAGTGATACATAAACACATAGGATGTAAGAAGATCCAAATAGGCATCATATTAAGATCATAGCAGCAAATGAATACAATATCTTGAGGAAACAATCACTCAAGCTAGGCAATACTAGCCTCAAGAAGATATGTACATGAAATATGAAGAACACTGCTACACAAGAATGCCCAAGGCTATAACAACGTAGTTTTATTAGGAAAAATTGCTGATAGCAAATTTCAATACATGGATATACAAATTTATGGCTCATACAATGTTGGGAGTGAAGATATAGACTCCCAAACTCAATTCCAAGACAATCCGGAAAGGATATCTTGAAATATGAAAAAATGGCAAAATGTCAGAGTTGGAGTCCTAGGACTGAGTAGCTACTGCAACTCAAGATATAGATGGATATGGCTGAAGATGATGCAAAAGCTGAATAGACCTCCTCCAATGGATCTTCCAAGTGAAAGGCTGATCCTAACACTGAAGATCTCACCCTCCAAAAAACCTGCAAACCCTCATTGCAAATACTCACTAAAAAATAACACAGTCACTGATGGATACTACACTGTAGGTGCAAGAAGATAGGTTGGCCAAGTGCCAAGATCTGAAATATGCTCCAAGGTCTTCCCAACTGATCTCCCAAAGGAAAGAAAGCTTCCTCCTCTGAAAAATAAGCTTAGGAAGTGGTGTTGAGGAACCTCCACTACAACACCCTACAACACAACTCAGCTCTAAACAGAAACTGCATTGTAGTTGAAGGAGGATGCTTGGCCTGAAGCCTGAATGTGGAGAAATGAAGAACAAACTCCCTCAATAGGCCTCTCTTGAAAGGAGAAGGAATTCCTAAACAAGAAATCCTTATGCTAAATAGCACTGCAACTCTACTAAATAGCAAGAGAATGCCAAATAGTCTTCCAGACCATAAAATCAATAATACATAACATGAATAACAATGGCTGCCTTACCCTCCTTTTAAATAAGTGGAAGCCTTCTCTCCATGAGTCCCACTCATTAAGGTTTCCTCCACCAAGGAATATTCCTCCCATTCACACTGCGCTGCCTTTCAAAGTGATCTCCACCTCCTATCCTAGCATTGTTGACTTGGTCAAACTTGACCTTGTCCACATGCAAATGCCCCTTTTCACACATGAAGGTGTGAAATCTAGCTCCTATGATGATCCCTTTTCACACCATGAGGGATTCATTCATATTTTTGTTATTCGTGGGCCTCCTTACCCATTTATTAAACTTCTATGTGTAAAAGACAAAAATTAATATTCCAACTAGCTGCATGCTAAATTTGGAATATTACAGTCCTCTCCTCCCAAATGTTGCTTGTCCTCAAGAAACTGTAAGGATAGAACTGAACAACCTCCTCTTCTTCCCCTGTAGCATCCTCATATGATAAAATCCTCCAAGGATCAAGATGTTGTCTCATCAATATATCTCCAAGTTGTCCCTCCCAAGTATGCAAGCTAGCTTTTGGTGTGCATCCCAAATAGCTATCATCATGTAAAACATCCATGGAGGAAAGAAAGGGTTGTACAAAGGCCTTCTTGAGGCATAAGGTCTGATATACATTGGTATCTGCCATCCCCATATGAATCTCCCATCCCCAACCTATCATCCATATAAAATGAGCCACCCTCCAAAATGGTAACTCATGCAACTCCCCTTCCACCTTTGGCTCCTGCAATGTAGGTGGGATGAATATCTAATAATGGTAGACAAAATACCCTACCCCACATTGTCCTCCTCTCCACTTATGATAAGTGTAGAGTAACTGTTGTCCTTGTGCTGCAATAATGTTTCCCTCAAGTGGCAAGATGAAGACTAGACCTCCAAATATCTCCTCTCCAACATTGTGAATCAAGCTAGCCCAAACCATACCAAAGGACACATCCACCCAATGTGTCTCTCACCCAAACATGCTCCCAATTGAGAACAACAACAACATAGGGAACCATAATGAGAACCATACTTGCAGCCATATGTAGCAAGGGAGAAGGAAAATGGTCCCTCAAATGCAACCAACGCAGTTTGATCCTCAACTACAATAGAGAATGGAAAAAATTTTGGTTTCTCAACCACTTGCTTTCTGCCCCATTATCCTCATGTTTTTGGAGAAATTGAATGATGTATGGTGCAAAGTAAGTATGTTCTCCATGAAAAATATCCTCCCCAAGTCCTCCTAGGGAGTGGCCATCAAAAGTACTCATGGCCTCAAGTAGACCATGAAGTCTAGAAGGAAGAATGCTCCTCCTTTGAGCAAAGTCCTACACATATATGGTTAAGGGATGCACATATACATTATACAAGTCATTATGCAAACAAACAATACCCTTATCATATGTCTTGCTCATGCAAATGGAGTGGTGCATAGATGAGTCTCCTCTCATCCTCACAGAGAAAAGAGGTGGTTGTGCTAAATCTTCCAAAGATTTATATATCTCCTCCATATCCACATGATCCATGCATCTCCTCATATGCGGATACATCTCCTCCTCAAAGCCTTCCCAAAAATACCCCTCCATGATGGTGTGGTATGCTCTCATAGAATAAGTGTGGTTGAAAAGGAAATCTTTCTGAGCTATTTTTAGCAACTTCTCCTTAAGCTTGGAAGGTCTAGATAAGAAGATCCTACCATTATAGTAGATGACCCCATCTCTAACTAAATACCCCTCCTCATGCAACTAGTCATCCAATATCATACAAGTAGAAATATCCTTGGAATAATCCACCAACAGCTAGGATTTCAAATATGAATCTATCCTCCATAGTGACAGCACTGATGAACTATCATGAAGAACATCTGTCAAATGGTTGTCCTCTTCTTTGACATCTCCCATGCCAAATATGCAATTTGGAAGGTTGTTATCCGTCCCATGCTGCTTCTGCCATAGCGCAAAATCTGATGTGAGAGTAGGTAATGATGATGTTGGGAGAATATCTCCCTCCTCCTTGAGTCTACTCAAGACTCCCAACATTGTACCAAGCTCTCCCAAGGTCTCCACTCCTCTAAAATCAATAATTGGTTCCTAAAAATGTGAAGCATCCATCCTCCTCTACTGATCTGGTGGTCTCCCCGGTGAAATGTCTCCATGCAATGAGACATCATCATCAAGAGTAGACTGCATATATGGATGGACAGAGTTATCCCTGCCCTCACTGCGCAATCCAGTCTCCCTCCTAGGTGCATCAACCTCTTGAAATAGATAGGGGTGTGTTCTCCTCATCAAATGATGTTGATCATCCTCCCTACCTCCTCCTTTTGTCTGCATGGTCTCACACTCTATCAGGAATGGCACATGTAGATCATGAGGTGTGCCTTGATCTCCACATGTGAGATCCTGGGGAATTCCTTGCAATGATACAAGAACCCCTCTAGTTGGAGCAAGAGCTCCATCTTCCTCTGCATGAGGTGCTAGCTAAACTATAGACATGACAGCGTTGTTTCCCTCATCCTCATCA